>OZ008367.1:313115401-313523406 GCA_963931995.1 Phaonia tiefii
CCTGTTTCCTCCAAAACATAATAATATTTAGAAACGAATTATTCTTTGAATTCAATATATAAATAATCCACATTTAAAAATAAGTAATACAAAAAACTACAAGATTAAAAACGGACCTTTTTGAATGCATTATTTTTTTTTCATGAAATGAGAATCTATTGCTCTTTTGCTTCTGCTTTCTTTGTTATCTCTCACGTTTTTGTTTCAAGAAGGTTTCAACTATGCGTTGTTTATAACTATGTTTGTTATCACACAAACAATATACAATATACGTCTTGAGAAAGCATAAACAGTGCAATAAACACAGCTGTATTTGTGTCTCAAACACATATATATGTGGATCGCAAACACACGTGTTATAACATTTTAATCAGTGTGTCTCAAACATGTAATATTGAATAGCAAGCACAATGTGTTTCCACACAAGTATATTATGTTTGGGACAAGCTCCAAACACACGATATATTTGAATCCAAACAACAAAAAGCGACAGTTTTTCAGCGTGTAGTTTTAGTACAGTGGGCTAAAAGTTAGAAACTGATTTTTTTACAAAACTTAATGTTCGCCGGATATGGAGTTAGAGTCGGAGTCTGGGATATTATTAATTATTGTTCTATTATTAAACGATTTTTTAAACTTAAGTACAATTTCTTCACTACGTGTAGAATCTAAGTGTAGTCTACACTGTGAACAATACAATCCACTCTAAATCATCTTGTTCTATAATCGTTTGCTTAGTTTTTCATTAAATTATAAATTAGCTATAACTATAAATTCTTCCAAATCAATTAATTTCAAATACAGTAGATACCATAATAATCTGTAAAATTTATAAAATTTGTTGAATACTTTAGAGAGTGTCTAATATTAGCAAAGCGTTGGCTGTTCTTAAATTTCTTTTATTGATTATTATACAACCTCATGAGGTCAGATGTCTTACACATTTTTAAACAAACAAATAAAACTAATTTTAACATATTTATCCAACTGGACGTATCCTTCGCCGATATATGTTACGGAAAATTTTCCTCTCGAATATTCCCAGGTGTTTTTCATTCGCTTGCGATGTGACGTGTTTCTACAAGTTTCGGAGCCATATGCCAGGAATGGTAAAATGAGAGTCTGGTATAGCTGGACCTTTGTCCGCGAGAGAGTGCTGTGTTTTTAAACTGCTTGCTGAGCCCAAAAGAGCATATATTTGCAAGCACAATTCTCTTACTGATCCCCAGGCTGACGTTGTTGTCCTTGGCAACGGCCGATCCAAGGTAGATAAATTCATCGATCACTTCAAAATTAAATCGGTGTCAATGTTCAACTACGGACCAAGTCGAGAGGTTTGCCTAGTCGTTGACACCATCAATTTTGTCTTGCCCTCATTAACAGCAAGACCCACCTTCGCTGATTCCTTTTCGATTTTTGAAAATACTGCAGTAACCTCTCGCAAATTGCGACCAATAATGTCTATATCGTTAGCATACGCCAGCAACATATGAGTTTTCGCGTTAATGGGCAGGTTAGTATTTACTGCCGCTTACCTCATTTTCATCTCCATTAAGATGTTGAAGAGATTGCACGAAAAGGCGTCGCAGAATGGTTCAGTGAGTTCTTTCCCCACCTTTACTGCTGATTTGGTGTTGGTCAGCGTCATTCTACAGAGGCGAATCAGTTTTGCCAGAATCCCAGGTCCAGACGTAGCTTCGTAGATTTTTCCCCAAATGGGGCTGTCGAAAGCATCTTTGTAATCGACAAAAAGATGTTATGTATCGATTTGTTTTTCATGGATATTTCCAGGATTTGCCATAGCGTGAATATTTGGTCAGTCGTGGATTAAACAACCTTAGAAACACAACAAGGAGGAAAATATATTTCTGCTCTTGTGTTGGAGTAATTGAACTTTCAGTTCTTCCGATGAGTCTCATCCAACAAATTACTCCAATCTAACATTTAAATCAGAAAAATATCCGTAGTTAAACTTTAAAGATTTGTCCCTGGAAAAAGGATGTGTCAGGACATGCTTTGACATGCTTTAGATTCCGTTGGACTCGCCAAACCCCTTCATATACATACTAATATTGTATGCATTGTCTTTAGCTAAAGTACAAATTTCTTTGAAAAACTGAAGAAAATACCTTTTTTAGAAACGGGCCAGCTGACAGAATCTTAATGCTAGACACGGAATATTTTGCGAATCATCAGAAAACAAACAGATCATTTTAAGCGGTGGACGCAAACCTATTTTTTCCCAAACATACGTATGTAATATGAGTCGGTCTAATATACATACATATGTTAGTTTTATTATATGTAGAAGGGTTGATAGATGAATTAATATATGATTTTGTTGTGATATTTTTATTCTTTTCGACATAACGACTATTAAATGGGCTACCACTAAAAAGGCGAAATACAAATTCAGATCGTATATGGATTAAATAATCAAACTGTTCCAACATTATGGGAGGCAACATGATGCCATCTGACCATCGTTAGTTTTTTCATCATATCCGGAATAGGCGATGACTTTTAAAAGACTTACGGCAGCACATTCTATCAAAGTATAGCTGAGCATCTCGATGTCATCGTCAATGCTATGCGAGGAGTAAAGTCCTTGGAAGGCATTTGTGTTGACCGCTACAAAATTGTTACTGTTTCTTTTTGCATATGTTTTAGAATAGCTCTTATTTGACTTTTCAAATTTCCTGGATACTTAGGCCGATTCCAAGCGTTTAGGCTGACACTGATTGTGGATAACAATTTCTAGTTCCTCAAATCATGGTGTCGGGGTCGGAGCGGAGTCGAAGATTTCCAAATTGCTGGAGTATAGGTCACTCAATTTTGGCCAGACTTCTGGATTTTACCCCATATAGCAGGCAGGATTAGGAACAACCGTACCCGTTCCGCTGAGTATGGAGCATGTGGGTAGGCGCCTTTCTGCAGGCAAACCGAAGGTGGTCTCGTGGCATACACTTTGAAGTATCACCAAGCAAATATGACCGAGTTATGTCCTAATTCTGATATCCAGCCCTGGACAAGATATCTCTATTCTAGTAGCTGTGATCACTGGGCATTGTTTAATAGACAGACACATGTCTACTCTTTGACTTTCAACGATTTCGGCAGAAGTTCTGGGGATGAGGAGGAGGACGAGAGCGTCAAACATCTCAAATGCTACTGCCCGGCCCATTGTATGACTAGGAGAATATATCTAGATGCCTCTTCATGTTGGATCTAATAGATATTCAGAAAGTTATACTGGATGGTCTTAATACCTTCCTGCGGAGTACTAATTGGTTTGCCAGGGACCAATGTACCTATATTCTTCAGCCACATTCTGGAATATCGGGATGAGGCACCATATGGTTTGTACGCCCCTTAACAATAACTGGACATTTTACTGGTTCAACGCTGAAGTTGGAATATGACGTCCCTTGGTATCACAACCATTTTCCTTGTACAGCTATGTCCTGCCCATCACATTTCCTGGATAGCGGTAATGCCATCTGCCAATTGAATACTTGCACCGGATCTATATAGAGCTCTTACATTCCAAGTGCATATCAGTAAATCGTAGTCCTTATAACGTTTGTGGGAGTCGTCAGTAAATAGGGGTTCTTTATGTGTCCTTTTTTGATTTTATATATTCACTGGGTGAACCATTCCTGCGCCAAACACAGTACAACATTTTTCAGGTGATTGATTCGGGACTCAATTCTGAAAATTGTTTGTGAAAGTGGCCCCAAAAAGAAGAACTTCTGCATCATTCGTTTGGTCAAGTTACCTCAAATAACAATTTAATAATTAATTTGAAGTTAGTAAGTATCGTATAGGGGAATTTGTCACGTTTTAGGTTCTTTTGTTTGTTATAACTCGAGAACCACTAGTCCAAATAAGCTGAAACAAATTTAAGAAAATTAAGAATTACAATTCATTTAATCTGTTCATACAACGTTTCGCTGCATAAGCAACAGTTTCGAAGTTATAAATAAATGTAGTTATAAAGTTATAAAGTTATAATAAATACGTCGTTACAATGCATACTTTCAGGCGCAGCACTAATCGCCTGTTATTTGCATACTGTTAGTAGAGTCATTAACAGCATAAGCTTTTACTTTATTCGTAACAATACATTCATTTTTAACTTCGCAAGTGTTGCACACATAGGAAAACGGTATAAGAAAATATTAGAGGAATTGTAATTCTTAATTTTTCTAAATTTTGTGTCAGCTAAATCGGACTAATGGTTCTGGAGTTATGACAAACAAAAGAGCGTAAAACGTGACAAATTCCCCTATACGATACTTACTAACTTCAAATTAATTATTAAATTATTATTTGAGGTAACTTGACCAAACGAATGACGCAGAAGTTCTTCTTTTTGGGGCTACTTTCACAAACAATTATCAGAATTGAGCCCCGAAATCATGTGTTGTACTGTGAAATGATCGCACTAGTCAAACCCAAAAATTTGGTATAAATATTGATTTGAGCGAATTCTTGTGATACCATGTCTTCACTGAAATTTGACACGGATTATTTTCGTAGAATATTGAAATGCTCGATTTCAAAGTTTAAATGGTCCTTTTCGTCAGTTGTTCAAAAAGTACCAAAAATTCACACTAAAATTACCAGCTACGGATTCAGAATATTTTACGAATTTATTCCCCAGTAAATTTCATTATGAGTCGTCATATACCAAAATTCTCTATCTTTTTTTCCAGTCGTTCTTTATGTCCTCCGTTAAAATTTGTGTTGCACAGTGTTATGGATCAGACGCTGACCAGGATGTAATATGTCGAATATGGATTTTCTTCTTTTGGTTTCTATCCGCCTAAGGACAAATGAATATGCCCGATATATTGAAGAGCTTCAGTGACATCAGTCACCTACTAATCCAATAGCCAATCAGGCTGCTCATCGAAAAGCCTTGCCTTAAGCCGCTAGAAAAAAAATTATTCTACCGTTGCCCGGGAATCACCACTTGGAGGACAAGGTCATTGTCACACGATTGAGAACAGAAGCTCCCAATCTTTGGACGAACACATTTTGTGGGAAAAACTAAGACCTGTTTCTACAGTCATAAAACTAGCGTGAGTAATAGGGCAATAATATGTGACAGCAGATGACGCTTCCGAGTGGAAATTTTCATACAGTAAACCGATTATTATACCAATGTGTATTTTATATCATAGTATATTCAAACACAATAAACAAATACACACACAAAATACAAACGTGGAAAAAAGTTTAAATTGTGATACTTATGTATGTGTAATGGCTCATAACTTCTATATGTATCTACTGATTTTCTTCCAATATGATTTTTTCTCTTCTATGATATGCACGCTGTATAAGAAAATTAATTTATAGAAATTGTGTGAATAGTTTTTCTAATTTTTTGATTAGTGGACGAATACAAAAAAAGATATTTTTTCTAGCTCTTTGGCCATAGTAGTTAAGCTATTGTACCAGTGTTAAAGTATGTTCAGTATGTTTTTAGCACACAGAGCTGTCTTGAAATTGTAACCTTATTGGGTTTGATCGTTTGTTTAAAGCTCATAATATGGTTCTAACCGTGAAAGTATTCTAAGAATTTCTTTTAAAAAAACAAATTTTTTTGCTTTTACGTTAATTTTTTTTTCTATTTTTTGTATACTAGTGTAATAAACCACACCCTTTGCCATATTTTGTAATATTTGTTATTAAGCTAATTACAGCACAATGTAATAGCTAATTAATTCTCATCATTAATTATTAATTGCCCTTAAATTATGCTTCTATTTGTAGGTTGTGTTTTAGATGTGTGTATATGATTATGTATATAAAAAAATATATACACAATAAAGTGATTGCCCTTTTTAATGATGATTATGCGTAATTTGCGGTTTGCAAGCATCAATAATATTTCAATTACGACTAGTTATTTGATGCGTTTAATATTCACAATAGCATATGATAACAGATAATTAAATTGCAATTTTTCCTACTACGACTACAATATAATGCAATGCCATACACAATCATTGCAGTGTTAACGACTATTACGCCAAAGATGTGAAAAACTAAATAAGTTCATTGCAAATTTATAAAAAATTTAATTCAAATGGTAAGCTGTTGCATTACTATTGTATGTTTCATCCTCCAATTCCCCAAAAAATATAATATGAAATAAATTCTATGATTTTCACTAGTTTGCTTACCTAAAAATATGCAACATTTTTTTGGTTTATCTAAAAATGCACACCAATATATTGTTGATTAAAATTTGCATAAGCCTGGCTAAACCACTACAACAATTTTCATGATTTTTCAACAATTTGCTCATACAGGGTGGGACAAAGTCACCATACGGTTTAACAATTTAATAACTTTTTCGTTTATATATTTGTTTTTATATTTTGTCTCAGTTTATGTTCGGTATGGTGTTGCACTATATCTGAAAATATCTTTGTGCCGTAGTTCCTCGAAAATGAAGACGGATCTGTCATAACCGTAATTGGAGAGCGGTATCGGTTTATGATTCAAAAATTTGTTTGTGCTGCTCTTGAAACAGACCTGAGATGCGGTTTCAGCAGGATGGAGCCACTGCCCACACTGTCCGAGACTCAATGACACTTTTAAGTAATATTTTTAGAGGCGAATAATATCTAGAAATTCGGAAAATAATTATTCAGCGCGTTCGTCAAATTTGTCAGCAACCGAATATTTTCTTTGGTTTTATTTGAAGGAGCGAGCAGATGTGACTCCAGCTTGAATAGTAACACAATCTGTGTGTACATTGTGGCCTATACTTATTACTAATTGGTCTGGTAGTAATTGGTGACGTATACATTATATTAATTTCAGCATTTTGATAATATTGCTTGAACAAGAATTATAGTTGAGCTGATTCTTTATTCATATGATTCGATATAATAGGCTGATTATCTTTTAATGGCATAGAATTAACAGTAGACGTAATCTGGTAATTAATATTTTTGTTTTTTATATAACGTACGAATTATGTTGACCTAGGCGAACAAAGCAAAAAAAAAAATTCGAAAATCACTCATACGCTAGCGAGTTACCATTTCATAAAATTATTGTTATGGGGACAATACCTTCTGACCCGATAAGATCTCCAATATCAGTTTGGAAAAACCGCTTATCTTCACTTGTTTGCTGTATATTCAAAACCACACAATTTATTTATTTGATGTTAAATCTCAAGGTGGCTCCAGTTAAATGCACCAGTTTCTTGGGTTCGCTTGAGATTTTTTTAAAAAATATTTTAAAACTTGAAAATATTCTTCTGGAAAGTATGGAAAATTCACATGCCATTTTGTCTTCTTGACACTGAGATGCCTATGCCTACTTTATGCTCATAGCACTTCTACAGCACAGAGACAAAATTCATTCTGCCACATAGCAACCTTTTTCTTTCCTCGCCCTGTACGAAAATCTCTTATTGTAACGCTTTGACTCTTTTTAATCAATAACAAATCTTGGCACCACCTTGCGTAGTAACACAAGTTTTGGGTACATTGTGGCCTATACTTGTTATTAATTGCTCTTGTAGTAATTGATGACGTATAAGTGATATTAATTTATCCAATTTCGTAGTTTTGGTTGAACAACAATTATAATTGTGCCGTTTCTTTATTCACATGATTTGATATAAAAGGCTGATTATAATTTAATGGCATTACTTGAATAAAAGGTAGCAATAATCTGGTAAATAATAGTTTATTTTAAATAACATGGACATTATGTTGCCATAGGCGATCAACGCAATACAAAAAATTGAAAGCTCACTCATACGCTTGCACGTTACCATTTCATTAAATTTTTGTTATGGGGACAATAGCTTCTGACCCGACAAGATTTCCAAACTCAGTCTTAAAAAAGTGCTTATCTTCAATTGTTTGCTGTATTTGCGAAACCAAACCATCTATCTATTTGATGTTAAATTAAATCCAATTAAATGTACCAGTTTCTTGGGGATGCTTCAGATTTCTTTTAACAAATATTTTAAAATTGTAAAAAGTTTCTTCGCCAAATCATGCAAAATTTGCATGTAATTTTTCTTCAATAAACAGATATGCACATGATTACTTTATGGTCATAGCAGTCCTACAGTATATACGCAAACTAATTTCTGCCATATAAATACCCGTTCCTTTTTTAGCCCTGTACGAAATATTCCTTTGTTAACTCTGAGTGTCTTTTTAATCATTAACAAATTTTGACCGCACCTTGCATAGTAGCACTAACTGTGGGTACATTGTGGCCTATACTTATTATTAATTGCTCTTCTAGTAATTGATGACGTATAAGTTATATTAATTTCTCCAATTTCGTCATTATGGTTAAACAACCATTATAACTCAACCGTTTCGTCATTTATTATTATCTGATTTGATATAAAATTTATCTGATTTGATATGAAAGGATGATTATATTTTAATGGCATTACTATAATAAAAAATAGTCGTATGCTAGTAAACAGTTTATTATTAGTTTAGCAGTTATTAGGTTATTAGTTAATGTCTGTTTAAATTAGTGTCCTGAGAGGGATTTGAAATGCAAACCAAAAATACTGTGATACCGAGAATGACGCAGTAAGGCGCAAAATATTAGGCGAGCTGAAGTATTAGTAAACATACCGGGAGGTTTCGGTAGTAACATAGTTTAAACAAACATATCTAGTTACTATGCAGAACAACTAAGTATCTTTTTCATGGAAATATTCTCATATGGACCTTTGGGTATTATAAAGGTTTATATTCACTATCATGGTAATTTCTTTATATTTTTATTACAACATTAGACACTGAAGAAATATCATGCTTTTGTTATTGGCTATATAGTTTTCAGAAATTATCTTTCCTAACACCCCACACGAAAAGCCCAACTAGGATTACTTTACCCCAAAGAGCTAATAAATTTCAATCTATACACAATATTCGCATACACTGTTTTCACATATTAAACCAAATCAGGCCATCATAAGCATATTCATCATAATTTGGGTTGCTCGTTGAACAGTGTTTCTTAAAATAATCATTTTATGACCACAAAGTCTCAAAATGACTTCTTAATACTTTTATTACTCCTTAAAGTATGCTATTCCAATTTTTCACAACTAATAAATTTATCGGGTTTCATGGAAGGTATCGTTACACATTCTATGCTCTCCAGTGTAGATTCTCTATCACTGGTTCTTTCTCCCTCTCTGTCTCTCATACTCGTGCCCGCATGTGTGTATCATATTAACATTTTGCCTCAAGTTAGGCAATATTTTATATTCTAGCTTATACATATATACATTTAATAAGCTCCTTACGCAAAGGGTGAGTACATAGACGGTTATGAATAATGAATTTGTTATAGGAAACCTTTAAGTAATGCACATGTGTACAAAATTAATTACATCATATACACAAGTCCTAAAAGTGTATGTGTATTATAAGTTCATTAAACTCTTATGTGTAATAAATTGATTTAAATACCTCCAGAAGTTAAATTTGTTCAAATATGTGGCATTTGGGATTTGTTGAAAATTTTTATTTTAAAAAATTTTCTATCACAATAAGCGAAAAGAAGGGGGAATGCGGAATGTGAAATCAAAAGTCTCGCCGCACCAGAATGTATTTGCAGCGGTTGAACTTTTATAACATTTTATCTAATAACCATTTTTGAGATTTGTAAAAAAGTCAATTATAGGCCAGGAGTCAAAGATGATTATGAGACATTGCCATGAAAAATCGGAAATTAGAAATTAGTCTAAACTTTAATGCGATTCTTAGTTTTGGTTAGCAAACAAATACAAATGTTAAATATTGTAATATTAGAAAATAAAAAGCATTAGTTGGAAAATATTCTTACAAAATCAAAAACATAAAATTGTTATCAAAAATGATGCATGCCAGTTTTATTACACTAAAATTTAAATTTTTGTTTACTATTTTATAATTATACAACCTCGTCACTAAATTATGGAAGTATACAGTGTATTTGAATTTGCCGTAGCGCCTGGAAGATGGCAACGAGTTTAATTTTTTTAGAATATAAATGATTTCACAATTCATGTGACAAATAAATTATGTGGCAGTTGCAAATGGTTATTGAATTTGAATTAACTTCATATATCAAAATTCAAATAAATTTATATAATATATATTTAGACTTACAAAAGCAAAAAAATTGAATTATAATCAAAACTGAGGCATTCCTATTTTATTATACTACAAAATGTTTTTACTATTGTATAAAATATTAATTATACAACCTCGTTACTAGATTTTGGAAGTTATACTTTGAGTTTGGTTTTGCCGTAGCGCCTGGAAGAAGGCAACGAATTTAATTTTGTTTTAGATTATAAATGATTTCACAATTCATGTGACAAATAAATTATGTGGCAGTTGCAAATGGTAGTTGAATTTGAATCAACTCCATTTATCATAATTCAAATAAATTTATATAATATATATATACTTAAATATATACTATATTTATATATAATATATTTATATATAATATATTTATATATTTATACAACGGCACTTATTTCAAGACTACTTTTTCAGTATTTGAGAAGGTTTATATATTTAAATCAACCCCACAAACCTGAACTTATAAAATAAGGGATATTTTTTGCTATTTGGGTTTTCAGTGTTAAGGTTTTGCCAGTTCAGTCATGATTCGTAACATGATCCGTCAGTTTTCCTTGCCATTTCAGCATGAATCGACTTACAAACGATCAACGCTTGCAAATCATTGAGTTTTTTTTTCGAAATTCGTGCTCTGTGAAAAATGTGTTTCGCAAGTTACATTCATTTTATTGTCGTCATAATCGACCCTCAGAGTGGGATATTCAACCCATTGTGACTAAATTGCGCACAAATTAGACACTATTGGAGATCAATCCATCAACTTGCATCCGTAGAGTGCGATTTGTCCATCCGTCGACGACCGCAGTAATTGGGTTTGTATTTTTCGATCACCTGGAATATTTTGCGTAAAGACCTCGGTCTAAAGCCTTTGAAAATACAGTTGGTGCAGGAGGTGAACCTGGACGAACTACAACAAAGTCGTCTTTTCAGGGAATGGGCATTAGAAAAGCTGTAAGAAGATCACCTTTTTTTATCGAAAAGTTGTATTCAGCGTTGCGGCTCCGTTTTGGCTCAATGGGTACGTCAGGGAACAAAATTGCCGGATTTGGTCCGACGAGCAGCCAGAGGTTGTTCAAGCACCAATGCAGGGGCTGTTCAAGAGATAAAATTCACTGTTTGGTGCGATTTAGGGGTCGGCGGCATCATTGAACCGTACTTCTTTAAAGACGATGATGGCAGCAACGTTACGGTCAATGGAGCGAGGTATAGTTCGATGACCACGGACAATTTTTTCCCCAAAATTGAAGAAGTGGACTTGGTTTAACAGCACTGGACCATAAACCATTAGAGAGGCTAGTTTGGTGTGCAATTGATCTCATGTTGTAGGAGCTGTCAATTGGCTTCGTTCGTGCAATTTGGTTCCAGTCCAGTATTTTTTTTGGAGGCACGTGCAGCCTGTTGTCTACAGGGAGAAGCCAACGACGATTGTTGCCTTGAAGGGCAACATTACTCGTCTCATTGGTGAGATGCCGGCCGAAATGTTGGAAATGTTGTGCCAAAATTGGACTTCCAGAATCACGTTCATGGATCACATGCAGTATAGCCGTTGCAATATTAGCGTGAAATAATCTTTAAAAAGTAAATGGCATGTATTAAGATATCGAGTAAACATTTAGTTTATTATAATTTATTTTTCAATATAATCTCCTTTTAGCTCAATACACTTAGTCCAACGTTTCTCCAATTTTTGTATTCCTTCCAAAAATAGGATTTTCCGAGGTCCATAAAATAGGCTTTTGTTTGATCAATAATTTCATCGTTGGAGCTAAATCTCTTTCCACCGAGCCATTTCTTTAGGTTTGAAAAAGAAATAGTCACTGCGGGCTAAATCCGGAGAATATAGAGGACGAGGTACCAATTTATGGAATTTTTCCATTGAGACTACACACTTGTGCACTCGTACGTTTATGGTCAATTGAGAGCAACCGCAGCACCCATCTTGCAGACAACTTTCTTAAACCCATCCGATCATTTAAAATCGAAACCACACTACCACATGAAATGCCTGTGGCATCAGTAGTCTCACGCACTTTTACACATCGTGGATTTTTTCGACATTTTCGGGTGTATTGATCTTCAGAACGTTCAGCGTCATTTGTACTTGTGCGGCCACAACGAAAGTCAGTAAACCACTTTTTTACAATTGAAATCGTTGGTGTAGAGTCCCCATAGTATTTATTAAGGTTTTCCTTGGTTTGATAGGCGGTTTTCTTTTATTACTTCGTTTATTAAAATAAAAGAAATGGTTTCCCGTTACATCCCGTGATAGAATGTAACGTTCCCAGTAAGCTGTGCGCGTTCTAGTTTTACACTCACTAATTGGGTCCTACAGTTTTGCACCGGTTCCGAACGGTATTTTGAGAAGCTTTTTCTTGGCTGAATACTTGATAGTGTCGCCCTCACTAAGCTAAGAAAAAGCCTAAGAGTATGATATTTTTTTACAAAAAAAAAAATTTTTAAGGACAGGGGTACTTATTAAAGAAGTTGTACTCTTTTTTGGATAATGTTATTTTTTAAGAAAATTTACTTATGTTCAGGAAGGCTACTTATCTCAAGAAAACAAAAGAAAAGGCGGTATTTTATTTTTATGAAATGGTACGTTTAAGAAAAGAAATTTTTGTAAGAAAAGGTATTTTTTGTAAGAGAAGGTATTTCTTTTTTGAAGAAAAGCTTTTTTTTTACGGAAGAACAGATACAATTTTAAGAGTAGGTACAGAGTGTAGTTATTTTGTTTTACAAAAAAGGTATTCTTTAAAGAAAATGTAGTTTTTTAAGTAAAGGCAATTTGTTGTAAGATAATGTACTTTTTTAAGAGAAGGTACTTATTTAAAAAATTACTTTTTTTAAGAAAAGATATTTTTGTAAGAAAATTTACTTTTTTAAGCAAAGGTACTTGTTTAAGATGTTATTCTTTTAAACTTCTTTCACTTTGGCTTTTCTAAACTACAATATTGTTACGAATAAGTAAAAGCTTTTGCTTACTGTTAATGACTCTACTAACAGTATGTAAACAACAGGCGGTTAGTGCTGCGCCTGAAAGTATGCATTGTAACAACGTACCAGCTCGCTAAACCAGTAGCATGAATTCACCTCAGTAAAGATAATTCTCCTGTGTAGGAGAATGTTCTACAAAGATAAACAACAACAACAACATCTATTTTCTAGAAGGTTCTTGAATTCGCTAGATATATGTACCTTCATTTGTGTATGGTGAGTTGGTATAAATAGCGGAGGTCTTTGGAATGGAGAGTTCAGTTTGTGATTAAACCCCGTAAAGTAAGCAACGCGAATTGATACTAAAACATAAGACTTATTCAAGTGGTGTAAATAAAGTAAACTGTTGTACTATATAAGTAAAATAAAATGAAGTGATACCGTTGTAATTATCGTAATTAAAAACGAACCTTGTTTTTTTATTGGGAATAAAACAACGCAAAAAGGACGAATAAGGAAATTCGTAACAATATGTAATAACGAGGCTCCACCTAGAAAATTTCCCATTAAACAAGAAATGTGTTAGTCTGGACACAAACCAAAAGTACGAGTGTTAAAGTGCTGCCAAATATAATTCCATGCTGGGGGTTGTGTTTCATGGATTTGCCAGTCTTGCACTTCGGCTTTTCTAAGTTTAATTTTTATTGGGTTCAAAACTACAATATGTAATACACAGGCTCCACCTAGAAAACTTTCCTTTAAACCAAAACCAAACCAAAAGTACCCAATATAGTTGATAATAATGGGTTGTAATAAGGTAGTTGTTGTTTAAACATTTTTCATTTAGCCCCCACCCCGCAACGTGCGATAAGGAACTTTGTTCCAAAAACATACTTGATGCCTTCACTTCAATGTGGTTGTGAACTTTTGTAGAAGTGGCTTATAAGGCCATTTTGAGATATTTTATTTTAGATTAAGCACGTATGGGAGCTGTGCATCCTTTTTCAAAAAGCCTATATAGGGTGTCATTTCAAATCCTGCTCAAGATAAGAACAAAAATTTCTCTGCAAAATAGTATATACACCATAACATATTATATATACGTCCTGGCATACCGAACAGAGGAATGCTTATTATGCCAATCAGACTTCGACTAGAGTATACGCCCTATTCTTGAGCATTTGTTGCACCAGTCGACACAATCATCTTTTTGAGCTTACATCAACATATGTGTTATCCAACGAGATCAAATCTTTTTCACGTTTATATAATGATGGAACAATTTGTGTATTCTGTTGGATCTGATGCACAAGATTGCTTGAATCTAACACTGCGCCACATGATGTAATTGCGATATCAGTTTTTGAAGAGCATCTATGCTTTTTGGCACAAAAACTCATCTTGGACAACCTTCACGAATTTCGTCTGTCCTTAAACGAAGGTTAGCAGCGAACAGGATCGATACACCAGGGTTTCATAGTGGCTAATGATGGGACTTCATCGCCAAAACTGGAAAGAGGTTTTATGTATGCATTCTTGCCTTGATAATCCACATGAAAAATCATATCAAATAATCTCAGGAAAATGTACATGAGCTAATTCCATTTCTTTTTGCTGGCACATAACTTTTAAGTAACGATAAACAACACAAAGGGCGCTCAAATGACAAAATGGTCCGGATAAGGTTATAAGCAAAAGTGTGATAGGTGCCACCTACCAAAAGCTAGGGTTGTTCATGCTCACAACATAAATAGTTACCCCTAAAAGTCACCGGGTTACACGAGCTTTATTTGTTTATGGATTAGCTGTAATGCCTAGAGGTAGGCAACGAATTGTACTACATTAATTGCCAATATTTATACCTTAG
Source organism: Phaonia tiefii (assembly GCA_963931995.1). Classification (NCBI taxonomy): domain Eukaryota; kingdom Metazoa; phylum Arthropoda; class Insecta; order Diptera; family Muscidae; genus Phaonia; species Phaonia tiefii. The sequence continues at coordinate 313,130,354 of OZ008367.1, forward strand.
TAAACAAGTGTGATGAGCAGAGCAATTCGTTTATTGACACTTTTTTGTTGTTTCAATGTTGTCTCGAAAATTATCTTATTATAGATAATGTGATAGATATATTCTTGAAATAATTTTACCAGGAAATGTAGGTGCTCCTCTAATTTTATTCTGTTATATAATTACCTTATTTATTACTTATTTATAGCATAATACGCATACTTTATTTTTACATTTTTATATAAAGCCTTAGGGTATGCAATGAATTTTCATTTTTACTTTTTGCTTGCTTTCTATTACAATGTAGGCGTTCTATTTTTGGCAGAAAATAGTAAATTTAATTGCAAAAAGTATTACATAGACTGACTAAAAATTGTTTAAATTTTGCTATTGAGAATTTTGCTATTGGGGTGAGCTGCTGAAGATGAAGCTTCACAAAGATCGAAACGATCGGCAGCGAATGTGTGTTCGAATCCCACCCGCGGCATTTACGTCTTTTCACTAACCGGAAAAACATGATCTATTAGCCTAAAGAAGGAGTTACAAATTTCTAACTATTACTAGGACCAAAGACAAATAAAATTGAGAGAGTGATAATTGTTTTACATACCGTTTTCACAGTAATGAATAAGTTGTATGAAGGAAACCTACGGATTTAACTATTTGCAAGTTTCAATAGTCTGCAAAATAGTTTGATATGGCAGCAAACGATTTAGGGGGTTGTCTACTAAAAATTAAAATTTTGTGTTGATTTTAAAATACGTATTATGAATTCTTAAGTTATGAGATTTTCCTGATACATTGAGTAAAAATTAGTTTAGGGTGAAACAAATAACTAACGCAAAATGCTAAATATTTGTGACTTTTATACCGAAGAAATTCAATATCATACGCTAAATTTATAAGCCCTTATATATCAGACAAACAACGCTATTATTTTGTTAATGAGCTATTCTTGTTTAGGTTTTATGAGCGGTAATACCGCCTTGAGTGTTTCGTCCTTTATTACATGAAACTAATTAACAATCTTCATCCTCAACTCCTTGAAATGATTCAAAACACATACACCCCGATGCAAGTAGGATAGATATACCTTAAATGATTCTTTCCCTTTTTTACTATTTTCACCAGAGGTACGACCATTCTTCCCTCGGGTGCGACGAAAAGCTCTCAAAAATCATTTTTATTTGTGTTGCTTCAGTTTGAAACTGAGATATAGATGATAGAAAAGCATGTCGACTGTGATATTTTTTGACAATACAAAACGCGAAATAGCTTGTCAAATAGTCTTCTCAATGGTTTTGGCAAATTTGGCCATTTCCACAATTGCTGCGCCATCTAGAAAATTTCCCTTGGCTTTCAAATCCACCATATAGATTTCGCCACCTAGGGGTTTTCTATCATCTTTCCCCGATGCTAATTAAATTGGTGTTGAAATCTCTAAAGTATTCTACATTTTAAGTCAATAAAAGTAAAAAGAATTTTGTAGATTTTGCATTTATTTTTAACGCAATGTATTTTACAGGCCACAACCTTAATTACGTGGTCTATAGCAAAATAATACCATCATGTATACGTCTTTTTGAACTTGGATTGACCTTCAATAATGCTATGGGTTTTCTGTGTATGCTTTAACATTTTCCTAATACGTTTTATATTATACTTTAAATTAAATTCTGTAATTAATTATTTTTCTGTTTTGTTAGTAGATTTTATCAATTTCCTAACTAACCCCTTAAAGTATGCTATGGAGTTAGTTTATTATTATAGACAAACAATTATTACTTATTAGAGCGACTCACACTGTGTGGTGGGGAAAAATGTTTTTTTTTGTCCACCCCCTGAAATAAACCTTGGTTTGGTTTATGATGATTCCCAAAATATTTCGTGTCTAGCTTTAAGATCCCGTGAGCTGGTGCGTTTTTAAAAATGGTATTTCTTTTTAGTTTTTTAAAGAAATTTGTACCTTAGCTCAAGACAATGTTAACAATATTAGTATCATATGAAAAGGGGTTTTTATGGCGCGTGCAACGGTATACAATACATTTCAAAACATGTCCTGACACATCCTATTCTGCAAAAAAAAACACTGTTTAAGTTTATTATACGGAGGCTTTTCTGTCTTAACTGTCCTATTGGAGTAATTCTAAATATTCAAAATTTGGTCCAGATCACCTCGGAAAATTTACTACAAAATGAAATCAGTATATCTATACGACAACGATGTCCTTGTCAAAAGAAACGATTTGAACGCGACATTTAATTCAGAAAAATTACGCTAATTAAAAATTTTTTTGCAGAATATTCATGAAAAAAAGACTCATCAGGACATATTATGGCACCGTTGGATGCGTCTTTAAAACCCATTTGAAATGATACTAATATTGCACATATTGTTTTTAGTTAAAATCAAAACGTCTTTGAAAAACTCAAAAAAAAACCTATTTTATAAACTGTCCACCTCACTGGATCTTAATGCTAGGCACGTCATAAAACAAATCAAGGTAAATTTTGGCGTGTGGATCAAAGAAACTTTTTTTGGTGAGTCGGCCTATTATTTATATATTTAATTGGCGGAAAAATATAATCTTGACTTCCCAATTATATCAAAGTTTTAATACTAAAAAATGGATATTGTTTACAATTTAGCTTAAAAGCATTAAAGTTGTATATATTTTCAAAATTTTGTTTTGATGAGAATGACCTCTAGTTAATTTCGTTGGCAAAACACAATTTTCAAGTGGTCTTTTTATAAATTAAATACCCTTCTTGTTCCAATTGTGTATTGTTTGAGAAAAGCTAACATTTATCTTTTTTGTACTTTTATTCGGCATTCGGTTCACTAGCTATGCTTCGAGATTTTCGTAACTTTTTAAATTTTATTTTTGTATTTGGTATTTTTTAATTAATTTGTGTTGTATATACCTATGCACAATATTTTTAACGTATGAGAAGTTCATACTACAAGCTTTCAAAGTCTGATACATTTTCCTAAGTAAAAATAAAATAATGTATTTGTTGCCATCATCCTATGGTCACGTTTAACATACATATGGTCACATGGCATAACATTCCATTGGAAATATTTAAAAACCTATTTATGGAATATTGGTTTGTCAAAAGCAAAAATCGCGCCAAAAACTAGGCAGTTGGTTTCCGCAGTCAATGGATTATTTCCGTTCTATATTTTATTTTAATGCCAATAATTGCTGCTAAAAATAGGTGGAGTTCGGCGCAAAATGTGTAAATTTAAAACAGAATTAAATCACGTAATGTAGTGTCTTTAAAAATTCCCTTTTTATAATTAGTTTTTGATGTATTAACATCGATACAGCAATAGTCGTTGCCTGAAATAAGTATGATGGTTGTGATATAGCGGCTGCAACCAAACAAGCAGGTCGTCGTCGCCAAAGAATATAGAATAGTATAGAGAACACATGGAACATGGGTATGATTCAAAAGCACTGGCGACATCTGGCGAATGAATCAAAACATATTACTCTATTTATTTTCATAACTTGGTCCATTCATAATTTTGATGTGAAACAGTGATGCCTTTTGCAACATTTATGCTTTTTGTATTGTTTTATGTAACATCTTTGTCGAAAATGGTGCATTTATATAGAAATATTCTATAAAGGGAATAAGACGCGTTTATGCTCTTTTTTCAGAGTCTCTACATGAGAGCGGGAAAAGAGTGCATTAAGTTCTTTATACTATACAATACTTTTTGTCGTCGAACAGTTTATGGTAAAACAAAAGCTATTATTTCAGTGAGCTAAATATTGAATTTTATTCAGTTGTATGATAGCATTCAAACAAGCAGGTTATGGGCGCTCTGTTTATATCAAAACAATTATTTCAGTGAGCTACATATTTTGTTTTATTTATTTTACCAATATTACATTTAATGTTAAGCAGATGTAAGAAAAAAGAAAGATCAATAACAAAAGGGCCTTCAGCACAAAAGCTATTCTTGTTTTTATTTTCCAATGTAACATTTAACATTTCATAGAAATCGAACAGGTGCCGTGTAACAAACAAAAAGGTGTTAACACATCGCCCTTGAGATCGAACACTCATTGGTTTTTTATTTTTTATATATTATGCACAATTCGACCAAAGTTAAAAAAACGTTGAATACGAAACTTGATTTTAAAGTGCGGCCATAAAAATACATTATTAGGTGCCAAATCGGGGCTGTTAGGTCGATACTCGTTACCTTAATATTGATATTTTCCATCCGAATAACTTCCGCTCATGGTTTTTTTTATTATATCTTTAATTAGTGAAGCATATTATTAGGGTGTCTCTTCAAGCCACTTGTGGATGAGGATTAAAGTCGATGTAAATTTTATTATTGAAGTTCACTTTCTTCTGACGCCAGCGAGATTCTGACTGGAGAACATGACTTACACGTTTTCTGTATTGGGTTTTATTTTGAAATATTATAGCTATAGTTTTCATATAAACACTCGTATGTGTTGATACCATTGGCGTATGATTACTAAAAAATATCGATTACTATCAACACAATAATTATTTCGTTCTTTTGTTTTCATTATCGAAGTTCTAGAATGCTGAATCTTAGAAATTAATTTACTCATTCGAAAAATCATTATTGTGTTAATACGAAAAGGATGACATATTTTTAGGAGCAATTGTAAAATAATTGTTTGTACATAAACTTAGGCGGTTTTGCATACGTTTATGCTAAATTTTTGCACTGAATCTTAGTTTATCTTGTAAATTATTGAGATTGCTACTGAACAGATATTGCCACGGGATATATAGCTGTATGGAATTATAACTATTGAAAGAGAAAACCAATGGGTAAAAACATATGAAATCAACCGAAAATATTAACATTTCTGACTTCATCACCTCCAAATTTGATAAGATTTTGTACACATGATCTATGGATCGGCACAATAATATTTGCCAACTTTCAGACATATAGCCTTCCAACTTTCAGAATTATGGCCATTCCAAGTTGGCAAAAATCAATAAAAATGCACTCAGATGCCTTAACACAATTTTTAATATCTCGAAAAGTATTCATTGCACGTTAATAATCAAGGGCTCATTTTACAGACAAAAACATGCGCCATTCAAAAAAAATTTTTTTTTAAATTTTCGATCAAGGATAATGTAAATAAAAAAAGGACTAAAATTTCCAAAGGATATATCTCGAAAATCAATATTTTTAAAAATTTAAAAAAAATATATGTTAATTCTTATTATGTTTTGTACAAGTCTGCCAAATTTCAATGTGGAGTCTTTATCACAACATAAGTTATTAAGAAAAAAGCAGGCGAGGGTTTATGTATTTCATGAAATGTACCAAAATACAAAAAGGTGACAAATTACAAAAAGAAGGACAAATCAAATGTAACGGAACTTTTTCGACTTTTCTTTGCTTAAACTCTTTTTCTCCATTGCTAAACCTTTAATAAAAAGTACAACATAATGTATTATCATTATTAAACACTTTATTACAGCATATTTATTTATTTCTGAAGGATTTCAATTAAAAAATCTGCATCTGCCGAGTAACGCTTGACTTTAATTTTTTTTTATCTACAGGTTCAATAGAATGCAGCTTTTGAGTTCCAGGAATAGTACGCAAATCTTTAAAACGAATTTGAAGGAACCGTGCTTCTTCTTCGTAGTCTTTTAGAGTTAAAAACTCGAAATTACAGTTCAAAAGATTTTGCAGGCACCATTCATATAATTGTTTTGGAGTAGTTATTTGACCTTGTAATGGACGCTGTAAACTAGCTCGACGTGCCTCTCTCTTTGCGGTACCTCCACGACCGTCACTTGGCCTTTTCCATGGCTTGTTGCAAAAAAATGCCACTCAGCATTACATCCAAAATCTTCCATATGATAACATAAATTGATAAAGTTCTTTTTATTTTTAAACTGGGCAGCACTACCGTCTGAAAAATACGTGATTTTCTTCGGGGTTGTTTTAAACTTTTTTCTCAAAAATACATTCAGGTGGCGATGGAACAGGTGAACAGCTACAGAATCGTGTACAAGATAATCAGATATTATTATGAAGTTTGTATGTTGTGTTTTTCCATCTGATTTAAAATAAATAGCAATTGGGTATAAAGTGGCCTGAGAGTTGTTCCAGTGAAATCCCTGGACTGCATCCTGAATAGTAAAAGAAGCATTTTCTGAAAAATCGCAAACTCATTTCATTTTCTTCCAAATTTGATTTTCTTTCGCTCAGATATGCTGCCTGCTGTTTTGCAATAAGTGAATGAGGTAATAGAATTTCAAGCTTTTCGCATAAGGAATCCACAAAAACGTCGGCTTGGCCAATCATGGTCTCCAAATTATCCCTATCTACACTTACCCATTGTTTATATGTTATTTCATCAATATCATTTTGCTCTAGTAATTGATTTAGTTTTGCTTTTAAATTTTCAATTCCTGGACACTTGTTACATTTTCGTAGGTGACACTTTGAAGAAGATGGAATGCATGTCATTTGTTTCAAACAATCTTTGCAACATTCAAGCTGATAATTCGGAACACCAGCAGTTAATTTTTTAAATTTATAGCATCAATCATCAGCTTCACATTTTGATGCTTTGTACAAACACACACGTTATGAGATCCACTCGCATTTGCTAGAATTATATTCCTCGGGCGAAGTTGGCAAAACTTGGAAATACCTATTTTTATTCCATCATGTCGTTCCTTGAATAAGGCAAGGCGTACATTTCTCTTAAGTTTCCAAGCAAAAGTCTTTTATTTTTCCTGACTTTTGTACCATTTTCAAAAACAGACACGAAATCTTTCTGTCCGGGCAAACACCTGCTGACGTCATCGGATTCATAAAAGAATTTTACTAAACAGTTTTTTGGTAAAATTGTTAGCAGTAGGATTTTCACACTATTTTTTGTTAATGTTTTAAACTTTTCTTTTAATTGTTCTATTATTTCGGATTGTGGGCACATATGCGAAGTTGATTGTGCTGAACAGTGGAAAATTTTGTCTTGAATCGAATCACTTATTTTCCTGAATTTTGCATCTCTGTACCGTTTTTGATGTAACTTCTTCTTTTTTATCGGAGATTGTTCCAGATACGGTAAAGATTGGTTTAATTTTGAAATAGCAACTTCTTCCGTGCCTGACGCAATGTCATCTTCTTCCGTGCCTGATGCAATGTAATCGAAAGTATCTACATTTTCGTTTATGTCTGAACCTTCTTCCAAATTAGATTTATTAGATTTTTTCAGATGCGAAAATTTTATTCTACATGTCCCACAAATTTTATTTGAGATCGTAATGTTTTTATCCTTAGTATACTGTAGCATCCATTCTTGGACTTGTCTTAAACTTTTATTGCACCCAGTGTGACCGGATTTTTTAAAAGGATTACAGCAAAATGTTGAGTTGAATGGTATATTTTTTATTTAAATACCACAACCGAATGAATTGTGCACGACTTTTTTGTAATGACAATAATTATAATTTATTTAAATATTTAGTCTCTTTTTTTTGCTTTTTCAAACGATCCAGTCACTTTAACACTTTGACGTTTAGCACTTATGAAATCTGGTATTCAACTGAAGTTTGACTTAGAGTCTCTGAACTATTTATACTGTTTTTTTTGGTACAAAATATAGATTTCAGGTAAAAAAAATAAACGCCTTGCTTTTCTTGAATTGGAAAATTTGCGTGAACTACGGGTCATAAAATGTTTTTTAAATAGGGACTGAATTTGCTACTGCCAATAAGCCGACCACATGTCATAAAATATTTGTAAATTTTTTGTGTGAACAGGCAATAAATATTTCGCCTAGGTTGTAAAGTCGAAAAAGTACCGTTACATTTGATTTGTCCTTCTTTTTGTAATTTGTCACCTTTTTGTATTTTGGTATATTTCATGAAATACATAAACCTTCGCCTGCTTTTTTCTTAATAACTCATGTTGTAATAAAGACTCCACATTGAAATTTGGCAGACTTGTACAAAACATAATAATAATTAACATATATTTTTTTGAAATTTTTAAAAATATTGATTTTCGAGATATATCCTTTGGAAGTTTTAGTCCTTTTTTTATTTACATTATCCTTGATCGAAAATTTTAAAAATTTTTTTTTTTGAATGGCGCATGTTTTTGTCTGTAAAATGAGCCCTTGATTATTAACGTACAATGAATACTTTTCGAGATATAAAAAATTGTGTTAAGGCATCTGAGTGCATTTTTATTGATTTTTTCCAACTTGGAATGGCCATAATTCTGAAAGTACGAGAGCTAGGACACTGAAAGTTGGCAAACGCTATTATTATGTTTAACTTTCCCTTCGTACCAAATTTCATCCAATTCGAAATCGGTGCGGTCAACTCATTGGTTGATTTCATATGTTTTTACCCCAATTGCTTTTACCCGGCAAGGCATCCAAAAAAATATATTGAAATACCAGTGACGTATGATTTTTGTAAATAAGTATACGCAATACCTGCTATTTTGGGGTTTCAAGATTATTTTAGACAGCTGAAGACCAGTTTCTGTATCTCGAAACTAAATATTGAAATAGATGCCATTGGCTTTAGTTGGAAAACAAATGAATTAATATGAATATTTTGACTAAGAAAGATATTTAGAATATTTAAAATTTCTGTAATTATATCAAAAATTATTACTGCCACACGTGACGTATGACTATTATGATTAACAAAACTGTAACCCTATTATTTAAAATGTGTAAAACTGAAACACATTATTGTTTTAGGAAACTGAATGCCTACACCATTTCCAATTGAAATTTAAATAAAATCACAAAATTATATTTGATATTTAAATACTAATTGAAATGTGAAAATTATATTTCAAAATTAAAATACATCGATTGCAACTTAACAAACATCAATAGAAGATATATCAATTGATATTTAAAATATCAAAATTGATATTTGAAATATAAAATAGTGTAGTTGAAACTAAAAATAAATAAATTTAAATTAAATAAATATAAACTCAAACGGATATAATTTGAAGACGGTACCCTTTAACGTCTATCTCATGGCAATCGTTGTTTCTTTTTTGAAACAACAACATCTATGAAATGGCTTTCGATGAAAGCATGCATAAGAAAGAAATGTTGTGAATATTGAGGGTTATGGCAAAGTATTGTTGTGGATGTTTTCGCACAAGTAGGAGTGTTAGACAATTCTCGCTTACTTGAGATTTGTTTATCACTATAATTTGTGATAATATACCTAAATACTTGTGGAGAAGGGGGCTGATGATATGCCTTGGTGGGCATTGAAATATTTATATTCCCAACCATCCACCATAATAATCAATTTCACATTTTTTTTTAATATTTCTATTAAAAAGTACTTTTTCTACTTTGTAATATTTATTGATCTTAAACAGAAAAATTATTAAAAACATGAAAATTTAAATTTAAAATACATCAGTTTAAATTTAAAAGGTAACAATTGAAAGTTAAAAATCGAGTACATAAAATACGTAAATAATTTGTAAATTTCTACTTATAAGTTTTAAATTTTACTTGATGTCTTTAAAATATCAACAGGTGTCTTTTGGCTTTCAACTGATATCTCTTAAATAGCAATTGATGGGTTTGAAATTTCATTTGATTTGTTTTAAGTTTCAATTGATGTATTTTTATTTACAATTGATTTCTATTAAATTTTAATTTATGTCAATTACATTTCAATTGATGTTCTTCGACTTTAAAGTGATGTATTTTAAATTTTAAATTTAATTTAAAATTCTTAAATTAAAAATAATAATTCAAATTAAATTGGTATTGTTTAAATGTGAATTAGAAATGGTGTAGAGGCGACTTCCACACCTACGCAGTTGAATTTAGTTATTGTTAATTTTGTAAAAGCGTAGCATATTTTTAGGGGTTGTAAGTTTGGCAGCTCAATTACAGTTATTCCTTCAATTTTCTTTTTAGCTCTAATTAAATTCTAAACAGGCCTACCCAGCATTAGGTGTCACAAAGGATGTGAGTAATACACTATGTAATACTTTAATGCATGATGGGGTTTTTAGTTATTGTGGTTCCGCTGGATTTAGTTTTGGAATTTTTGTATATTTACACCCAATTAAATCACTGCATTGAACCATTACTCGAACGAATGAAGCTTAAAATCAAATCGTTTTCTTTGGTAGACCCATTAGAAAAATTGAAATCTTTACAATTAAGGATACTACTTGTAACCTTCGTTCGGTATGTAATGGTGAAAGGGTTTGTCGATGTGGCATTTGTGGCCTTTGATAGTAAGGGTGTAACGAGTCTTGATTACAACTAGAGAGAAATGAAGGGAATATGAGAGAATCAACATTAATTCATAGCAAAAGGAATAAAATATGAAATCAAGAAAAAACCATTCACTCAACGAAAAAATTGATACAAAAATATAGTTAGAGGTCTTAGGGTCAAATGTTGCTGATATTGGTAACAGGGTTAGGCTGTAGGTTTTATTGCGGATTTCAGTTTTTTGTTTAAATTTTATTCCTTAATTACATAAGAGAAGCCCCAAAATCGGTTAAGTTTCGTATAATTATTATGTTCGAAATTGTTTCAAATCTTGCCAGATGCAATTAGTTTTGAGTTCCAAAGGAGCTTCAAAATTTTTTAAATTAAAAAAGATTTCTGACTAATTTTCACTTAGTTTTTGTGAGTTTCTTTGTCATTCTGGAATAATGACATGAAAATTTTAAAAAAATGGTGAAAATTTGTGAAATATTTTATGTCCATTTTTTTTGGCATTAAACGTTTATCTAGAAAAAAATATATATATTCCCATTTTAACTGTTTAAAACTACTGTGTCTCTTTGCCAAAAAACAAATATCGTCTTATTTATTAGTTAACGATGCTATTGTTCACGATAACTCCGGCTCGATCCCTGCTCAAACCACCTTACTTGTCTTTCGATGACTCTCACCTTGCCTCGTGATGACGACACTATCGAGTAATAAGCCATTAAAAAATTTCTCAACACCTCGTTCTAAACCGGCGTAAAATTTTTGTCTGAAACTGTGAGTGTAAATGTAGAAAACGCTTATCTAACTAATTGTGCTGGGCTCTCTTTAGGACCTTCATGGGATGTACTGGACACATATTTAGTTTAATTTTTATAATCTATTTTAACGTCTGATTAATCCCTAAATGGAAAATTTTGGCACCTAATTTTTTTATATAAATTATTATCTGATATTTCTAACAGGATATACAAGTTTTCGTGGATCCATGGAAATGCCTTATCAAAATGTTAACTGTTAAAAAAAAAAAAATTTTAAAAACAATTCATCAGGGATGATTTTTATTTATTCGGCCTTTTTATTGGTACTTTTTAATTTTATTGTTCAAGCTAGAGGCCATTCTATATCTCTATTAATAGACATATAGTTTTTTAAAATGGAGTTTTGCAAATGTATTCCTATGATTCCTGGCGAACAGTATAGCTATTTCAAATCTTGCTACAGATCTTCATCAGCGGTAGTTTGGAATGGTTCTATTGAAAAATTCATCAAACTAAATGCAATCGAAATTTTATTTGTATTGAGAATTCACTATAATGCAAGTGTTCGAAAAATATCGCAAGCAAAACACACAAGAAAACATTTCCAGAAATTTCTTTCCATCTCCAGAGGACCATCGGTCCCCATTAGACATGATTTTTGTTGTTGCCTAAAATACAAAACAATTTTTTTTACATACAGTAACACTTCATGCAGTTTCGTCGTGCTCTACGTTATTCAAATTCATCAGGGATGATTTTTATTTATTCGGCCTTTTTATTGGTACTTTTTAATTTTATTGTTCAAGCTCGAGGACATTCTATATGTCTATTAATTGAGATGTAGTTTTTTAATAGAGATAAAAAAATATTTTCAGAGCAGGTGCTCTGACCACCTTCAAATTTCTTTCGGCGGCGGTCACCTCGCATAGTGATGGCGACACTATCGAGTATATAGCCATGATAAAGCTTCTCAAAATACCGTTCGGAATCGGTGTAAAACTGTAGGTCCCAATCAGCGAGTGAAAACTGGAAAGCTCGCACAGCTCAGTGATTGTGAGAAGTTCTCCCCGGTCAGTTCAGGGGATGTAATGGGAAACCATTTTTTCCTTTTTAAATATTGTGGATCGGCCTGACACGGGCAAAATATAGATATAAAATCGACATCGTATTTTAGAAATATATAAAAAAACAAAAACAACTAGCTTCGTTTGTAATTATGAAAAAAGCGGGACAAAACGTTATGACAATTTTCTATTTTTGCAAAAAAAAAATTTTTTTTAGAAAAATATTGATTTTAGTTTCATGTTAGAACAGGATCATTCCCTTTTTAGATATTGTTTTATTATTCCAACGTTTGATGGATTTTTTTTCTTGGAATTAACCAAACTCTCCTCACCTAATATCAAAATCGCCAAAACCAAAAGCACCCTAAAGGGAAAATCACCGCAAAGACGAAATATCCTCTCACAAAAGTGAAGTCGAAAGGGAAAGCCTTAATGTCCTTTCACAAATTGTTGGTAGTTTGTAAGTGAAATGTTTTGAGTTTCTTCTCGGTAGGTTTTATTGACAACTTAAGCTCAGTTTTATGTTTCTTGTTGATTTACTTCGTTTAGAGAGGGTTTATTTGTTTGCTTGTTTTCTCCAATGATTCCTTTGCTTGATCCTTTTTGGGATTCTGTTATTGTAGACCTGTTCGTTACACATAGTTTGCTGTTGCTGATTGTTAAGTTGAGACTAAACACAAAGGGCGTACAGCCCCACACACACACACCTATACAAGCGCACATACACTAATAGAACACACTCTCTCTAACGTTCACTTTCACTTGTTTCCTATTACTTTAATGCTCCTTCATACAGGATACAATAACTGTAACACATACCTGCCGAATTCTAGATTTCTTATACTTTACGATGATTTTGAGATGCTGACGATTTAGTAAATCGTAACCTGCCCGTCTTGTTGTCCCTGTGTTTCTGATGCTGAACAAATCTGTGATTTTTGTACTTTATTCGCTTCGTTGCCGAGTAGTGAGTGGAAAAGGGCTTGGTTTTCCGTGTGGTCAGCAAAAAAAGAAACCCGGAATTTCTTTGATTTTGTTTGTGTGCTATTTCGTCTGTGTGTTTGTTAAGGAGCAGCTTAGAAATGTTTCATATTTTCCTTTAGATTGTATCCCTTGGTTGTGTTATGTTGTATCGCTAACATTGTACGAAATGTTGAGTATGCTTAACGCTTTGTTGAAATTTTGGGATGCGTAGCATTTGACATTTTCCATTTGAGTCGAACCGTAAAGCAGAAGACGTAAGGGTTTCTAGTTGGCTTTAGAACCGAGATGTGTGTGTGTGTGTGTGTTTTTTTAAAATCCAATGGTATTCCTTTTGTAATACATATAACTGCTAATGATGGAGGTGGACGCAAGGAAAATTTCCTACTTCCTTATGTTTAAATTCCTAGAATAATCTGTGAATTTAACAACTAAATAATAACCTTAATATATGCTTTCATTCCCCATCATGTTATACCCTAAAAGTATGCTTTATTTGTTAATTATTGTATGATTTGCTTCATTTTCATATTGGTTTCACAAATCTTTGTTTTCCTTTAAGTACTAAAACAAAATTTTATAAAAACTTTATTCTGTTTATACTGTTCTATCTTTCTTTTGCTCATCCCTAAAGTATACTTTAATATTTTAGCATTCGTGTTTGCTTAGCATATTCTCTGTTTAGATTTTCCATTATATTAATCTTCTTTTTGCAATTATATGCTTACAATTTATTTCCTTTTTTTAATACAATTTTTGTTTACCCAGAAAAAAAACATTAGCACTGTTTATCCTAAATTTAAGCTTTACCTTGTTTCACATAATTAACAAATCCTTTTCAGGGCATTGCGTGAGGGATTTACTTTTTCTCCATGAATTCTTCTCAAACGTACCGTGTAAATTTTAATTGAAATTATTAATTTTGTTTGCTCCAATATAGCATATAATAGGCTTTATACCCTGCCCCCAAAAGTATGCTTTGCTTTTGATTTATATTAAAATCTAGACAGCTTTACTTTCTCTGCTTTGCTTTCAGTAATTTCTAAGTAAATCCTTTAACTCCGTTTATGTTGTTAGTAGAATCTGGTCTGCACAGAGAAGCCTTAAGATAGGCATTGATTTTACGCCTTTTAGTATATTTTGTATTTCAAATATCAATTCACAGGCTTTCTTTTTTTAGTTTTGTTTGGATTTATGTGGGTTTAACTTGAGGCTGTTTTAAAGTATGCTATATTATTTTAACACTTGTTTCATCTTTATGATTTATGAAGCTTTAATATGGCGTTTTATGATTTATGCCGTATCCTGCGAGTTTTAATGTGTCACACACGGTTGTTTCTCTTCGTTTGTTTGCTTTGGGTCGGCAGTGAAAGAATAATTTTCAACTATTTAGATTTAGGCATTTTCCCCGGCATTTTCTTTAACGTAACTTTGTTAAGCGTTATGGGATACTTGTGTAAACATTCGTCACAACTTTTTAATGGAAATATTTCGGAGATTGATTTTTCCCTTAACTTTAAAAACAGTTACTTATATCACTTTTACAACCTTTATAAACATGTAACAATTTGATTAAACTTTTTATAACATCACCTTAAAGTATGCTTTATTTTATTACAATTAGCTTAGCCTTTAGGTAAACAGGAAGTTTACTTTAATTTCGTTGAATTTCCGTTACACGTTTTTCCTATTTTCATTTTATATTTAACAATTTTTAATTAGTTTGAGTTGTGTTTAATCGCTACGTCGTATCTGATTTTGTTTAAAGCGAACGCCTCCTGAAATAAGCTATACTGTTTTGTTGTTATTACCCTCAGCAAGTTTTATGATTTTAGCTGGGCCATAATTACACACTACTAGTGGAGGGTGGTGGTTGAGGGCTTAGTCCACGTTATTGTTTCATTATTGATTAAACAAGGCAAAATGGCGCCTAGGAGTATGCAACTGTTTTATAAGTGCCACGAGATTGCCCCTTCTGGTTATACTGTAAATTGTTTTATAACTTCTAGGGTCATTTATCATATACTTGCTCTCATTTTGTTACAATTTTGTATTTTTTGGTATATGTGTAGCACTCAGGCAAATTAGGTTTTATCCACCATATGCATGTTATTGGTGAACTGGCAGTTAAGTAGTATAAATGGAGTAGATATGTTAGCAGCAGTTCTTTGCATTAATTTATGCACGAGCATTACTCGTATATTTTTTTCAGAATACCCAGAATTTTTGATACGTTTACTATTTAATATTGGTTTAAACGCTTAACAATGCCAAACTATTTGCCAACCACATAAAATACACAAGCGAAAACTTTCGTGTTTCCCTTTCTAACGATAACGAACAACGAAACTTGTAAACCGAAACAAGCAAAAAAAAAAAATGTTGTGGAATGTTTGACGTAGAACCGAAATGCCGATGTTGTTGTAGTGGTTTTCACAAAATGTAAACAATAAGGATAATATTCTAAGGATTCTTGTCACACAATATTTCAAGGATACACAAAATCGTTACTAAACTTTTTCAACAGCTTTCATTCCGTTTTTTGGATATTTGCTTTAATTTGCTGTAATTTTTCTAAATTTTCACATCTTTCCTTTTTCTATTTTTTATTTCTTTTTTCTGTGATATTCAGATTTTAAGAAATCTCACTCATGAAATATTGTACCGTTTACCGCCGTACCGTACAAAATTTTCCGGGGGCTGCCCCACTTTTACTAGAGTTGCGTTACGTACGAGTTTATTCCAACGACTGAGGCTTCACACATCGTTTTGAAGTACACACCACCATCATTTCTCACCGATTCCTATAAATGTGACTTAAGTGGATTCCATTTACTCCAGAAATTTGTGCGTCGACTCTTTCTACTGCGCAAAATCCACAACCGGAGTGCATGGATAAATGTCCTCATCCACAGTTTAGGGGTTATAAATAAGAGACTCTCAAATTCCTCAAGAGATATTCTAAACAGTCAGCTGTTTTTGTCAGTCATGTGCGTGTTTGGTTCATATAAATATAGTAGGATACGAGAGTGCATGTATATGAGAGTTTACATTGTTGTTTATATTCTTTGAAACCATCTAGTATTTCAGTGCGTAAAAGGCAGTGATGAGGAGGTGATTGAGGCAGTAAGAATCTGGTTTATTGGAATAACACAAATATTATGTTGTGGAAGGTAATGGTTGCCATTTACAGGACACAGTTTTACGAGGCGAGTCGCAGCGAGATGACCAGCGAAACGCAAAACAAAAATTTTGGAAAAAAATTATCAAAATGTAAAAATTGCATAAAACAACATTTTCCATTCAGAATTAAAAAAAATAAAAACACAAAAAATTTAAAATATTTTAAAATATTATAATAATAAATAATAATAATATTATATAAATATTTTAAACAAAATACAATTCTTCTTCTCTATTTATTTATTTATTTTATTTTATTTATTATTACTCTCCTGTACAACAAGACAAAGTCTTATAATTATAGTACAGGATTGTTTTTGTGTACAAACAATTGCCACATAATTGCCATAATATGATATAAACTTGAAATTTTTTTTACCTGAATCTGACACATAATCAGACATTTAAAAAAATGTCCTTTGAAATATATATTAATTTATCGTAATAGTTAATGTAATCCCTTCAAGGGATGTAACTGGAAACCATTTATTTATTTTTAATGGTTAATGTATTCCATATTATGGAAAAGCCTAAAAGCATTCCATAAATCGCTTAATAAATAATAACCTGGCGCTTTGCGTTTCCAATGAATTTTTTGTGCGGACCATTTCCATGCTTTGTTTATGGCTGTTTTGTTTGAAGTGTTGCTTGCCAGCTGTAATGACTTATCAATAGTTTTGTAAAAAGCCTAAATGTTTGATTTACACACTCCATCTCTATATCCCTCTAACTCAATCACTCTCTCCATTCTCTTCGTAGTTCACAATCCACGTGGTAGCTGCTCCTGGCTCCGGAATGTTTAGTGGTCGTTGAGCCACCATACCACGTGGATTACATTTTTGTGGAACTTTTGTTGCATATTTTTTTTATAAATTTGTTTCTCTTATTATTACTCTGTGATTGTGGCCCCTAGAAGTATGCTATATTAGTTTTATTATATTTTCCTCTCTTATATGCAATAAATAAATTTCACTATAGCATTTCTGTTCTAATATTATATATTGCATTAATCGAAACAGTTTATCTTGGAATTACTGCCAAATTGTTGGGACTGATAGGTGCTATATGATCAACTATTTCATCGTTTACTTGCTACTATAGTTAAAATGTAGATCAAACAATAAGAGTCTTTGTCCTTCAAAGCCGGTGTGTATTGTTTGTGCCGATCAGACAAACAATTCTTAACATCCCGTGCAACAGTTGGTAATTATTTATAGCATATTTAAGAAGTGTATACAATGGGAGATATTGGCTAGTTGGCATTGGATATATTAGTCAGTTGTTGCTAACGTCAAATTTTGCATCTGATTTCTAATTACATGCGTTGTCATGGGACACCCGGTTGGAACGAAGTTCCTTTCGCTATATATTATGTACTAGTTAGTTCCAACACGCCTAAGGTGCGATTACGAATACGATTATTTAAATGGATCTTTAAGAAAATATACTTTTATAAAATGATAAACTTTTTTAAGAATTTTTTTTTATGGAATGTATTTTTTTTAAGAAAAAATATATTTCTTGGTCCTTTTGGTAAGAATATGTAGTATATTTTCTCGAAAATGTAATTTTTTTTAAAGGGATGTACTTCGTTTATTAAAAGCTAATGTTTTTTAAGAAAAGGTACTATTTTTAAGAAGAAGTACTTTCTGTAAGAAAAAGCCATAAGAGTATGAATTTTTTTTAACAAAGAAGTTTTTTTTTAAGAAAGAAAGAAGTGGTGCTCTTTTTACGAAAAGTTTATTTTTTTAAGAAAATTTACTTATACAAGGTGTTTCAAAAAAAGTCATCCGATGTTGCTTGGCTCTCATTTTTTTTTTATAAATGAAAAAAAATGAAAAAACACGTCTCTCGTATTGCTAAATTAGAAAAATAACAAGTTTTTGTTCAAATCCGCCCACAACCACGCCTACCTCCCATATAACGTAAAATAAAAACTTGTTGTATTTTCCTCATTTTTATATCTATGTCAATAAAAATTACTGCCAGTGCTTGCATTTGAGTCCTCAATTATATTAAAAATTTAAGTGCCACGCCCAACGCCCATATACAAATTTTCATTTTTCAAAATTTTCGAAAACACAGATATAATTCTTTGTAGTTTGTGATAGATGTAAATCAGCACTTACATCTATATAAATAACTAAAGCCTAATATGTTAGTTGAATATTTGCAAAAAAATTAGGGGGCCATAGTGTACCGTATTTTTTAAATAAACCAATCATTCCAAATAAAAATCACATTAGTACTATAAAATTATCGAAATTTATTAATCTTTCAGCATTTCTTAGGGAATACTTTTAGGGATATGATATATAAAACACAACCGCTGTAAAAAAAACTTTAACTAACGTTTCTATTATCGACAGCATTAAACACATATGCCTAAAAGTATACACCATTTTATATAGTGTTTTCATCCATTTTTGTAATGAAATTTCGTGGCACTTTTTTGTAAAATTTATAACTTTGTTCAACAGTATAAAATATTTTGGAAATTTTATTTATGAATTCAAAAGAATACACTCCCATATTTCACATTTTAGCAACCAGACCACAACGATCGATAACGACCACCTTTTTTTAGTCCAAGAAAAACTAAAAACCCTTAGTTTTTTGAGTGTCATCATAAAAGCATGAATATATTTTAATCTGTTATTGTTATTCAATTATTTTTGTTTAAAACTTAATGTAGAAATACCATATTTTTCAAATATACATATTCCAAATCGATACGACAAAAAGAAGTTATGTTTCCAGCCCATTGAAATTCATGAAAATCTGAGGCAGGTTACTGCAGTGATTCATTTTGTTGACTTTGCCGCGTTTTTTTTGTACAAAAACAAAATTTGTTGAAAAAAACTAATGATTTATTTCTCTTAACTAAATAATTCTCTACAAAACTGCATCATTACATTTTTGATATTTGCCACTCGAAAAAGGGTATTTTTGCCGGCAAAATCGCTCTGTGCGCCGTCACATTTGATTACCATACGGGCTCGTTTTATGGCATTTTTCATCACTTCAGCGAGAACTTCGGGCGACAGATTCTCGCACTCGTGTCGAATGTTGACCTTGAGGGCTTCCAGGGTCTCGGACTTGTTCACGTAAACACGGGACTTCAAAAAACCCCACAAAAAAGGTCTGGAACGGTTAAATCGGGCGATCTTGCGGGCCAGTGCAAATCGCCAAAACGAGAGATGAGGCGACCCGGATACGTCGCCTTCAGAATATCGGTTGTGGCTCGCGCAGTGTGTTCCGTTGCTCCGTCCTGTTGGTACCACATGTCCACGAGTCCTAATTTTTTGAATTGCGGCAGAAAAAACTCGGTTAACATGGCCCTATAGCGCGCACCGTCCGCTGTTGTCGTTTGACCAGCGGCGTTCTCGAAAAAACTGGCCCGATGACTCCTCCAGCGTGAACAGCGCACCATGAAGTCACTTTGAGCGGGTGTAATGGCTCCTCGTGCATCACTCGTGGATTTTCGGTGCCCCAGAAGCAATAGTTTTGCTTGTTCACGTACCCGCTGAGGTGGAATTGAGCTTCATCGCTCGTTATGATTCTGGTGGAAAAATCGTCCACTTCGTCCACGAGATTGGGGATGGCTTGGGCGTAGGTTAAAGCGTTTGGCGTTCGACAGGCAGCAGCTGAAGCACGTACTGGACTTTGTATGGGAACATGGTCTTTGACCAAAATTCGACATAGGGACGACCGGCTGACGGCTAATTGCGAGGCACAGCGTCTGGTCGATGTTTCCGGCGACAGCTAGACTTCCTCGCCAACAGCGGCGATATTCTCGGCAGAACTCCGGGGCCGGCCACTCCTGGCAACGTCTCGTGTGGTCCCATACTCTTCAAGGTTAGTGGCTAAACGGCACAGTAGGTGTTGGACGGCCGGGGAATCGGCGACGGTATTCGCGCTGCGCTAACACCACAGACGAATTGTTACGCAAAAAAATAGACACGATTATTCCACGTTCTTGGGGAGTGTATCGCCCAATGGCTTGTTTGCTTGTATTCTACATCTGTCTAGTCCCCAAATGTCAAAACAGATTTTACATTGGCGGCCATTTGCAAAAATAAGAGCATCTTCCACTTCCACTTTTGAAACACCCTGTATTTAGAAAGGCTACTTATTAAAAAAAGGACTTTTTGTACTTTCAAGTAAACGAATTTTTGTCAGAAAATGTATTTTTTTAAGAGAATGTATTTTTTTTAATAAAATGTTTTTTTAAGGAACGGGAATTTTTTCAGAATTGAATTGGTCATAGGTAAATTTTCAGAGTAGGGAACTTATATCAAGAACAGTTATTTTGGTTTACAAAAGTGGCACTCTTTAAAGAAAAGGTAGATTTTTAAGAAAAGTCAATTTGTTGTAAGAAAATTTACTTTTTTAAGAAAAGGTACTTATTAAAAAAAAAAAAATACTTTTTTAAGAAAATTTACTTTTTTGTATGAAAATTTACTTTTTTGTATGAAAATTTACTTTTTTTAAGCAGAAGTACTTTTTTAAGATAAGGTACTTTTTTTAAGAAAAGGCAGTTTGTTTAAGAATATGAATAGGTATTTTTTCAGAAAATTTACTTTTTTTAAGAAAAGGTACTTATTTAAGAAAATGTTCCTTTTTTTAAACTTCTTTAACTTTGGCTTTTCTAAATTTACTTTTTTTGGGTTCAAGACTACAATATATACTAAATATTGGTTACCGGCTCCGCCTAGAAAACTTCCCAATAAACAAGAAATTTCCCAACATAGTCTAGACACAAACCAAAGCAAAAGTTGCAAATATATTAGATAATACTGGGTTGTAGCATAATAGTGTTAAAAAAAGTTTTTTAATTTTTTGTCATTTAGCTCCCATCCCGAAACGAGAGATAAGTACCTTCATTCCAATAGAGCTCCCCATGATAGGTTATCGACAGCTCTGGGAATGGGAAATATCAGAAGCTGTTCATTTATAATATACCTTCAGGAGGAACCGATAGGGGGGCGGGAGGTTCTTGGCATCATAACCAGAGTGATATGCGAACACCGATGCGTTTTAGGTAATTAGGTAACACAATCATTGAAGCTAATAAAAGTATTAGGGTACTCTTGTAACCTTAGAAGACAATCAACAGAAGTGGTCGACGCAGACAAAAGAAGCAAAGTTGTTCTACTGTTAACTTCTGCTTCTTGTAAGTCGGTTGAAGTATGAACCTTTGGTACAGGTAAAATATAAAACCTTTGTAAAGCCATTGTTTATAATCAGAATGAGAATAAAAAATAAAAAATGGATATTGGGGAGAGCTTCTCACAACCAGTGATCTGTGCGCTTTCTAGTTCTACAATCACTGATTGGGGCCTACAGTTTTATATGTTCTTAAGCACAACAGTGAGATACATAAGAGAATACATGATAGTGAGAATACATAACAGAAAAAAACAAAAATCCCTTAGATTTTGATGATGCCCGGCAGGCGTATAGAAAGCAAAATTTGCGGATATACTCTTGGAATTTAAAAAGTTTTAGCTGAGTCGCCTTTGGACATTGACTCTGATTAACACCAAGTCCTTAGCGCAGGTTTGTAAAGATTTTACAGTACCAACTGGTACAAGGCAATGAATGCTTCAAGCCAGCCGATGTACATGAATGGGATTCGTTTACAATCTTGGTGGAAATAAGACTGTTGTAGTTTTTGACATGAATTTTTTTTCAAAGTTCTAGTAAACTGTATCGGTTAGAGGCAAACCTACTGAGTTGATCGCTATCCCTCAAATGTCTGTATCACGTCAAATTTTTGAAAAAAAAAATCGATTTTAATAATTCTCTGATTTACTGGACTTTTTTGAAAAAAAAAAAATTTCACTTGTTTCAGCATAACTTGAAGTGACTTGAATTTTGTCAGTGACAAGATTTAGCAGAATAGTACCCACGGCAAAGCTGAACAACTTTTGTGAACATATTAATACAAATATATAATACAAACAAATTAATACAAAACGGTATTTTTTTTGTATATGGCATCATTACTGAAAAACGAAGTGTCCGATTTTTCCAAATATATCTAGAGGTCTCAGTCCATATATGGAGCTGATCAAAAAATAATGGACCTCACCTCACGAGTAAAGCTGCTTAAATTAAAATCGACAACTCAATTAAATTTTGCAAAAGTTGTTATCGCGAATTGTCTAAGGGAAAACAGCATATATGTATGCATTCAAAAAAAGGGCAATTGATATTTTAGCATCATAGGACATTTCTGACCTTGTTGAAAAGCTGCTGGAAAAACACCAAATGCAAAATGCACATTTGGTCTTAAAGCGGAAATCTGATGCTTTCGATTCACCTACATGCAGAAGTGTCGATTTAAAGCTGAATACAAAGGGAGTGCATAAAAGTATTATTTTTGAAAATCGAAACAACAATAAGGATGTCAGCTTTTCTGCAGAAAGTCTCGATAGTTTTTTGGACAATACGGGGTCATCATCACGATATATACGCAAGTTGACAAATTTCATTAGGTGTAATGCTGGTAAAAGATATATACCATCTAATTACCGTGAACTTTAGGGTGTCCCAAAAAAAAAAAAGAATGGGTGCCCACGCATTTTTTGAAAGCTTATAGGGTAAAGTATTTTTGTGATTTTTTCCAGATTTTTCATAAGAGGTTTAGAGGTCGCTAAAGTCGAATTTTTCCCAAAAATCGGGATTCCCGGGCATTTTTTGAGTTATAATTTTTACTTGGCCCATAACCACAATTTTCTTTGTTACAAAGTCAATATTTTAAAAGAAGAATGTTCAAGCTTTACTTTTCTGTGTAGAAATCGTTAGTTTCGGTAATTTTTTTTGCTCATTTGGGTCCCCTTAATGACATTTTTTGCGTAAATTTTGCATAAATTTTGAAAGTAATGCTTTGTAACTTTTAAAATTTCTATCAAAGTTAAAAAACACTAATGACGCAGTTTAAAATGTGGATAAAAGCGGAGTCTATTAAAAAAAAATTATTGAATTTGCTCTTACCGTTCCAAAGTTATATCCTTTTTACGCTTTGAACCCATTTTGTGAATGCATCGGATTTGTTTTAATGTTAATTTTTCTTTTTTCTTTTCAAATATTAAATATGGGTGGTTGTGTTGCAATGAGAGTCAATATGGTTGATTTTTAAATTTTTTGCAACTCCCTCCAAGCTCTAGGCAGCTTACTTCTCATACCCAAAACAAATGACTCAGCCTTTATCCACATTTTAAACTGCGTCATTAGTTTCTTTTAACTTTGATAGAAATTTTAAAAGTTACAAAGCATTACTTTCAAAATTTATGCAAAATTTACGAAAAAAAATGTCTTTAAGGGGAAACAAACGAGCAATTCTACACAGAAAAGTAAAGCTTGAACATTTTTCTTTTAAAATATTGACTTTGTAACAAAGAAAATCGTGGTTATGGGCCAAGTAAAAATTAAAACTCAAAAAATGTCCGGGAATCCCGATTTTTGGGAAAAATTCCACTTTAGCGAAAATCACAAAAATACTTTACCCTATAAGCTTTCAAAAATTGTTTGGGCACCCATGGAAACCCAAAAATTATTTTTTTTGGAACACCCTATTGAACATGCTTCTAACTTAGTGAACATGCTTCTGAGAAGTCAAAAATACTTGAAGATTTTTATCAGTGTGAGGAGTTTGATTTTGATACTAGAAAAGGTGCACCAAAACAAAAGAGACCTGTAGTC
Organism: Phaonia tiefii; assembly: GCA_963931995.1. NCBI lineage: Eukaryota > Metazoa > Arthropoda > Insecta > Diptera > Muscidae > Phaonia > Phaonia tiefii. The sequence continues at coordinate 313,154,303 of OZ008367.1, forward strand.
TGGGCAGAAGCTGAGAATTTGGTAGATACCATGTTGAAGGAACGTAACTTTGTCGGCAACTATCAAATCGTAGTCATGGCAGATGGTGGCCAAGGTACTTTTAAGATTTGCATGACCATTCTTCCAGGAACTTATATCGACGCAGAAGAGGATTTGGATTGCCCTTCCCAAGGATGAAGAGAAGACTTTATTCAAAAGGTGTAAATATACGTCAAAAGGCAAAATATAATACAATAAATAATGACTGAAAGCTCTTTCGCCGTTTTTGTCGTCATTTTAGGTAAACCTCAAACCAGTTGAGGACCGCTGTGAGCATAGGTCGGCCAAAGGGTAATCCAATCTTTTGCCACTGTACCGGTGTTCCAACTGCGTCGAAACCTGGTGAAATCTCTCGTCGTGCTCGTCAGATTCACTTGGCAATTACTGAATAAATTTGTCCTGGTGATGGTGCAAAAAAATTGATCTTCAAAAACATATTCACACCGATGGTTTCAAAGGATGCCATCTTACTCTGCACATAATCACGCCAGATTACTACTTGATGAATCCCAAGTACATTTGTTGTGACTGCTTCTACACTGTTTCAAGCGTGAAGTTCTTTGTTTTTAAGAACATCGCTAAAAGTAATGTCTTTCATCAATTTTCTGATATCTGGTCCGTTAAATACAACTAAAATAAAAAAACTTAATTTTAGTAAAATAAAAATGTATTGGATAGTATGGAATTATTCACCAGACTTGATCTTTATTTTACTCAAACGAGGAAAAATATACTGCAACCGTTCAAATGCTGACTCGTTGTTTGTTGCTGCCAGGGAGGTAATGAAATTCTTTATAATCGCCAGTGTAATGTGCAGTCTAGGTAGGAGAACTCTTTCCATCGGGACAAGTTCTTGGAGGATGACATTCGCTTGACCGATTGTTTAGGTTTTCCGTGGTTACCAGTCCCACTTTTGATACTGTGCCTTATGTCTGGAATTACAGTCGCATATATAGCACATATATCTGGTGTATACTGTTTGAAGACCACAAAGTAATGCTACTACTTTCAAATGAGCACAAATTTTCCATAGATGCTCACTGTACTTTACGGAATCCAGAATTAACTTCATGGAATCGTATGTTTCCTTTGTATTTGTTGTTTGTTTCTAGTCATTTTGAAAGTATTAGAACTTTCCATGTTTCTTATTTGAATTTGTTCATTTCCGCAATGCATTTGTTTCATTGCTTTCAATTTGAGTAAACGGCTAGATGAATTTTTATAAAATTTTTTTTGTAGGTAAATGAAGATGTTATCTTTCGTTTGATATACATTTCATATTGGTTGATATATTTCCAGTATTTTAATTTCTCAAATGAAAATTGTTTAAACACATACACTCAAACATATGTGTGGTGTTTGGTTGAGTGTTTTTGGTTGCTCAACATTGCTTAGGAACATGTATCTAGTAAAAAGTGAAACGAACAGCAAGCTAATGTTGCTTGGCAACATGTATCTAGTAAAAAGTGAAACAAACAGTAAGCTAACGTAATAAAGCTTTTTTGCGAAAGCTTCAATAAAGCTGTTGTAACATTAATTTTGAATTGTAAAGCGTAAAGCTTTCACACAACGCTCGAATGCTAATGCGAAGACTCGATAAGGTAAACCTTTTTTAATATTAGGGCGGCCCTCTCAACATTCGCAGAACTTATTTCAATAAAAATATTAATTAAAATACATAAATTAAATTAAGTTTAAAAAAATTGAACATAATATTTTTTTTTAAACGGACTTGAATCAAATGCCGTTGGTAAATATAAAAATTACAGCAGACAGTTGTCCGAGGCCTTCGGCCACGAACTGTCCCTGCAGGCTGGGTCAGAGACACGGCCATTAAGTTTAACGTAGAATACGCCATCCGATAAGACAGAAAACATATATAACAATAAATGATAAATAATATAAGCAATTGAATTTATCAAGTATGAAATTTTTCGTTGCAGTGACTACTAAATTGTCGGATATACGACACCTTTCACTATAATAACGTGAAAACATTAACGAAAATGATTCATCCATTCGATGAAGCGTTTTTCTCGCAGTGTGTATTGCGAAAAAATTTAAAATGTATTAAAAAAATATAAAATTAAAAGAAAAACAAAATTTTTGTTTCATTGGAAGTGGAAAAAACAAAAAGTAATGAACTTTATAAAATCAATAAAATAAAAAGAAATTACATGAGGTGACAGGGGAGACCCGGTTGGAACGAATTCGGTATATATTATGTACTAGTTAGTTCCAACACGCCTACGGCGCCTGTTAAAAAATACGATAATTTAAATTTCATCTTTAAGAAAATATACTTTCTGTAAAATTATAAACTTTTTTTAAGAAATAGTTTTTTTTGTAGAATGTATTTTTGATGTGTTAACATCTATAGTCACGGCTAGGGCAATCTATCAAAGTGAATACATGCAAACAATACACAGCGTTAGCACAATATACGTGATTGTTGTACTAGAATAGTCTCCGCCTGAAAATAAGTATGATGGTATTGATGTAGCGGCAGTGAACAAACAAACAGGTCGTCGTCGCCAAAGAGTATTGAATAGTATAGAGAACTCATGGAACGAATTGTATGACTCAAAAGCACTGGCAACATCTGGCAAATGATTCAAAACGTATTACTCTCTTTTTGTCATAACGTGGTCCATTCATTATTTTGATGTGAAACATTGATGCCTTTTGAAACATTTATGCTTTTTTTATTGTTTCATGTAATAACATTGTCGAAATATTCTGTATAGAGAATAAGACTCGTTTAAGCTCTTTTATGCTCTATGTGAGAGCGAAAAAAGAGTGCAGTAAGTTCTCTATACTATTCAATAATTTTTGTCGTCGCTTTGCTTATGACAAAACAAAAACAATTACTTCAGTGATCTAAACATTGCATTTTATTCAGTTGAATGGCAGCATTCAAACAAGCAGGTCGTCATCGCTCTGTGTATGACAAAACTAAAACAATTATTTCAGTGAGCAAAATATTGGTTTATTTAGTTTAACAATATTACATGTAGTGTTAAAGCAGATGTAAGAAAAAAGAAAGTGCAATAGCAAAAAAGCCTTCAACAGAAAAAATATTCTTTTTTATATTTTCCAAAGTAACATTTACTAATGTGTTCATAGAAATCGAACTGGTACCGTGTAACAAAAAGGTGTTAACTCATCGCCCGTGAGGTCTAATGCTCATTGATTTAAAAAAAAAAAAAAATATGTTTAGGTTCTTTTTTAAGAATATGTATTATATTTTCCCGAAAAAGTCCTTTCTTGAGAAAAGGTACTATTTTTAAGAAGAATTTCTTTCTGGAAGAAAAAGCCATAAGAGTATGAATTATGAAAGAATAATTTTTTTAAGAACTGGTGCTTCTTAAAGAAGTGGTACTCTTTTTAGGTTATTTGTTTGACAAAATATACGTATTTCAGAAAGGCTACTTATCCCAAGAAAAGAAAAGGTGTTATTTTATTTTTAAGAAATGTACTTTTAAGAAAAGTATTTTTATAGGAAAAGGAATTTTTTTGAGAGAAGGTATTTTTTGAAGAAAAGATTCTTTTTACGAAACAGGATTCTTTTTAGAATTGGCCCTTTTCTCAAGAGTAAGTACAATTTTGAGTGTAGGTACTTATCTCAAGAAAAGTTATATTGTTTCACAAAATAGGTACTCTTTATAGAAAATGTAGTTTTTTGGGGGAAGGAAATTTGTTGTAAGAAAATTTAACCCCCAGTTGAAAATTTCATATAGACATCATCAATGACAAAGAAGTGACATATCAGAGTCATTGCTGACTTTCCGACCCGCTTCCATGCGAAAAACATGATGACACCTCCTGACATTTGCATACATTTATTTAAAAGTCAGCAGGAATTTTCCGTAGTTAGTCAACAGTGGTGATCACCTCATGACATGTACTCGAGACGTCTTGAGTAACCATTCATCAGTGGGTCAGTTACTCAAGTCGTCTTTAAATATGGTGTTTCAGGTCATCTCGTAGGTACTTATTTATTGGAATTTATGTATATAGCGATTTTTATAAATTTTTTTGATTTTTTGAACTTTTTTTTTCAGTTTTTTTTTAAAATTTCAGTACTTTTCCAAAAACATGGATTTTTTTTATATTTATTTCTAGTCTTTAGCATATTTTGCCAAAAAGTACCAAAAAACATACTCTTTTGTTAAAGTACTAAAAACCGGTCTGACCGGGTAGACCGGTCTAGACCGCGTAGACCGTAAAGACCGGTCGACCGGTGTAGAATCGGTCTAGACCGGGTAGACCGGTCAACCGTAAAACCGGGTAATGGGGGGCCCTAATATATATATTTATGTATATATATATGCATATGTATGAATCTGTTCTGTTGCACGATATTAAATAAAATCTGAAAGATAAGATAACAAAAAGTGAGACATATATAATTATAAAGCCCTGAAAATTATCATATTCTTCTAACAAATTTCAAATACTTTGATATAAATTCTGAAAACGTATGGCATATATTTCATAACTACAAATAAAAACAAAATCTTCAGTTTGAATTTGAAAATCCACACATATGACTCGAAGTTGACAAATAATGAAGACATCCTCAATCGACATTCAGCATTGGTCTTAATAAGAGTCAGCCATGACAAAGTGCTGACAAATCAAGAGGACGGTCTTAAATTCGATAGATTATCAGACCCTTCACAATTTATGTCACCTAAGTCAAAACTACTGACTTGTCAAGAAGATGTCTTATATAAATTTTCATCACCTACTGACATAGTCCTTAGGAAATACTACTGACAATGTCTTCAAGACAAAATTTCCAACTGGATCTTTTAAGAAAATGTACGTATTTTAAAAATAATTACTTTTTTTAAAAAAAGGTACTTTTTGTAAGAAAATTTACTTTTTTTAAGCAAATGTACTTCTTTAAGATACGGTATTTTTTTAAGAAAAGGTACTTTGTTTAAGAATGTGAAGAGGTAGTTTTTTTGAGAAAATTTCCGTTTTTTAAGAAAAGGCACTTATTTAAGAAAATGTGATTTTTTAAACATCTGTCGCTTTGGCTTTTCTAAATTTACTTTTTATTGGGTTAAAAACTACAATATATACTAAATATTGGTTACAGGCTCCACCTAGAAAACTTCCCATTAAACAAGAAATTTTCCAACATATGTTAGTCTAGACACAACCCAAAGCAAAAGAACCCAATATAGTTGATAATACTGGGTTGTAGCATAATAGTGTTAAAAAAACGTTGTTTATTTTTTTTTCGTTTATCCTCATACCGCTACTTGCAATAAGGAAATTCGTTTTAAAAAAAAGTTAATTTTTTTTTATCAACTTTGGAAATTTTTCTGAAATATACGCTACTGTGAGATTTTCAATGTTGGTATGTGGCAATAATCCTTAAATTCTAGCCTTCAATGGTTTTGTTACAACACATATAAAAGCTTACGATACTACAGCAAAAGATACGGAATCTTGGCCCATTGAAGTCGATTCGAAACCACTGTGCGGCGCACCCGGTTGTAGGTAAGTACTCAAGGATTTGTTTGAGGTGTTAATATTAAAATCGAAAAATTATGTATACTATAGAAAATATTTCAGAGGATGCTACTATTTTTATTTTTTGATTTTGCCGAAAACAAGGATGTTGTGTTTTTTCTTTCTGTATTTTTTTTATCATATTTTGACGTTACTGATATTTCTATTACTGATTTCTATTACTGATATTTGTTTTGTTTTCGAATTTTGCGAATTGAAAAATTAATTTCTTTGTCGACTTTCTTTACCTATATCTCCTACAGTTTTGGAGGTATTATTCTCAGTTTTCCTTTATTCGAACATGCAGTTTCTTGGCTATAATATGGCAACTAAGTTTTGTTTAACTGAATACAGTTTTCACATTAATGTATCATAAATTCTTACTACAAGCTAAAATTAAAAAGAAATACCGATTTGGAAAAAAAAGAAAATTAATTTGAACTAAAATAATTTTTTTGCATCAAAGCCTTCAATGAATGTAATACACAGTTCGAATGGTTAGTGTGTTTCCAAATTTCTCAGTGTAACTGTTGCCTGCAAGAGCGTTTGATATAACGTGCTCTTTTCAGTAAGACATATAACACCTCTTTTAACGGAATATACCCAGCAAAAATATAATGGAGTAGTTCCAACGGTTCTACCCCTTTCAGTACTACCAACGAAGAAATTTCATTACAGATATTATGGTGTTTGTCGGAAGAAAAATATTATCTGTCACTAATGCTGTTATTGTTCTTCCAAATTTAATGTCTTCGATAGCTGGTCAGATGGGAATCAAAACACTTGAGTTCGAATCCCGGTCCCGGTCGGGGACCCGTAACCCCGTAATTTGAATGGTATACTTTCAGGCGAATACAATTTGATTCCGAAAATTTTTCAACAAATGTTCGTTCGTTGTACTTGCCACATTGGGCAATTTTTTTCAAAAAAACTCCAAATTTAATCGACACATTGCAAATCGCTTAAAAAAAATCAAAGTTTGACTTGGTGAGATTTGAACCCAGCAGCTGCCGTTTTCTAGTCGAACATGCTGCCATCGTGCTAATTTTTGTGCTGAATCGTCGCGCTAAGGAACAGAATTTATTCTACTTAAAAGTATCCAAATTGGGAGTACACCCTCCAAGGACAACACTATGTAAAAAGCGGCGGTGCAACACCCAAATGTGCACTACCTCTTACCGCGTAGTTCTGGTGGAAATTCTGGTGATTGGTGTACACTTTTAATGCTGCGCATTTAATTTCCTTCAGTATTGTGTAATGTTAGCCTAAAAGTAGATTAGACATTCTGATAATTTCAAATATCTCATTTATTTAGAACGTCTTAGTTATAAATAAACTTTAGTAAAGCTCGTAAATAAGTTAAGATTACCTCTTAATAATAATATGTCTTTAAAAATATCCTGTTAGAACAATTTTCTTAATTGGCTGACCAACTGGTTGGATTTCTGGGTAGTAATGTTAACAAAAGTCTCCCTTAAAAATAGTTGCCTATGAGAGAATGGTAGTGAGGTCGTTTAAACCAGATTTTGTTATCCTATGACCATCTTGCATTTCTTTTGGCTACGGTCAACTCGCTCAGTGAGGCGACACTAACTCTATGCATGACCATCAGTGTGTAACCTTTTGGACGCGGTGTATTACTGTCCTGATCCATGAGCCCACAAATTAGGAAGGTTACAGCACACTGGTTGTGAGAAACTCTCTCCATCCAGCACACTGTTTGAGAGAAACTCTTTGCCTCTAATGGATTGTAATGAGAAAATAATTTAAGTTAAAACATCCAAATGGAGATTGTATTTTTCGGAATTATCTCTCTATTGTAAAAATTAGCATATGCATATTTTCCTGCCTAAAACTAGGCAATGAGTTTGCGTTATGGCTATCTCTTATTTGGTGTGATTCTCTTTGTGGTTCTGTATTTTTCTCTTTCTTTTTGTCTCTCCCTCTCTTACTTTTCTCGTTTTTCTCGCTCAACATGTTATATACATATATCCTTGTTTTGCCTTTAGTTTTTGTGGATTTTAGTTAATTCTTTCGGTTTTCCCTATCGCCATTGAAGTTTGATATCCTTTTTATCTGTGTTGGTACAGGGACAGCAAAGACGCTGCCTTTGGATGACATTTCATTTACGGTCATTTTAGTTTGCATTTCCTTGTAGTTGCCATTGCCGTTGTGGTCCGACATTTAAAGTGGATTATGTCGTCCATCTCGTTCTGTGGCTGCGGTGTTCTGGGTGCGTTTATCGAATGTCATCTTAAATGTTTATCATACCGCACCCTTTCCTGTTAAATATATTATGTTGTATGTGTGTATATAGTATACAAAAAGTTAAGGTTTTCTTTTTTGTAACAGGCTCTTTAATGTCCGTTTTGTCCTGCGTTTTTGCGTAAGAATTGTTTTTGTTTTGTTATGACTCAACTATAGAGTCAATGATTGGCAAGCGTCAGCATTAGCTCTCACAGCGCCATTGATTCTCGATATGATAATGGTTAAAGGATTTTGTGTTCACTACTTGTCTGCTGTGTTTTTTCTGTTCTTCAGAGTTGTGGCTACAGAGACCCTTTCTGTACTGAGGCTTTTGTAAGCTTGTGGTATTTACTTTTCTGCATGGTTTTTTCATTTTGTCGTTATTGGTTATTCCTTTTCGGAGGTGTTATGGCCAGGGAATTAAGGCATATCCTTAAAAAAATTGTTTTTTTTTTCTCTCTTATTCTTGTTTGTAGTGGCTGCGGTTTTGTGACTCTCTGTTATGTTGATGTTCGTAATTGACATGGGAAAGTACTATAAACTGCTGCTGTTCACACAAAGTTCTTATAATGCTTGGTGATAATCACTTTGTCTGTGGACCATTAAAAAGGAAACACAATCCTGCACCCTTTTCTTTCTCTTAGAGGGATCAAGAGAAGACCAGCACGAAACAGTAAAGCGACTAAATGTTGAATCCACTGATGAGTCACTACTAACGGGTGTGTTTAGGACTAGTCCACAGTTGTGAATTTTCAAGTCCTTGCAAACTGACAGCTATAACTGGGGGTTAGCTTTAACTTCGGTTTAATCAATGATGGTGAAAATTGAGATTAGCTCCTTTCTCAGCTAAAAGGTTAAACACTTAAATGTGAAATTATGTGTTTAAATGAAATTGTATCCGTAATATTGTATGTTTGCAATAATTTTACTCAATTTTGAGATATTCCGCCTTAAAGGCCAAGTTTTGAAATCATGACCTTTGTTGTGAATGTGCATACATGCTGAAAAAGCTGTCGTTTGTTGTTGCTTTGGAAGCAAATAAATCGTGCTCGTAGTTTGTCGCAAATATAGTATACTTGTGTCCAAACATATTGTGTTTGCTATTCGATGTTATATGTTGGAGAGACAATGATTAATAGTTGGAGACACAATATGTTTTTGTGATCCAAATGTGGTTTAGTTTGTTAAAAACTGGTGAACACAAAAACGTGACAGACAACTATGGAACAAAAGAGCAGCAGATCTTCAATTCATGAAAACAATGCTTGCAAACATACACATGGTTCCTGTAATATATTGCTGGTGCGTTTTTTCAGCGTGTATGTGGCCCTGTGTATAGGTACCGTTGTATCCAGAAGTTTTAGTTAAAAAACGAGTTAGCTAGCTGTTCCAAAAGGTTTTTTATTTACCCTTATGGTATAGAAATTACTCATTCTCCCAAAATGGAAAATTGTTTGGAGATCAAACATAAAATATCATCACTAAGGTACGGTCTAGATATACAATGCTTTCATCCTTAACCATTCATATCGAGAATCAATTATCATATCCAGCTGCATTCTACCTTCCTTTAATTTAAATTCAGCTGCATTCTACCCTCCTTTAATTTATACACGAAAGAAAAATTCAAAATATAGCTACTCTAATTTACTAGATAATCACATTAACCACAAGCGACATTTTATTTATTTTTTTCGTTAATATAAAAATAATTAAGACTTTGTCTTCCTTTTCATTTCTCATTACCACTTTCATTGCTGGTACACAAACTTAATTAAGGTCAAGGAGAAAACGTCTGTATTCGCTTGGATCATCTATTTTAACGCAAATACCGCAAAAATTACACGAACGCTGCATAGTACAAACACTCGCCATTGCCTACTTTGGCGAGTCGCTATGACACATTTGCACATTGCCTACTTTTGGGCAGTGTTTACAAAAGACAAGGGTATTTGTTGTTTTCATAGAAAAACCTGGTAATCAGCTTGGGGAGTAATATATTAACTTTATTTTTTATGTGATTTGGCAAGATTTCAGTGCGAGAGGGGTCTGTATTTTTACCATTTCTTCTTTTCGTGATGTGTTTCACTTGTCAAGCTTTTAGTGTATATGAGCCAGTGTGTGATTTTCATTATTCTGTTCAGTTATCGTATTTCGTTATAAGCTTCATCAAGTTAATACCTTGTTATTTATCAACGTCTTTTTACTTCCATCATCATCGACTTCAGCAGCTGCTACAACAGCAAACACAAAAAAAACACAATCTGTGTAGTATACTCTTAGGCTTGGGAGACGTTCAAGTAATGATTATTAAACGAAGCGTACAAGGAGTAAACAAACTGCGGATTTTTTTTTATATTTTTTTTTGTTGCTGTTGGTGCGTTGCCTTTTTTATGACCTCTAATAATAAATTAAGAGTTTACTGTTAAAGCTGCTGGAAAGTTTACTAAAGAAGTTTTTTTTGATTAAGCTAATATCTTGATTTGTCAGCAAAAAAAAAAACGATGAAATAATAAAAAGTGTCCAGAATATATTTCGGAATTTTGTAATGTCAGAGTAAATGTAGGTCTTCGTTTGCAGATAATTATATATTACTCATTCTTGAGAATGTCGCAGATATATATAAGCATTTGTAAACGTCGTAAATACGTAAGAGAACTTATAGTAAGGATTGTCTAATATTATCTATAGCACAGGATGTTTTTAATGTTCCATGCCCATGTTTTTTGAATGACTTCTAAGCGGTGCAATTTTGTTTAATAACTTTTGATTGCATGAAAATTTGGTTTATCGGCTAAATTGTCGCCCCTGACCGCTGAGCAACTGCTTGATCTTTTAACCATGGTTTGCAGAAATTTTTGGTGTATTATGTGTGTTTTTGGTCCAATTTCTTCGATAATGTAGTTCGTTAGCATTTGAACTGTATGAACTCTACGAGTTCGGCCATACTTTACTACTTCTAAAGGGTTTTTCAATAAGAGCGTTACAAAAGTTTTTTTTTTAAGTAAAACAAATCCGGTTTTAGATACCAATGAAATTCTTTATTCCTGTGAAAGTACGTTCGATGCCATTATGTATGGAACTCGATTTCTTTTGCATGGCCACCACGGGCACGCTTGCAGAAGTCCAGACGCTGAACCCAATTTTCGACGGTTTCACGTTCGATATTCGTACGAAGTTCATCAATCGTCGCTGGCTTGTTGGCATAGACCTAGCCCCACAGGAAATAATCTAACGGCGTCAAATCGCACGACCGAGGCGGCCAATCGACTGGGCCATTTCGTGAGATAACACGTTCACCAAACTTGGTTTCCAATAAATTGATTGTGGCATTCGCTGTGTGGCTTGTGGCGCCGTCCTGTTGGAACCACATGTCCTCCAAGTCCATATTAGCCAATTGGGGCCAAAAATATTCGGTTATCATTGAACGGTAGCGATTCGCATTCACAGTAATGTACCGGTCTTGATCATCACGGAAGAAGTACGGCCCACTGACGCCGCCGGCCCATAAACCGCACCAAACCGTAATTGTTTCGGGATGCAATGACTCATGGATTACGTGTGGATTGCTGTCTGACCAATAACGCATATTTTGCCTATTGACGAAGCCATTCAGCCAAAAATGAAATTCAGAATTCAGAAATTGGACGTAGCGCTCTTAAAGTTGAGGCCACTGACTCCAAATTTCGGTAGTAAATTTTAATAATTTCGACTCGTTGTTGGCTCGTATATCTTTCCATGATGAATGGCAAACCTTACTGAAGAGAAATGTCAAAAGAGCGGGAAAAATATGGCGTCGGTTGCTGTCCCTATCGTTTTACTTTTGTAGCGTCTTCAAACCCTTCATATCTCCCAGTCTATACAAATTTCAAAATTCATTACAATTCGCTGAATGGTTGATTTGCTCGGCAGATTATTTAAACCAATAAATCCCGTAAAATTCTGCGTTTCTCCAAAACACAAATCTTAACCCAAGGGCTAGATTATAAGCAAACTCTAACTGCCTTTAATAATGCATTTGTCATTTGCTGTTTCCATTAAAACTAGTCCACATAATAAAGGGTCCGCCATATAAAGTTTTTTTCAACTAGTGCTTATTTCGTGAATGGTAACACTTAGCTCACGTCTGATTTGACAGATAATTAGTTTTATCCTTCCGCTGAACGAACATGGTTGTGCATACGCTTGAACAACACTGGGAAATATTGCGACATTACTTTGAAAATCATGGTAATGTTGCAGATGCCGATTTTGGCAAAAAAAAATCATCTTTCATCATCAAGCTCATTTTGATCTTGGCGGGTATGTAAACAAGCAAAATTGTCGCATTTGGGGCACAGAAAACCCGCACGCATACATTGAAAAGCCGATGCACCCAAAACGAGTCACTGTTTGGTGCGGCTTTTGGTCCAGAGGCATAATTGGGTAATTTTTCTTCGAAAATGAGCAAGGAGGGGCCGTTACAGTCAATGACGATCGTTATCGGGCCATGTTGAACGAATTTTTGTTCACAAAAATTGAAGAGGAGGATATTGGTAACATTTGGTTTCAACAGGACCGCGCTACGTGCCACACAGCCGAAGCTACACTCGACGTTTTGCGCCCTGTTTTTGAAGATCGCATTATCAGCCGCAGAGCTGATGTCGTTTGGCCACCTCGGAGCTGCGATTTGACACCGTTGGACTATTATTTGTGGGGTGCCCTCAAAGATAAGTGTTACGCAGACAAGCCAGAGACAATTGACGCTTTAAAGGACAATATTCGTGAAGCCACTGGTGAAATACAGCTGCACACAATCGATAATGTGCTTAAAAATTGGACCGATCGTGTAGGCTACTGCATGGCCAGCCGTTTTTCCGTTATTAACCGGTAGGATTGTACTTTCAAATAAAAAAAGAAATTTGAGAAAATATTCAGTAGTTTTTTTTTTATAGCATTTTCAAAAAAAAAAGTTATTTTTCGGACCCGTTATAATGACTTTTGTCATATTTCATCTTTTATCTAGCACTTGGGCTAAGATTTGTGTTTTGGAGTGTTCGGACACATATAGTGAAATTTTATGGTGATAATTTTTGTAGAACATTTTAACATTTTGACCACACTCCCCGTCATTTTGGAGCAGTTTTTTGCGAGTTTTCAAAAACAAGTAAAAATTATGGTTATACGTCACAGTTAGAAGGTTAATTTGTTCCACAATGTTTGCGTGAATCTTTTCATTTAAAACTTCTGAACATATTTTGTACGTCAAACTTCTGAACATATTTTGTACGGAACACACAATTTTGCATGCCGATATGTTGCAGGAAAGTTCCGAGGGGCGGAAACGCCGATACACGAATATTTTTTTACACCTTTTGCACAGTGTAATTACCGCAGTTACCTTTGCTTTCTTTCGAATCATTAAAATCAGAATTTAAAATATCAGAATTTGCATTCATGATTGCTGATACTCCTAGATACATTTTTTTAAGTGACAATAGATTCCAACTTCAACTAAAACTACCGATTAATACATATTCTGTTTATTTTGAAGAAGGGAATGCAATTGAGATACTTTTAATGTGATGATACACCTACAAGTATGCAGTATTTTAAATTGATAAACTACTTCCTAAAAGTATGCAATAAAATACAGTTGGCTTGGCAAAGGAGTGGCTTTGACCTTAAGTAACATTCGAGTTCAATATTTTTACAGTGAGAGTAATAAAATATTATTATATGTACTTAAAAAAATTAATAAACCACAATATTTGCCTAACTTTTGAATTTTCTTTATCTACTTTCAGGCTGCACAATTTGCAATTATTATGGTAAGCTGAACTTTAAACTTTCCACGAAGCATTAAAAGACATTAGCAAATCTGCAAATATTTCACTTTCTGGACTCACAAGCGTTTACGGATTTTGATTCAAAAATTCGGATATGGGATTTGTTGTTTAGTGTATTTCAAATAAAGCTTTTAATTGAAATCCATTCGATCGAACACAGAATTCCTAGTTAGTATCAGGGATTAAAGTTGATATCACTGGGGTTTATAGCCCACGGCGTCTATTTAGTGTATTCAAAATACCGGTTTTTCAAACATGTCGGCTAAACCGAGGTGTAGAAACCGGTTAATAAGCGGTTTCTGTTTTTATGACAAAATGGACAACTATGCGTTGCATAAACATCGTTTATTTTTAATTCGTCTCTTTGGTTTGTAACGGTTGAGAAAACCTTTCTGGGAATGGTTTGCCAACACTCCTTTGGCTATATCCTTTCGTAATTGGATTAGCTGAGAGCGGCCAAAAACCTGTTCGCTTTCCTCTACAGTAGGGCCATCTTATGTTCGGATGGGCAGAACTGGATCGGGAATCGGTTGAAAACAAGAATATATGGATTAGTCACCCGAGCCCAATATGTTGGAATAGTCAGCCTAAGTCGCTACGTTGGAAAAGTCAGCCGCAGTCGCTGCGATGGAAAAGTCAACCGAAGCCACTGTGCTGAAATAGCCAGCCAAAGTCGCTACGTTGGAATAGTCAGCCGAAGCCGCTATGGTGGAATAGTCAACTGAAACTGCTGTGGTGGAATAGTTAGCCGAAGCCGCTGGTGGAGTAGTCAGCCGAAACTACTACGGTGGAATAGTCAGCCGAAGCCGCTATGGTGGAATAGTCAACTGAAACTGCTATGGTGGAATAGTTAGCCGAAGCCGCTGGTGGAGTAGTCAACCGAAACTACTATGTTGGAATAGTCAGCCGAAGCCGCTATGTTGGAATAGTCAACCGAAATCGCCACGTTGGAATAGTCAGCCGAAGTCGCTATGGTGGACTATACAGACGAAACCGCTGATGGAGTAGTCAGCCGAAGCCGCTTTGGTGGAATAGTCAGCCTAAGTCGCTACTTTGGAACAGTCAGCCTAAGTCGCTACGTTGGAATAGTCACCCTAAGCTGCTATGGTGGAATAGTCAGCCAAAGCCGCTATGGTAGAATAGTCCACCGAAGTCGCTAATCTATATAAGGCGAAATCAAGAAGGCCAAACGGAAATCCTGGCGAAACTTCTATGAATCCATTGAGGAAACCAACCAGAATGATCGCTTAAGATGCGTGCTCGCTAAAAACCCACCGTGTGCGGGGTTCTTAACAAAAGACGATGGAACGTGGACGTATTCGTCTGAAGAGTCGCTTGGGATTCTCCTGGATACCCACTTTCCTGGTCATCAGCCAGAAGAGCTAGGCGGAAACTCAACTAGCTTAGAAAAAGTTCGCTCTATAGTGAGCAGAAAGAATCTGATATGGGACATTAGATGCTTTAAGCCCTATAAGTCGGCCCAACCTGACGTTATAATTCCCGCGCAACTACAAGAGGCACTATACCTATCTTGTAGTTGGTTGGAGGCAATTTTCAGGGGCTGCCTTATGCTGGGAGTCATTCCTAGCATTTGGATGCAAACCAACTTGGTTTTCGTCCCGAATGCGGGAAAATGCTCTCATGTCAAACCAAAGGACTTTGGACCAATCAGTCTATCGTCCTTTGTTCGTAAGACATTTGAAAGGTTACTGGACATTCACATTCGTAGTAATCTTCCACAGAATCTACTATCGAGTTCTCAACATGCCTATATCTCTCTCTCAACTGAGACGGTTCTCCACTCTATAGTCAGCATAATAGAAAACTATTTTGAGAATAAGGTCTTCGCTCTATCGAACTTCCTGGATATCGAGGGAGCCTTTAATAACATTCAACCTTCGGCGATTCTTAGATCGCTTCAGAATCTAGGAGTCGACAGCTTAGTGACACGCCTAATTTGGAAGCTTCTGGTGGATAGATCCGTCAAAGGTGAATGGGGTAGTGCTACAATTGCTAGGCACGTTAACAGGGGTACACAGCAGGGGGGAGTTCTGTCTCCAACCTCAATTTACTTAGCAATTTTACAACCCGCCTACTTAGTATTATTTCGAGCTGGACCGCTAACAACGTACTATCACTTAACCCACTTAAAACCGAGCTTATCGTGTTCTCTCGGAAATATAAAATACCCGCATTTGAACTGCCATCAGTTAATGGGGTGCAATTACAGTTGACGGAACACGTCAAGTATCTGGGAATAATTCTCGACAGAAAAATGTCTTGGGTAGCGAATGTGGAGGAGAAAGTGAAAAAGGCGTCTGTTGCTCTTGACTGCTGTAAAGGGGCGATTGGAAAGCGCTGGGGATGCTGCAATAGTCAGACCAATACTTCTCTATGGCATCGTAGTTTGGTGGAGGGTCCTCCAAAAGAAATATATTCTGAATTCCTTGATGAAAATTCGAAGATCAGCACTGATTAGCGTTAGTGACGCAATCGGCACGACCTCAGGTACTGCACTCAGTGCTATCCTGAACATCTGTACTCCTGATGTCATGGACGAATTGGCAGCCGCTACATCCCTGGTAATTTCTGGCACGCTGAATTACTACACCGGATCAACTCTATTACCGTAAAAACGGACTACTGTATCCCCTACCTTCTACCAGCGACAAGTCTAAGGACTTCTATTCCGAACAGGAATACCTGGGAAAAGTCACTGGAAGGGGACACCAGTAGTATCAGATTGTTCACGAATGGATCGAAGATGGACTAGCAAGTAGGCTATGGGGTCCGTTCACGGGACCTAAATGTAAATATCTCCTTCAGGCTGCCTGATCACTGTAGTGTATTTCAGGCGGAAATTACCGCCATACTGGAGGTTGCTGAACTACTGAAAAGTAGTGTCACATCCCTCCGGAGAATATGTATCTACACGGACAGCCAGGCTGCCATTAAATCTCTGGAAGTCATGTTTGCTACGTCCCTGACGGTGAAAGAATGCCACTCATCACTTAGGACGATGCCAGAGTATTCCGACATCAGGCTCATCTTGGTACCGGAACACAGCGACAATCCAGGCAATTGGGTAGCGGATGCGGAAGATGACTAGGCAACTACTTAACTTGCCGAGAGACAGGTTATCCACAATGATAGGAACACATACGGGACATTGTCTTGTAGGAAAACACGCCCTAAGATTGGGATATAGAAACTCCACTCTCTGTATGCTGCATGGAAGAGGACGAGGAAACGAGGAAACACCTTCTCTTGGATTGCCCTGCTCTGGCAGGACTGAGAACCAGGATATTCGGAACACATTTAGTTAGCACCGTAGCCCTACAGGATATTCCTGTAGGTCTTATAGGCAAATTTATTGAAAGGGCAAATTGGCTAGACGACTAGTCAATAGTTGCTATGGAGGAAATTGCAGGTATCACAATGGGCTTCTTTAGCCTAAGTGTGCTAGACAGCGTGCTGTCTTGCAGCTTTTCAACCAACCCAGAAACCAAGTCGCTACTGGGGAATAGTCAACCGAAGCCCCTATGGTGGAATAGTAAGCCTAAGTCGCGACATTGGAATAGTCAACCGAAACTACTATGATGGAATAGTCAATCGAAGCCCCTATGGTGGAATAGTCAGCCGAAGCCGCTATGGTACAATAGTCAGCCGAAGTTGCTTTGGCCTCAAATCTACGACATTATTGGGTTGTCCGGTGTGAAGCGACTAACTGATGATTCTGGTCAACCTCAATATTAAATCAGCGAGAATTACTTTCATTCTTGTGTGGCCGCTGTTGCTCACTGACCACTCTGTCGCTGTGTGTGTATTTGATATACTGTTGACAGAGTTTGGGTGTCTAGCGGTGAGTGTGGTTGTTCGCGGATGAGGTTGGCAGCTTGAAGTGTTCGGTGTGAGTGGTAGGTGCTGCGTCTAGTAAGATGATGTGCGTGGGGTATGGGGGTGTGAATGTCGGTGATTGTATACAAGGTTTACTTAAATTATTTACGGGCTGATTATGACGTCACATTACAATGTTGGCTTTATTTTCTGCTGTGTTTGCTAATAAAATTTTTTGAGTGTTTGCTTTTAAATTATCATGTCATTCCTTCCATATACATCCTAAACGTAGGCCACATTTTATTGCATTTTCTCAAACCCTTAAATTATGCTACAAGGCATACATTTTATGCCCTAACCCAGAAACTAGGCCATGTATTTTGAAATGTTATACGAATTATTCAATATTTAAGTACTCATAAAATTTGTAACGTTTAGAAGCCAAGAATTTAACTCTAAGAATTTGATAACAATTCCCCTATATCTCACTCGGCACAACACAATGCCATAGCGTGTTGAACGTCTCCAAGGGGGAATAATACGAAAATGTAACTTATGGTTATGTAGTGGCTCATTCAATGGCCCAAGTGTCGCCATTTACTCCAAAATTCCTTTCACTCGCAAGCAAAACAATACCATGAATGTTGGTTGTGGGTTTTGGAGATTCATGTATGTGTCATATATTTCCAACAATGGCTGCCACCCAAAGGAAACATATGTATGATGCAGCCAAAATGCAAAGAAACTGTAAAAGTTTTGAATAAAAGATGTAAAAAAAATGGGCCTGCTAGTTTTCTATGCAATTGCTCTTTCAGTGGAAGGTTTTTTTTATGCTCGATTTTGGCAAACACGCATAAAGTTTATGCTAACATATTTCAAATGAAATGGTGCATAGTGGTGCAATCCAGGAAGAGAACAGAGTGGCGCTTTATATGTTTGGAAAGTTAAATATAATTTTAAGCTAAGATTGGTGACTTTAGTTTATATCGCTCGTTACCATATGGGGTATTAATCTCGAATTTTTCTCCATTTCCGACACATTTTGTTAGCTCCATATAAGAATTAGTTTGAATTTTTCTTTCGGTACGTATTTAATTTATTTATATAGACTATTTTGTTACCCCCTTCATGAAAGCTGACTACTGTGCAGCAAACCATAAAAAAAAACCAAAACGTAAATGCGAAAACCAAAAAATAATCCAGCATATTCATATGCAAACTGCTCTGATTTTGTGTTTACGTTTCCCTGCTACGTGTTATGTTGTTTCTTGGAAAGCCCCTAAAAGTGTGCTTTACTGCAGTAGAGCAAAAACGAAACGAATTCGTATAAAAAACCAGCACGACAACGCAAAGAGTGACAATCACTTTTATGAACATAGTCATGTGTGGAACATTCACCGTACATACCACATTTGGGAGCATACGTTTGCAAAAGTTTGAGTGGCTAGAGAAAGAGTGTGTGTGTATGTGTGTGCGTGCGTTAGAAACTTGAAAAGTGTTTGTTACGAGTTGCATACTTTTAGGCTGACAATGGCACAATAAGGGGGTGGCCTACTTTTACATTTGACAATGCCAACTGTTGTTGGCGTAGGGAATTGTGAAAATATTTTGATATTTTATGTCGCCACCAGAATAAGAATTTATGTAGCGCTCATACTCTCTGTCTCTCTCGCTTCTGCTGTTTGAAAATCATTCAATTCAATCTAAGGTCTTAATAATTGTTTTTCAGTTTCCCTCATTTTGTATTGTGTCCTTTTCCATTTATTTCTGGCATCCTAAAAATGCAATTAAAATCTATTGAAGTCAAACCACATACCGAAAATAATTCCAGTTTTTAATCCAATAGTGGTGAGTTACATTGTTCATTGCCAAAACTCAAGCAGGAATGAGTTCCTAAGAGGTCTCGTAATCAAATGCTATAAAATTCACACTCTCCCATTCACACACACACACACATATATATATATATTTATACTTGTATATATATGGACATTTTCAATCGTACTAAATTGTTGTGCCACAAAACACTCATCACATATGTTAATGCATTTGCCTTAAAGCGTCGCTTGCCACAACAGCAACTGCGACCGCAATTTCTGGAATATTTACCCAAACATCACTGAACTTTTAGCCTACATTACACTGCTGCACCCATCCATTCTACCACATGACCATTTTCATTGTCGTGTTAGTGTTGCCTTTCCAAAAGATGTGTGTTCACATGTGTTTTCAAATATTTTGGCTTAACATCCCCCTCTCAACACTCATCCAAATCTAGCCTGCTCAGTCATTGGTCCGAACAATCAGGCAGGCAACAGCTATGCATGTATAGACAGCACGACTGGCATAAAATGTGATTACTCGTTTTCGCTGTGTTACTGCTGGTGCAGTCCACTCAGCCATTTCGAAAGCTTTAACACATTTTTATGTTTGTTGTTACTGCTTATGTTCGCAGGAAGGCAGACAGACAGCAAAATAAACGGATATTTTCACATGCATATGTGTTGTTAATGGAGGAGGCAATATGATAAGTGAAGTTAAAATACAAAAGAAATTAACAGATGAATTACTATTACATTAATTACTTTAATATATCGGGAGTTTAAATAATTTGTTGCCTACATTTGGGATGAAAAATGATTGCATATTGTTGGGCGTCCCAAAGCTTAGTTAAAAAATTGTCTGTTTTGTAACTCAGTTACAAGGTAGGACTATGAAATCAACTGATGGTGGATGCAAGGAAAATAAGTTTTTTTTACCATATATCTGAAGATCGAAGAACTCACTGCCTATATCGGGGATAATAAATATTTTTATTAATTTTTATACTTAGGGCGAGTGTCACACTCATTATTTAAAAGCCCACATAAGCTCATATTAAATGGCAACCATCGGGCATTTAAAGTCTATTTAAATGGAGATTTTTCAACTGTGAAACTGAGCAGTAGGCTCCAAAAATCGGAATTTAACCTAACTTGGCACATTTTCATTGTACAGGGTGGAGCGCGATATTTTGCTTATTTGGGAATGAAATAAAAATATTATGAACCTTAGAAAAATTTATTTTATATTTTAATTATATTGAACAGTAAGGGAATTTTTAAATTACATGGTTTTAAATAGTGCCTCTGGCAAATGTCGACGTTCGCTATCCACCACACACTGCTGCATGCGTTTTCTGAAATTTTCATGAAAGGGAAAGAAAAGTAAGGGCCAATGATGCCTACTCTTGATATGGCGCACCACACAGTGTCGCGGTTCGAATGCAGAGGTGTCTGGTGAAGTTCTCCGGGGTTTGTTTGACTCCAGTACCGCATATTTTGTTTGTTTACACACCCACTGAACGAAAGGCACGCTACACTGCAATGATCGAGTGCGCATTTGAAAAATACGCTTCAACAAAAAATGACCTCTCCTCACGTGTCCAATGCATGATGGCAACTGAAATGCAGACGAGTACAAATCTCCTGGCAGCCGCTATAAGCCGCGCACACTCTCCACTCTCTCCGACCAACAGTGCCGCTACAGCATGCAGTGCAAAAAAGCAAATTACCGCGCTCCAACCTGTAGATACGGAAGACTACACTACAAAAAAGGTATCAAAATAAAAAAAATTTTAATTTTTTTTCTCCAGATAAAAGGGATTACAAGCAAATCAAATTAACTTGCTCTCAGCAATATAGTACATTTCAAAAGCATCAGTTTTGGAAATCTTATACTGTAAAGCAATCTGCTCAACTTCCGGTTCTTCCATTGGATATATTTTTTCGAGTTTGACCCAAAACTAACAGGGAGATAATCAAAGGAAATAAAAGTAACCTATATCATAATAATGCGGAATTCACTGCCTTCTTTGGGGTAAAGAAACCGTTGCCTATTCTTAGGCGCAATACATTAAAATTGAAATAACTTCACCATTTTGTACCCTCTTTTCGAGGGATTACAATGGAATCATTTTAACATATAAATGTATATATGTATATTATAAACCATATTAGAAACAGTTTCTTATCCTCTAGGTAGAAAATGGATTCTACATAGGCGCCACAAACTTCTCTTAATAAATGATAGAGAGAAAATGCTTATAGATTCTGTAGCGTCGAGTTCTTTACTTTGAAGCTGTTTTGAAAAATTAAAAAAAATGGTTTATTTTTACATCCCACGAAGGAATAGAGGAGAGCTCCTCACAGCCAGTCATTTGTGGGCTTTTCTACTTTTACAGTCATTGTTTGGGACTGAATGTTTTACACCGGTTCCGACCCATATTTTAATAAACTTGTTCATGGCTAAGTAGTCGATAGTGTAGGCTTCACTAAGCGAGCTGACGTCATCGAAAGAAGTGGAAGGTGGTAATAACGGGGTTCGAACCCAGGTTGTTATGCACAAGAAATGAGTACGCTAGAATTGGTCCACCGATGGCCATAATCTATTTTCAGCAGCAGCATCTGCATCTTAGAGAGAAGATGTGGTGGATCCAACGAAACGATGGTCATAGTAGGATTCTGTGCCTTTATGCTAGTGAGGTATTACCTGAAATAACGGGCTATGCTAGTCCAAAGTTGCATTTCGGGAAAAAATTCAATGCAATCCTACTGCGTAGAGAAATGTAGATGAACCACTCACCGTTGCAGGATGTTGACATCGACATTTTTGCGGATGGTTCTAAGACGCATAGTGGAGTGGGTGCTGGAGTTTTACAAGTTGCACAACATTATACAATAATTGCATAATAGGCATAAGCGTTTTTCCATTTTCGAATCTAGCGACATCATTATCTTAAAACTGTTTTAAAGGCATTTGTTTTTTTGATGCCACATTTCTATTGGCCTTGTTTTCAAACATAGCAAATCCACAGTATTAAACATATAGCAGATGATGTTTTTAATATTGGAGCTCCAATATCAATCACAGTTTTCTGTATTTATAGTAATACAAACTATTGTTACGAATTCCACTATTGTCCTTTTTTATTTTATTTGAACAGGACAGCCTAACTCTTTATAATAAGTCCTTGATCAAAAAAATTTTTCGCTGCAATTCAATTATTTATACCAGACCAGACGGTTCCAGAACCATCTCATTGTATTGCTGTCTATTCTCGATTGTGCTCGAAACTTCGGCATTGACTTAATTTCAGACTGTTCTGCCGATATCATCAAACATTCGTGGTGAGTTGGTATGCGGCAGCTTTTCAGCCTGCTGTGATGGCATACTTTTAGGCGCAATTAGCATTGGTCAGTTAAGCTTCAATATACACCACAAATTGTTTGTTGATATTTGAATGATATTTTGACATAAACCGTAGTATATTCCTCACGAAAACTGGCAGAAACACACACATTTTTATTTTTATTTTATTTATTATTATTATATTTTGTGGAGTTTGAAGGGAACCATAGTCTGTCAGTTCTGTGTCTTTGGACCGTCGTATTTTTGTCTACGACTAGTTTGCCCAATCTGCCTTTTCTATAAAATCTTAAATTTTTGTCTACGATGTTGTATTTCATCGTCACTGGCACAGAAAAAAATAGTAAATTCACAAAGCTTCTAATACAGTTGCATAGTATCAACGCAATCCAAAACCCATTTGCTTTCGCCTTCACCATTGAAAACAACGGTTAAATTCTAATTCAAAATTCCTAATACACGTTTATTTCTCCACCATCAGAAGTAAAACGAACAAAACTATTAAAACAATAACAATATTTATGTATGCATGTGTATGGTATATTACACGGTTCTTCATTAAAAATGCTGCTGCATGTGCGCAACTTTTATGCAACACCGAAGGTGCTTCTTCTGCGGATCCCACTGCATTCTACATGTGTGTTTTGCAAACGTGTGTGTGTGAAAGTATATGTGTGTGTAACCACAACATACGTGTGAAACCCTGTTCAATCGTTTTGCCACAAACGCTACTTGGGTAATGTTGCAAATTAACATGCGAGTTGAGCTACAAATGTATTTAGCAGTAGCTACATACATAGACGTAGTAAACCTACTTATATAAAAACACCTTTCTATGTACATATTTGGCTACTGTATGTCTGTGCTCACTAATACAAGTGTCAGCTTGATGGCTGAATGAAGAGCTCGAGAGGCCTTTTTGGCATTAAGAAAGGTACGATACATACTGGTTATCGGTATGGAAAAATTTCGTTACGACGGGGAATATAATTGCGACAAACAAAAATTTGTCGAACGACACATAGTATTTTCATTAAGATATATAAATAAAATCGTTTACGAGAACAGAAAAATGTTTATGGCGGAAAGATACGTGCCAACTCTAAACTAAAAAAAAAACAAATTTCGAAAATCGTTTCCTTTAACTGTTTCTTCGTTTATTGCAAACAAGTTATAGTAACTTCAAGATCAAAAAACTTTGCGATGAGTAAAACTGTTTGCGACAAACTCCTGTTTTGTTTAACGCGAACAAACTTTACTGACTATAATGTATTTTGGTTGTAGAAGTATTTTATTAAAATTTTGAATTCAAACATATTTTGGTACATACGCCTCCCTAAAATAGAGTTGAGGCCAGGGTCCTCCACTGCAAGGTCGTACATTTATCCATCGTATTCATTGAATAAAGACGAACCAACACTTGATATTAAGATTTGCTTCTCTGCGTTTGTTGAACGAATGGAATACAAAGAGAGAGAAGCAATTCAAAGGAATGATCACATTTGGGTGTGCGTATACAATATATCGTTTATGACAAACGGGGTTTGGAACGAAGTTCCTTATCGCACGCTGCGGGATGGTGCCTAAATTAACAAAACTTAACCAACTCTTTTTTAACAGTATTATGCTATAACCCAGAATTATCAACTACATTGGGTACTATTGCTTTGGTTTGTGTCTAGACTAACATATGTTGGAGTATTTACTGACTAATGGGAAGTTTTCTAGGTGCAGCCTGTAACCAATATTTAGAATATACAAGGGTAAATAAAAACCATAGATGATTCATTTGCTTAATCACTATTTTCACCAGAGAGCACGTGCTGTTTCCGTACGACCATTTTTCACTCGGATGCGACGAAAAAGAACTCAAAAATAAGTTCTATTTCGATTCTGTTGTTTAAATTTGAAAATAGAATATAAATAATAGAAAATCATGATATTTGTTGACAATACAAAAGGCAAAAAATAGTAGTTATATAGTTTTTTCAATAGTTTTTGTTTCCAGGGAAATTTGCTCATATCTATCACTCCGGCGCCATCTATACAATTTCTCTTTACCTTCATATCCACCACTTATCTTTCACCATCTATGGTTTTTATTTATCTATGGTATATATAAGTATTGTAGTTTTGAACCCAATAAAAAGTAAATTTAGAAAAGCCAAATTGAGAGAAGTTTACAAAAATAAAATTTTCCTAAATAACAGTCTTTTCTTAAAAAAATTAAATTATCCTAAAGAAGTACCTTCGCTTAAAAAAAAGTAGATTTTCTTACAAAAAATACCATTCCTTAAAATATTAATTTTTTTTAAATAAATAGCTTAAAAAATTACACTTTCTTACAACAAATTGCCTTTTCTTAAAAAACTACCGTTTCTTTAAAGACTTCCTTTTTTGTGCTACAAACTAAGTTTTCTTGAGATAAGGACCTACTCTTAAAATTGTACCTATTTTTATAAAAAGGACCAATTCAAAAAAAAAATATTTTCTTAACATTTCTCAAAAAATTAATTTTCATCAAAAAAAATACCTACTCTTAAAAAATACTTTTTCTTAAAAAAATTCCTTTTCTTAAAGGTACAGTTTCATAAAAATAATAAAAAAACCTTTTCCTAAAAAGAGTACCACAAAAAGTACTTTTTTGTAAAAAAAAATTCATACGTTTATGGCGTTTTGTTACAGAAAGTACTTCTTCTTAAAAATAGTACAGTTTTTTGAAAAAAAAAACGTTAGAGGTACGGGATTTTCGGGATCATATAATATGTACATATTCTTACAAAAAGGACTTAAATATATACTTTTTGGAATAAAATATATCCTATAAAAAAAATTTCATTTTACAAAAAGTATCTGTTCTTAAAGATTCATTTAAATTATCGTATTTTTCAACGGGCGCCTTTGGCGTGTTGGAACTAACTAGTACATAATATATAGCGAAAGGAACTTCGTTCCAACCGGCTGTGCCCTGACACCTCAGGTAATTTTTTTATTTGGGCAAATTAATTATGATAATATCTCGAGTAAACGAAAGATCATTAAAAGCAATAGAATCGAATTTGTGATAAACATTTTCTGCTGACTGTAAAAGCTATAATACTAAGTTGCTATGAGACTAAGTCATCTATGAGACTAAGTTGCAAACAACATATTTTTGGGGCTAATATATATCTTTGCGTTAAACTGGCTCTTATCATTTTGGTTCGAGTTTATTTGAAAAATTAAACTCTGAAAGTTAAGACGCGTCAATTTTGGCTTCAATATGGAGATTATAATGTGCAACTCATATCTACTACGTCATATTTAACCTTAACAAATCTAAACTTTAAGGTGTCTCTTGACATTGCTAATGGGAAACCGGAGAACTATGAGGAAAAACATACGTCTACCCTCAATGGTCTGAGCCTATGAATTCCAAGTAGTCATATTGTATTTAGAATACAGCAATTGTTTCACTTTACCTTCATTGAAGGGATTGAGGATATCTTCTCACAACCAGTGAGCTTTCTAGAGTCTGACTCACTGATGGGGATGTATAGTTTTACACCCGTTCCGAACACTTTTTGGAGAAGATTTTTCAAAACTAAACACTGGATAGTGCCGCCACTAAGCGAGGTGGCCGCTGTAGAAAGAAATGTATGGTGGTCAGAGCAAAGATCAAACCCACGTTCTCATGTACAACAGCCGCACAAACTGCCATTGCATCACCGACGATGGTGTTTTTATGAACCCCAAATTTTAAAAGTTTAACTACTTTATTAACGAAGCTATCCGATCAAATTGAGTCTAAGCGCTCTAGATGATATTTTATACCCTCACCCATAGGGAGGGGGCATATATCATTGAATACAGCAACAAAACATGTATGCGTTTTGGAACTTTTTAAGACGATTGAGCCGTCTGTCTGGTCAACACGATAACTGTTGTAAATCTTTACTGATCACAACGTAATTTTGTCAGTGACTATTATTTGTCGAATCTTAGTTTGGGACTCGAAATGGGCCTTATGACCACGCTCATTCTGTGGCACCTCCCATACAAATCGGCACATTTAGTACAAAATCATTTTTCTTCTAAAACTTATTTCTGGTAGATGTGATTAGCTTCAACTCAAACATAGGTTAATAATCTGTAAATGCTTACTTAACAGGAGAACGTGGGCGAGGTTGCCACGCCCATTCTAGTATGTCCCATACAAAAGCTTGGTGGTCGTCCGAGTTGTCAATGCGATAAGACGGGTGAAACACTTCCGATCTTAATGAAATCCATAATGACTTTAATTTCATTAATGAAATGATATTATAGGCTTCATGCCATCAAGCGCCAGTCAGCGACTATGACCACGGTCCATATTGGTGCCCCTCCCTGCATTCGCTTTTTGTCGGTTGGTTGTTCGGCAAGATAACTCACGCAGAATCGGACCAATATTTACGAAATTTGCTACTAGGCAAAATTTAGTCAAATGACAAAATTCTACGGAAAATGAGTGGTTCGCCACACCCATTCTGGTCCTACCACACAAAAGATGAATGACCGATTAATCTACACGATAACTCCCGTAAACTACAACCTATCTTAAAAAAATTTTGGTACTGATCAATATTTTGTCAAAACCTACTGTGTAATAACAAATGAACAACTTCGCCATGCATATTTTTGTACCTCCCATTTACTTCAAATATTGTGGCCGTCGGTGGTGTATTGGTTAATGTGTGCGCCTCTTGTACATGGGATATTGGGTTCGATCCCTGCTCAGACCACCTTAATAATGTCTTTCCGCGGCTGTCACCTCGCACAGTGAAGACGGCACTATCGAGTATTTAGCCATGAAAAAGCTTCTCAAAAACCGTTCGAAGTCGGTGTAAAAACTGTAGGTCCCAATCAGTGATCATAAAACTAGAAAGCGCACAGCTCACGGGTTGTGAGAAGCTTTCCCCAATACCTTCGCGGGATGTAATGGGAAACCATTTATATATTTTTTGGGAGGACAATTGGCTAGTAGTCACGACAAATCTCCAAAATCACTTAGGATCCTAATTAAATTGGGTATTGAATAGTATTTAGCCACATTGCCACTCTGCTATTGAATATTGACATATTGGCCAGCCTCATTCGTTCAACGTATATGTGTTGTAGTATATAGTATGTGTTTTTTGATGTGTTAACATCTATAGCGGCGTATAGGGACTAAATCTATCAAAGTCAACACATGCAAACAACACACAGACAGGTTTTCTGCTGCTGCTAAAACCAGATTTTATGCTGCTGCTAAAACCAGATTTTCTGCGACTGCGAAAGAGAATAATGACGTGTTAAACAAAAATGAGCGAGCAAGAGAGCAATGAAAGAATGGTGTGACAGGGTTGAGGCAAACGAAATTGTGTCCATAGCGTATGTATTAACATAATAATGTATGTACGTACATGTGTCTGTTGCTGTTGTTGAACGGAGATATAAAGTATAGCCACGCAAAATTTCATTTGTAAGCCCATGGGCTTGCGCAGTCGACGTTATGGTGACACACTAATACGTCAGCTACTTCGTACAAAGTATGTGTGATGTTGTGTGTTTGGCTGTTTCGTTGCTGTTGATATGGCAAACATGTGGTTATGTGACACACGTATACGTCAGCTACTTCGGACAAAGTATGTGTGATGTTGTGTGTTTGGTTGTTTCGTTGTTGTTGCTATGGCCAAACAAAGCGAGTCATTTGATGTTCAGCATAGCCCGGTGTATACAAAAACAAGTAGAAACGGTGTTAAGTTCGGCCGGGCCGAAGTTTATATACCCTCCCCCATGACAATTTACACTCACCCTCTCCACTCTTTGCATTCCCTTAACAGTTTTTCTTTTAGGTAAGACTTTCGTGAATATTAAAACATTTGCTTCGAGGTTTTTAAAAATTATTTAAGAAGCTTTGGGATAAATGGGAAAAGGGTAAAAATTTAAAATCGAAAAAGTTATTCTAAATCTAAGTAAATCCAAAAATTCCTCTGTATTAATTGCAAATGCTCTGTTTTCAGTTTTTATGAAATTTTCGTTCCCATAAAAAGTTCGTCACAGATGAAAATTTCTTAAAGACATCATCAGTGACTAAGACGTGACATGTCTGAGTCCCTGCTGACCTGCCGAGCCGCTACCATACAAAAAAATTCATGACACCCCCTGACATTTGCATACATTTGGTAAAAAGTCATCTGGAATTTTCCGCAGTTTGTCAATAGTGTGCGACCACCTTATGACATGTGCAGATGTCGTCCTTAAGTCACTATTCATCAGTGGGTGAGTTAGGCAAAAGGTGTGCCATTTCCTATATAATTATTATATTTGAGTATTTTAGATGGATGACCTCTAATTTACAAAAAAGTTAAAATCAATATTGTTATTATAAAAAGAAATGGGTACACACATATACATATATACAGATACATATTCATCTGTATGGATACATAGAATTCCCTGAAAATGTGCATATTCTTGTATTCGTTCTCAAATATTTTTGAAATTGATTTTGAAAACCTATGACATAGAATTCAAATATACTATTTTCAGTTTTATGTTTTCTTAATAACCTGAAATTCTATACACACGACTCGCTATTGAAAAAGATTAAAACTTCTTCTATCGAAATTCCGCATTGGTATTAGAAAGAGGCAGTCATGACCTAATGTTGACAAGTCAATAGGGCTTTATTACATAGATTTCCAGTTCGTTTACAATTTATGTCACATAAGGCGAAACTAGTGACGTGTTACAGACATGTGTGACGTGTTACAGACATAAAGTGTCAGCACCTACTGACATAGTCCAAAGTAAATTTTACTGGCAATGTACATAACAATGTAAATAACGAAAATTTCATGAAACGAAAAATTCATTTACTTTTCATTTCCTTGGTACTAAGCTCTTTGCAAAAATTTTGTAAGCAAACTCAATTACAGGGTTGTCACGCCAACGTTATTTCGCTGGAAAACAATTGTTTGGTAATTGTTTGGAGCCGGATTAATTTTAGCAAACAAATTTAAAATGGAGTGCGTAGATGAATTGTAAATTAAGTATTAGCAAGGTAAATCAAAGATTCGTGGTAACTCTCCGCAACAAAATTTTCCTTTTAGAGCATAGCTGTCCACCAATGGCTCTATAGAGCTCGCTCAATTCACACTTACAGTTGTTCTCTCCTACTCAGTCGTTGAGTAGACATCAAGAGTTCCGGGGTCAGTCTCACTTTTATCTAATGGCTTTGTTTATCGTCTGAATATACACTAGTGATATACAACACACTGAAACACCAGTATTTTCTTGTTTTTTGGATGCAAATATAACGTGTGTTTGGAGCTAGTCCCAAATATAGTATACTTGTATCCAAACACTTTATGTTTGCTATTCAATATTAAAGCACATGTTGGTGACACGTTGATTAATTTGTTATAATATATATGCCTGTGACCCAAATATAGTCTTGTTAGCATAAACAATTTGTTTTTTGTATTATTTAATCTCTGGATTCCGAATAGAAACTGATTATTTTACCATTTTTATACCCATTTTCTTAAACAAAAATATAAATTTCCTAACTTCTGTTGGCACGCATTAAGAAGGCCCACTTTTCCGAAGTCGTTTCTCTTTTCGCATCTGTTCTATTCGATGAATTAAGTGTAGTCACTTTCACTGGCTGCGTGAAAAGTGAAATATATATTTTTTTCAGTTCAAAGCGGGCACTCGTTAGGAATTTTTTTCTCTTACTTCTGCAATTGTTGTCTGCAGTAATTAAATTGTAGTAATTGCATTTTCTGTAACTTTTTTCCATGCGCTTGTTGCTGGTAGAATGAAAGAAAAACGTTCCCCCTCCATACAACTATAGCTTCCAAATATATATTTTTTTAATTAATGTTATTTCGTAAATACTCTAACGTGATTTTTTTTAAACTCTGGTTGTGGTGAAATTATATATACAATATATTCAGAAAATTTTTTTTATTGCATACCTTTTGGCGAGGTATACAATGTCTGGTAAATAAAAGCATATGTTGCAAGGATTTGTTTGATGATTTAAAAATTAACAAAAAAAAAAAAAAAAAAATTGTGTATTTGGGGCGATATACAAACTGTAGCAAAATACAACATGTAGCAGAAATTCAGATTTTTAAGGGGAGAGTTTTAAATTTTCCTGCTAACTCTCTTGCAATCACTTCATTTTGCTGTTTTTGTTTATAAAGTAGAAGGAAACAACAAATCCTCTTTAGCACAACCATATGTTAATGCTTATAATTTAAATCTTCTTGAATTTTGTTTATGCATAATTGTAGGTGCTTTCGAACTCAAGTAATCCAACTTAGGCATTCTAAACGTATATAATTTTCGTAAACAATATTCTTGTCCTATATCAAACGGTTTACGTTCCAAACCAAATCAAAGGAGCTAGAAATTGTTGCAGCGACCTTATTCTTGTGTCTTTTAGTCCCTATGTTTACTTTATATAGAACCATAGCATACTTTTTGCCGTAAGCTTTAAGACAAAATTAAAGCATACATAATATATAGGTAGATACAGAGTATGAGAGAGAGAGAGGAGCTAATTTGCCAAAAAAAAAAATAGCGTGGGTGTTCTTAATCATATTCTAATGAATGCAATGGCATCAAGATTCAATATTAAAGTAATTTACATAAAAAATTTAAAAGTTTGGATATTATTAGAGATGTGTATGCAATGGGGATTTAAGGTATGTTCCCTTAGAAATTTTAAAATGATTTCCGTGGCAATTACAAAGGTAAAGGAAAGCGTGGCTTGAACTCTATTTCTTATGAGCCGTTGTCACACAAAATTAGGCTAGTGATCACAGATAACTCCAACACTTGTTACTCTTGTACTTTTTGTACGTTTAAGTTTCATATTTTTTTCTAATCAACTCTTACGAGATGCCCTCCATGTGATGAAGGGATGTAATGACGGCAGAATTGAATTTGTATATCTTACAAGTGTTTGGAACAATGTCCAACGGAGGTCTATGCCCCGCCTACAGACTGGTCTGTTAAATAGTGCATTTTCTCAGCAGGGCATTGTTTCAATTGGCATCATTGCTATTGCAAACAAATTAGCCCATCTTCACCTCCGCGTATTTCGGCAGAATAGTGTAGAGTGAGGAATAATGCAATTTAAATCTGAAGGAAAGTTTCCCAACTATTTCTACGATATTCAGGGAAGTAAATACGTCGGACCCTGTATTGCCCACATTGAGAACCACTGAACCAGTTTGAACATAGATCACCTTTCTTTATAGGTAGTTTTAGATTCTTACTGGAAGCGTCAGGCAATATGCCTGAACTGTATTCCAATTTAGGCAGCTTTTCGGTTGTGTACATATTTTGCTGTAAACTGGTTGTCCATTGGTGACATTAAAATATTTCAGAGAGATTTCAATGCAAAAGTGGGCAACGACAACAAAAACCTCCACGAAGTGTTGAAAATACATTGTCTTGGAACTGTGAAGAATGACAATGGTGACAAGCTCATGGATTGCTGTACCCGCCATCCACTGTTTATTGGGCGTAACGAAATTCCCAAAAAAGAAATATACACAAGCACACGGGAATTACCTGATGGTCAAATCTTCAATCAAATTGACACTCGTACTTGCCAGCATGATGTTTTTGGGTTCCCTGCTGGACGTCAAAATTACACGCTGAAAAATTTACCCTTTTTTGTTGTGTGGATGCAAATTAACGTGTTTGTAGCTTGCGGCAAATATAGTATACTTATGTCCAAACACATTGTGTTTGCTATTCAATATAACACGTTTGGAACACAATGATTAAAAAATAAATAAATGGTTTCCCATTACATCCCATGAAGGGTCCGGGGAGAACTTCTCACAATCACTGAGCTGTGCGCTTTCCGGTTTTCACTCACTGATTGGGACCTACAGTTTTACACCGATTCCGAACGGTATTTTGAGAAGCTTTTTCATGGCTATATACTCGATAGTGTCGCCGTCACTAAGCGAGGTGACCGTCGTCGAATGAAATTTTAAGGTGGCTGGAGCAGGGATCGAACCCAGGATCTCCTGTCCAAGAGGCGCGCACACTACCCATTGCACCACCGACGGACAATGATTAATAGGGTAAAATATGTTCATTTGTGACCCAAACATGGGTTTGTTGTCAAAGATACTAGGGACATAATAATAAAATACAATATTATCCGACTGCAGGACCCATCCATTTCAATGACGTACGCTCAAACTCTACGAACAGGACAGGAAACTGCTATGGAGGTGCTTGTGTGAATTAACTGTGGATTAGTGTAGAATCCTAGACCGAAATTCGGAATCGTAAACGCCTGCACCATATTCGTATACGATCGGAGACACCAACGTTAAAGAGACTGTTAAAATCAGACTATCGGCAACCACGACGTAGAGTGGGTTACATGGTCCGTTCAGATTACCAAAATTATTTGAACAAAATTAAGGAGGAAACCGAAAAATCTGCAAATGTAGGTAAACTCCGTATTGTGAACTCTTTAATAAAAAAAAAACATTATGAGTACTGCATCGTTAAAAGCTAATGATGGATCGAAGATATTATCACCAGATCAGCAAGTGAACACAATCTGGACTTCCGGATGATGAAAATCACTATAGCCCTTCCACAGAATACTCACGTTGCCATCCGAGAAGGGATATTTAAAACGAAACCCCCATCGCAACAAGATATCGACACGGAACTGGGTAAAATGAAGGATCACAAATTTTCTGGTCCTGATAATATTCCATAAGAACTGTCGAAATATGGTGCATCTGCGTTATTACGCAGGTCATTAGAAGTGCATGGATAGATAACAAAATCCCTACACTCTGAAAAATCCGTCTTGTTTTGATGTTTCGATGCAAATATTGCTGAATTTTACGACCTTGGAGACATGCGCTGAAAAAAAAAATTAATATGCAGTTTTGTTTGACTTGAACTCCTGAGTCGGGAACAGGTTGTCTGAAAGGGAAAAATAGCCCGTAAGGCCCAACAAACGAAAAAACGGGCGCCTTGAATTTACAGGTAAGTGTTGCTACTCAAATGAAAGGAATTCGTCTTACGATTCTTTGACTGTCATAGGCATTGGATGTAAAAAGTAGTGGCACCAATGAAATCGTAAGACGATTTCCTTTCATATGAGTACCAACATTTACCTGTAAGTTCAGGGGCCCGTTTTTATTCGAATTTTTGGGCCTTAGGGGAAATTTTTTCTTTCGGATAACTTGTTCCTTCCTGACTCCCAATTTCCAAGAGGTTGTATTTTTGATTTTTTTCCGGGTCGTGTCTCCAAGGTGGTACAATTCTGCCCGCAAATATAATGTGTTTGTAGCTTGTCAAAAAAATAGTCTACTTGTGTCCAAACACATTGTGTTTGCTTCTCAGTATTACATGTTTGAGACATAATGATAAATAGGCTATAATATGTGTTTTTGTGTCCCAAATGTGGCTATATTTGTTGAAAACTGCTGAAAACAAAAACGTGACAGACAACAAAAAACAAAAAAGCAGCAGCCCATCAATGCATGAAAGCCAGGTTTGCAAACATATACAGGTTTCCTGTCATAAGTTACTGGGACCGTTTTTTTTCAGCGTGTACGGAGAGGAAAGAGGGAGTGGTCATCCCAATCCCGAAAAAAGTGATGTGACACTGTACAGGAACTGTATAGATAATATATTGCTCAATGTAATAGGCAAAGTAAGGCGACCCCTATACTTCAGTGGATCTCGTTGGTGGTGGAGTAAATTATGCCGACGGAGCAGGCGGGTGTCAGGTCTGGTCGTTCGAGTGACGACCGCGTAAAGACACTACATATACACATAGGACAATCCGTTGAGCTGCACTCGCCTATGCAACTACTTTTCGTAGACTTTGAACAAGGGTTTGATTGTGCACACTGTAACTCAGTGTGGTCCACCTTGACCAAAAAGGGGATACCGGATAAAATAGTGTCCATGATCCATGAACTGTACGGAGATGCAGCGTATAAAGTTCCTTTTATGAACAGTAAAACCAAACATTCATCACATTTGCGGGAGTTAAATAAGGATGTGTCTTATCCCTCACGTTATTCCTTCCACTTCTGGATGAAGTAGTTGATGCAACTAATACAGAATCACAATTCAACATTCAGTGGAGTATGTGTGAAAATCTACATGAGATGACACATATGTTTTATATCCCACAAATCTAATGACATCGAGGCCAAGTTAAACAGACTCCCCGAAAATGCAAAAAATCCCAGAATAAATGTAAAAAAGCCAAAGCTAATGCGTAATCGAACAGAATCGAATACTCCATAGCAGTTGATAGTTAGTTAATTGATGACGTGGATTCAATCAACTATTTAGGATGCAAGATTACGAAGGATGATGGCTCCGAGGCGGATATACTTAGGTGATCGTGTTGCATTCCTAAACCTTCATAGAATCTGTCACAATTAGAGGATATCGTAAAAGAGGAAATTGGGAATATTGCTATTGCACGGTTGTACTACTTGGGACTTGCCGAAGCTGACAATGACTGAGGTCCAAACGGTTGTCAATCTTTGTCTAAGAGAAATACTCCGTGTCTTCTGGCCTGGGAAAACAGTCGTATTGAATTGGATGTAGGCAAAATAAAATGGACTTGAGTTGGCCACGTACTTAGGCGACCAACATCGGATATTGCTAGGGTATCGAAGGCCAGGAAGACCACCACGTACATGTAATCGGTGCCTGGAAAAGCAATATAAGCAACCTCAAATATCATGGAATCAAATTAAATTACTTGCCAGAGACATAATTCGACGGAAAGAGCACGCGAACGCCCTGCACGATGAACAAACGGCGCCAGCAACATATTGCATGAACTATGTACAAGGTGGCGCAAAAGTAAACTTCCGATGTTTTTTGGCTGTAATTTAAAAAAAAAATGAAAAACTTTGATTCTTCTTGTGGATTATTTTTATTTGGTCTTTTAATTTTTTTTACATCAAGTCGAGAATATGATGTCATGTAAATGGCCGCCGCCACAGTTGATTGTCATTTGAGCCCTTTTTATGGCATTTTCCATAACTTTGGCCAAAACTTCCGGCGATAGGTCCTCACATTCTTGACGGATATTGTCTTTAAGAGCTGCAAGAGTCTGAGGCTTGTTGACATAAACCCGCGACTTCAAAAAGCCCCACAAAAAGAAGTCTGGAGCGGTCAAATCAGGCGATCTTGCTGGCCAGTGCAAATCGCCAAAACGGGAGATTAGGCGCCCGGGAAATGCATCCTTCAGTATATCGGTTGTGGCACGTGCAGTGTGTGCCGTTGCACCGTCCTGTTGGAACCACATGTTTTCCAATCCCAATTCATCAAGTTGCGGCAAAAAGAACTCGTTGATCATTGCTCTGTAGCGTGGCACGTCGTCTGGTCGATGTCGACGGCGCTTCCATGACATCCTCGGCTACAGCAGCAATATTCTCTGCAGAACGGCTACTCCGGGGTCTGCCACGCCTGGCAGCATCTCGTGTTGTGCCAGTGTCTTCGAGGCGAGCGGCTAAACGTCGCAGTGTTTCTCCAGTAGGCGTTGGACGGCCAGGAAATCTGCGACGAAATTCACGTTGTGCCAAAGTCACCGACCGATTATTGGTCAAATAAATAGTCAGCAATATTCCGCGTTCTGGTGCAGTGTAGCGTAACATTGTTAATTAACGTGTATTTCGCATGTGGTTACTACACAAATGTCAAAACAGAACTGACATTAGGGGCCAATCGCAAAATTTATAGCATTTTCTGATAGGAGGATTACTTTTGCGCCACCTTGTACATACATGTTTGCAGGCACTGTTTTCATAAATTGAAGATATGATGCTTTTTTGTTTCTTTGTTGTCTAGCACGGTTTTATTTTCAGCAGTTTTCCATAAACAGACACACATTTGGGTCGCAAAAACATATATTATCTTCTTTTAATCATTGTGCCCCCAACACCTATTACTGAATAGCAAACACAATGTATAATATATTTGCGACATGCTACAAAAATGTTATATTTGCATCCAAACAACAGAAAGCGATAGATTTTTAAAAAATCTGTCGTGACTTCTACAAATGAGAAGGCCATACAATTGATATTCACTTGTGCCGGCCACAGGAACATTCCAGCGAATCGTACACCGGATGAGCTGGCGAGATTAGGGACTGGCTTACCTGTTGTATTGGGTTCATATCAGGCATGTGGGTGTGCCACACTCTGTACGCAATCCCATGCTAAATACCGAAGCGCTCAAACATACGAAAGATTGTAGATCTGGAGGCCCAAGATGAAGTAGCACGAGGCAAGTATGACCAAGTTATAATCAATACCGTACGTAGAACTTGACATCCAGTCCTGTAGCCAAGATATCTCTATGCTAGTAGTTGTGATCACGGGACACTATTCAATAGGCCAACACGAGTTTAGACTTGAAACATCAGCCCATGATTACTGCAGAGGCTGTGGGTCTGAATAGTGAGAGAGCTCTGTGCGTTTATTTATATGAAATTTCTCACGCTTCTTATCGTACGAAAAGAGTAAACCGAGCGTCTAGGGAGCACCACACGTACCGCACGTGAGACGTAAAAGCTATTATATGCATATAGAGGTGGGAACAATGAATCCAATAAACGAATATGGATCGGTGTTCTCGTTGTTAGTATATTTTATACTAAAAAGTATTTATTTGCCATTAACAAATAGTACATTGCATACTCAAGAAAGTACATAAAGTGTTGCAGATGGTACAAATATGTACATAAATTGACCAAAAAGTACACAAAATGAACCAATCGTATATAATGGGTAGACAAAAAGTCTATATTCTGTAAGATACACTACATTAACTGTACCAACTAATACACAGAATGTACCAAAAAGTGCATAAAGTCTACCGAGTGTAAAGTCTACATAATGTGTGCCAAAAAGCTTATAAAGAGTACATAAAAGTGTACCACAAATTATATAAGGTGTACCAAAAAGTACATTGTATACCAAAAGAGGACGTAAGATATAGCAAAAATTTACCAAAATATACATAGAGAATCAATGATGTTCATAAATTGAACCAAAAGGTACATTGTACACCTACAAGCACCTAAACTATACCACCAAGTACACAGCGTGCTACAAAAGTGTATAAAATGTATCAAAAAGTACACAGTGTACCACAGCGGACACTAACAATAGCAAAATGTACGTAACGTGTTCCAATTGACTTAAATAAATAAATGGTTTCCCATTACATCCCATGAAGGAATAGGGGAGAGCTTCTCACAACTAGTGAGCTGTGCGCTTTTTAGTTTTTTATACTCACTGATTGGGATCTACAGTTTTACATCGGTTCCGAACGGTATTTTGAGAAGCTTTTTCATGGCTAAGTACTCGATAGTGTCGCCCTCACTAAGCGAGATGACCGTCGTCGTAAGAAATTTTAAGGTGATCGGAGCAGCAATCGAACCCAGGATCTCCTGTACAAGGGGCGCGCACACTAACCACTGCACCACCGACGGCCACTTCCAATTGACTTAAATGTACTTTTTGGAGCAACAAAGTACTGGAAGAAGTCACTGTTGGTAGCAAACATTTACATAAAAGTACTAAAAAAATTTACTGTCGGTATCAAAATGTGTATACGAGTACCCAACAACATACTTTTGTTGGCAGTCAGGTCATACAATTTACCAACAATTTTACTTTTTTGTACCTAAAAGTCAAAAGTTTGGTATTTTTATGTACTTCTTTGTTACCAAAACCGAATTTTTGTAAAATTTTGTTGGTGCCAAAAAAATACGTTTCTTTGGTACATTTTATTTCCTTCGTACTTTTTATGTTACCTTTTTGTTACCAAAAATTACTTTTTTGTTATTTTTATGTACAACAAAGTACTAGAATAAGTTGCTCTTGGTAGCAAACATTTGCATAGAAGTACCAAAAAATTTACTTTCGGTACCAAACAGTGCATACAAGTACCGAAAACATACTTTTGTGGGCAGTTAGATCATAAAAGGTACTAACTATTTTACATTTTTGGTACCTACAAGTACAAATTTTGGTTCTTTTATGTACTTCTTTGCTACCAAAAACGAAGTTTTGTGAAATATTTTTGACACCAAAAAATATGTTTCTGTGGTACATTTTATTTCCTTGGTACTTTAATGTTACCTTATTGGTACCAAAAATTACTTTGTTATTTTTATGTATTTTTTCGTAGAGTATGTAGTTCTTAGTAATTTTTTGGTGATTCTATGTACTTTTTTTGATACCCAATGCACTTTTTGTACACATTTAACATTTTCGTACTCTATGTGGCTTTTTGGTACATATAATGTACTTTTGGTAGTGCAATATAAAAAGTTTTTGTTCGTTGTTTGACAAATATTATGTACATTCATTGGTACACTTTGTGTCGTTTTATGTACGTTCTATTTACTTATTGACTTTAGCTTTCTTTGATACAATATATACATCTTTTTGTACAACTTGTCTGCTCGTTGTCACTTTTTATATACTTTTTGTTATATTTTTGTACTTTGTGTGAGCTCTTTGGTACATTTTTTGTAATCTGTGGTACAGTTTATATATTTTTTGGTACATTTATTATACATTGTTTGCAATCTTCGGCAAGTGTTACATATTTTTTACATATTACATACTATTTTTAAAGTTTTGCCTTATTCACGGTAACAATTTTAAGACGACTGTATCGACGATGTCTGTTTTTCCAGGATACCTGTATAATTGAAGACGTTCGCCAATTTGTTGTAGTTTGTAATCACTACACTTTTTAATACTCTTTTTTTATAATGGAGTTTCGTGATATTTTCCCATGACATCAGCCTTAACATATGCTATACACAAGTGAATTAATTAAAAAGAAAATCATTTTTTCAACGCTTTACACTCTAAGTACCCCTTTGAGAATACTTCGGTGCTGAGAATAAACCAATCTTGTTAAACTTTGTGTTATTGCACCATACTCCTTACACTATTTATACATTATAAACATATCGGCAACTTGTTACGGTTTGTAGCAGTTGTACCCAATTGCATACTTCCAGGCATCATCTTATCATACAATAATTATAGCTTATCTTTAGGGGTATGACACTCAAGATCTTATATGCTTTTCTAACTAATAAACAATGACTCTGAATTTTTACTCCCCCATAGTGAACTCAATACAGGTATCATTAGCTTTACTCCAATCTTGAAAGTTTCTTCACAAAATTTCTCTTGATATCGGTATACGGTGACTAGGGATAATAAAAATCACTATGTCTATATGAAAACCGTTAGCTTAATGTACTTAAGTTTTCTCTGTTGAAAATCTGCAAAATCACTGACATTAGTATGGCTAAAATTTGGCCAAGTCCATGTATGTATAAGTATGTAACTACGTGATTTTGTGCATGGTTAGACTTTAGTGTAGAATGTGTAGCATATAGTAGGGCGCACTTTAAATATGTTTGATTATTCCCATATGAGGGAGAGTTGAAAATGTTTATGGTTTTGCAGCGTTGTTGTATTGTGTTTTAGTGTCACATGAGGTTTTGTGATGTCTTGCATTCGGTGGGATATTCTGTGCAAAGCTTCACTTGTGCCTTAGCATCTATATACATATATATGTGTGTTAAAATCATTCTCGTTCGCTGGTATTTTTTTTCGTTCCTCTGCTTTTTATTCATTAAAAAGCAATTAAGTTTACTACACGCGGGTTTCATTACAATTTCATGTTGTACTCTTATGCGAGAAGGGCAACTGGTGACTGCGGCGCCAGCAGTTATGTTGGCGGCTACAAACTTGTACATGCGAGTATAGTGTCAGCTACCAAACTTATAGTACGTAGGGAGAAAATCACTAAAGTGCGGCATCAGACACACACTGGTGTGTGATAAGAGATCACAGCACACACAAACATTAAAATTCAGTCAAACTTAAAAACGAGGGCAATTTATTATGGTTAGTGAAAAGTAATAGTTAATAACCATCATGGAACAAATTAATCATATAACGATTGAGATTAGTAGTTTAAGTTGAATTTCATTCAGGCTGTAGAGACCAGCATTGAGAGGTCACCTTCAACATCCAGTCGTTGCCGTTCTTTGTAGATTGGTGTCTCTCACACGTTTCTTTGTCGCATAATTCGTGCTTATTTAATGTTATTCCCGTACAATTTTCCATAACGTATCAAGTTTTGCCAATGGAAAAGCCACGTCGCTTGGATTGTGGGAATTTCGAAGCATTAGGAAGGTTTTTGAATGGTTCACCCTGTAGTTGCACAGGTTTATGAATTTGATAAGGAATCAATCAAAGCCACAAACCGCTACATAAAAATTATATTAAAAGCAGATGTTCGCA
The DNA here is from genome assembly GCA_963931995.1 of Phaonia tiefii. NCBI lineage: Eukaryota > Metazoa > Arthropoda > Insecta > Diptera > Muscidae > Phaonia > Phaonia tiefii. The sequence goes on from OZ008367.1 coordinate 313,195,356, forward strand.
GTCAAATAAATATAAAAAAAATCTATTAAATTCCATATAAAGGGTAATAAAATGCCCTAGAACTTGAAGTATATGTGGCAGGTTTTAAAGTCTGCTACAATTTTCCAGATGATACAGAAATTTTGAAAATGGTAACATGAATATATAATATAATGAAAATACAATATGTGGCCCGGTCGGTGATAAATAAGGTAGCTTATGGCTCAAAAACAAAATTACGAGAAATCAGCTGTTAAAGATAAACAATGCATTTCGTCAGTTTCTCGGTAATTGTTCTCCTTCCTTCCCATTGCCCAGTGTCTCTCGTTGTTCAAGGGCACCAAGTGAGATGCAGTGTTGCTTTTGCTCCAAATATTATATTAGTTAATTGCTGCAAGTTGCTACTTTTGGATTTTCTTATCGGTAATACTGAAGTAAGTTTGAGAATGTTATCAGCTATCATCACTATCGAGCCGGCTTTTTTTCGTTATCTCGTTGGTGTAATTGTTTCTGTTGGTCTTCTCCGTTGTGAACTAGTGAATAATGTCTGTCGATGACGAATTTAGCGAGGTTTTTCAAAAATATTTTGGTGAATGAATGATGATGATTCTTTCGATGATGTTGGTATCAATTACGATGAGGAACTACAATCATTATTTCAAGCTGAAGATCAAATGTAAGCGGAACAAAGTTTTTGATGTGTTAACATCTATAGCGGCGTATAGGGACTAAATCTATCAAAGTCAGATTTTATGCTTCTGCTAAAACCAGATTTTATGCTGCTGCTAAAACCAGATTTTCTCCGACTGCGAAAGAGAATAATGACGTGTTAAACAAAAATGAGCGAGCACGAGAGCAATGAAAGAGTGGTGTGGCAGGGGTGAGGCAAACGAAATTGTGTCTATAGCGTATGTATTAACATAATAATGTATGTATGTACATGTGTCTGTTGTTGAACGGAGATATAAAGCATAGCCACGCAAAATTTCATTTGCAAGCCTTTAAATATGTTTGCGCAGTCGACGTTATGGTGGCACACTGGTACGTCAGCTACTTCGTACAAAGTATGTGTGATGTTGTGTGTTTGGTTGTTTCGTTGTTCAGCATTGCCCGGTGTATACAAAAAAACTATTATATTTTATTTTCCAATGTAACATTTACTAATGTGTTCATAGAAATCGAACAAGTACCGTGTAGCAAAAAGGTGTTAACACATCATCCGTGAGTTCGAACACTCATTGATTTTTTATTTTTTTACAATGGAGAAAAGGATTTGGTAAATAAATTTATTTCGCAAGATTGCTGTAATAAGATATGCCAAAAAATGATAGCTGTTGATGACCTAGACCTAGTTGATGACAACATGACCGAAATTATCCAGCCAGTTGGTTTATCTCAGCAGCGTCAGTGGTACATTTATCCGAAGCTCAGAAGCTTGGTTTCAGATCCCATGAATGCGGATATGTTGGCTCCACTGCCATCGAAAAAAAATGCCATCAAAAAAATCTGAAAATGCTTTACTTGCCACAAAAGTGGCATCGAAGGAACCCAAGGCTTCATCCTTAAAACCTAAACCCAAGAAGCCTGTGGCTTCATTGTCCAAAAAGAAACCGAAGAAACCTGTAGCTTCATCGTCGAAACAGAAACCGAAACCTATAGCTTCATCGTCAAATCACGATCCAAAAAAGAAAAAACTGAAGAAACCTGCGAACTCAACTCCAATAAAAAAATCAAGAAAAGGTAAGGGCAAATCTCCAGAAGAAGATTCAAAAAAACGAGCAACTTCAAAGGTTTCAACAAGGATGGCGACGAAGAAAACTACTTAATATTGCTAAATAAATATGGTTTGTGCAAAATAGGTTTTTTTTTTGGTAAAATAATTTTTGTAGCGTTCAATCCTTTTTTTTCATTTTCAATTCCATGTATTATCTTGATTCTCGATTTTCAATAAAATTCTTTTTTCCTTTCATTTGTGCTCTTCTTTCTCTACATTTTTAGTACACTTCTAAGCAAGTTAGGACTTTCTGCTTTTCACCATGTGAAAGAGCGTCTCAAAAACTATCCGAACCAAAAAAAAAGTGAAAAATAATTTTTTGAGTCATAAGCCACCTTTTCATAGACAGGGTCACATATAATGAAATTAATAATAAAACTTTCAATCAATATTTTGTTTTCAACTCCAAATGTTTTGTGTGATTTTTCGGCGTATCCGAGTGGAAAATGGTCTTACGGAAACAGGCTTTGCCATCTGGTTTCTACTTTATTGGGGTTTATAGTTCATTACGTTTATCTATAGACGGGTGTCTGAAAAGAAAGTTTAAATTTGTTTAACTGACTGCATGAACGCATTGAATATGAGGGGCTCGTGGGGATTGCCAGTAGGTAGCCTGGCTCTTGGAAATTCAGACACTATGGAGCGTTTCCCGGGAGCGGACCGTGCGCTGTGCTTCCAAGGGTTTTACCACATGGTGATTCAACGACTGTAGCGCGTAGAGGATTCCGGAGTAATCGAGGTATTCGTCACTTGAATGAAGCTCCGAGCATCTCCCTCATTCGAAAATGGGAGACCGATTCAGCAGTAAAAAACCCAAAATCTGGGCAGTCAAGAACGGCAGAAAACTTGGAAAGTGTAAATCAGTCTCCTATGAAAATGTATGTACGGTGATCGAGGAGGAGATCGGTGGTCCATCACCATATCTGTAATTACATCGCTTTTGGAGGAATACTTAAGACTCAAACAAAATAGTCGATACCTAGGTAATGCCATATCCAATATGGTGGTACTAGGGCTAACAGATTTGAGTATATTGAGGTGCATTGGAGCATTTTCTAGGGCAAATTGTTTTCGTGGGTAAGCGAAGAGCGCAAAATTGGCTTAAGTGTGTGCCGAGAAATGGGCAACGCATTGAGACACTAATACAGCGAATCCTCGTTCTAAACCTATCCTAACCTAAGTGTACTTCGCCACGGTTACATGTATAACATTATAGTTTGTTTTCTGTATACACCTTATCTGTAATGCGGTCGTTTCTCAGGTTCGACAAGCCTCTGAGCCTTTTGCATTATGCGCTAGTGAAAGGATCTGTGTTCCCGTCAGGTTTATTCTGCTATTGCCTACAGTCAATTTGCAGCTAAAGCAACCACTTACACAAATTTATACCACTTGTTGATTCTTGTTGATGCGGCTCTCAGCTCCCCGCAGTAATCTAAACGCTGAAAAAACGGGTCCTTTAACATTCTGAAGGTACCATGTATATGTTTGCAGTTGTTTTCATAAATTGGATCTGCTGCTTTTTTGTTTCATTGTTGTCTGCCACCTATGTTTTCTGCAGTCTCAATAATCCAATCCATATTTGGGCCACAAAAAATATAGATTATTATAACATATAATTTATTGTGTCTCCAACATGTTATATTGCATAACAAACACAATGTGTTTGGACACAAGTGCACTATATTTGCGACAAGCTATAAACACGTTATATTTGCAAGCAAGCAACAAAGAAAGACCGATTTTTCAATGTATATACAGCAAGAGCGTTGAACTTTTTTCAATGTGTTACTCTTGGACTTCCATATCCATAGAAGTCCACCAGACAGAACAGTGCGTATGTAGAGCCGGTATGCCAGAGTAAGGGGGAAACTCATTTTATACAAAAGTTGCCAGAAACTCGTAAGATGCTATAATTTTTGCAAACGATGGTAAATCTCAATTTACCTGTAACATTTGTAAAGTAAACAGATATAAAAGTCACGTGAAAAAGACAACGATTGCTATACTCCTCAACCGAGTGGAATAAATGTTTAGATTGTTTGACCGAATAACTTGTCTGTTGTGTCGGCGCAGTGTGAATTTCGTCGCAGATTTTCTAGTCGTCCGACTCTAACTGGGCAAACACTACAGTGCTTATCCACTCGCCTTGAAGAGTATGTAACATCACGACATTTTGGCAGGTCTATACGGCCCCGGAGCAGCCGTTTGTTGGAGAATATCGCTGCTGTGGCTAAAGGTGTCGCATAGAACCCCTGAGTATCGACCAGATGACGTGTCACACAACTGAACATCGATAGGCAGTATTTACAGATAATTGTGGTGAGAGGTTTAAAGATGTTCCCTTATATCGGACAGGCTGTGCATTAGTTGTTAGCTATGGACTCAATCCATCCTTGATCACGATTCGATCTCTCTGGATATGTGAATATACACAAATACTGCCAAAAATGCGCGTATAACCCTCGAAGAGCCATTACACACGCTCAATGTTACTACATGATGTGCTGTTTCTGTTGGAGGCGCCATCGGACCTTATTTTTTTTTCGATAACTCCACTTGCCAAACGACTACTGTGGACACCGATCTACAGAGCCATTCTCAAAGATTTTCTCTTTCCTTTATTGGATGAATTGCGACTTGAGAACATGTGGTTCCTACACGATGGAGCAAAGGTGCATACTGGACTAACCACAAACGAAATTCTGAATGCTTCATTTCCAGGTCGCCTTATCTCTGGTTTTGGCGATTTGCATTGGCCGTTAAGATCGCTCCATTTAACCGTACCAGACTTCTTTTTGGGGGATTTTTTTAAATCACGAGCCTATGGCAACAAGCATCAGTTTCGTCAATCTGTCAAAAAGAATGCGTGAAGAATGCGACTATCAATCGCTGAGAGTTTTGCCAAGAGTGATGAAACATTCTATAAATCGGGTCCGTATGGTCATCAATTCCGATGGCAGTCAGTTGGCCGATATAATTTATTCAACTTAATGAAAAAAGTATTGAGACATCAAACAATCATAATCCAAAATAAGAACAAACGAATTTAATTCATAAAAAATAACATAACATCGAGTGACAAGAACATCGAGTGACATCGTTTGCGCCATCTTGTAGATACGTATTTGGCCAAAGTCTGGAAGGCGTTATCATATTGCACTCAACAATGAGATACTATGCTATCTCACCGACCGCAACAGCACATGCAAATCAGTAAGCTCAGCACACGCAACAAGCGACGCAGCACAAAATACAAGAATCATTTCTAGGAAGTTCATATGTTCTAGAAAGTTATTTATTGAGATCTTAGGTACATTCTTGTGATTGATTGTTTCCTTAAATTTTGAAAGGTTTGCTACATATGCACCTGAACAGGGAAGAAAAGGGGAAAAAATCGATTTTTTTAAAGTTTTTTGCGATTCTGACTTTGAAGATGAAGTTTTTCTGATTTTATATGTTAACAAGTTTTATTCTCTATGACAAGGGCTACAACTTTCCCTCAGAGAGTAATTCAAAATTCCGAAATAATTGCAAGATATGACCCGGGCAAATTATCACTTTTTTGCAAAAATTACATTGAGGTCCCAAGTCTTTGGGGGCTAATAAAAAAGTGCATGACTTTGGGCAAAACTGGGCCTTTTTTTGGTCTTTCATCACGTAGTGATGTCCGTATATAGTTATATTTCCATGACTTAAAAAATTACACACAGTGGTATTCGAAGTTGATACTACAAGCTTACATGGTCAGGTTTGCCGGTTTGCCTTTTACGTTTTTGTTTGGTTTATTCGATATTTAGATTACATGTTAGTTAATCTTTATCCGGTTTCAGATCAAATACTTCATACTAAAAAATTGTTTTAATGTAAAACATATTCTTAAACAAATAAGCGAGAAAGATTATCTCGGTTGATGGTCGCAATTACAGGTATTTCGCTGGCCACAAAGGCATCAGCTTCCTGCTCCACAACAATTTGTTTATATTATCACACTGTATAAAGGTAAACAAGACGTAACTTATTGAGAATTGTTTCACACCATTTTCAATTGCGCAGACATTTATACACTACTTACAGTATATTTTTTGTATAGATATTTTTTTAGCTTTTCCACGATTTCATTATGCTTTCGTTATTTGGTATTCACCGATTCTATATAGAAGTACATAATGCATTTTCTACCTTCAGGCAGCGTCAGCATACAACTGCCTTAAATTATTATACCCCCCATGTATTAATTCTTTGTGCAGTCATGTAGATGGCGTGCAAGCGAATGGAGGCGGTATGTGGAATAATGTCGTTGAACACTTTAAAAACAAATTCACATTTTCTGCCTATTAAATTTTGTTCGCTGTCACCCTACACGTACTCGCACGCACACATATAAACACTCTCGACTCAGATGTTGTCGCATAATTGTTGGTTCCCAGCGGCGGAAGTCATGACTTGGAAGGCCTGAAATCATGACCAAACAGGGCTACTTTAAAATACGGAAGGCCTTCCCTACACACTACCTCCTTCTTTCTTTTTAACATTGCATGAGATTGGGAGGCAAGCCCTTCCTTGCCCATTGCTTAAAGAAGGCCTTAGAAGGCATGCAAAGAGGAAAGCCTTTTTATTTATTTTTGTTAAACAAAAATATAATTAAAATATTTTATTTTATCACAAAATCCTTATCGACTTCTACATATTTATTTATAAGTATGTCTGTATCTATCTTAGAAAGTTGTACCACGCCCAGCTTCAAATTGAAAATTTTAAAAATAAAATAAAAAACATAATTTTAAAATTTATATGAAATTTTCCAATTACATTACGGTTAAATAGAATCGGAAATGAAATTTCTCAAAATTGTAAAAATCTTCTTCTTGGTTATTTATATCTGATGAAAATATTCATGCATTCCGCAGGCCTTATTTAGGTCTTAGAACCATTCCGCATGCCTTATTTTGTGGAAGGCCTTGCGACTTCCGCCGCTGGGTTGCCACATACACAAATACACCCTCAGACGGGCAACGCAAAACAAACTTTGATGGTACGAAAACATTGCCATGACGATACCGTCTCGCCAAGAGCACATTACCACAATTGCTCATGCTTCCAGGCGTTTAGCACGACGACCCTATTTACTCAAATTGAGCGTTGAGCAACGAAGAGAACATCCTTTTATTTAACACGAAATGGAAGAGAATAACCAAAACGAAAAATGATTTCTATCGAAAAATTAAATCTTAATTTGAGCCGCCGCCAGTTATTTGCCAAAGTGCTTTGCATTTTTAAGGTCTAATGCTAACGCATCTATGAATAATGATTATTAATGGCATAGAGCAGATGGCGAATGAAGGTCCTTTTGGATTTCGATGGTAGGATTCTCTGTGGTCTGATTTTCCTAACATTCGGGCATATTATGACAATCATCGGATTTGAAACACATAATGTAATATATCATATAATGGAAGTAGTGCTTCTGAAATTGCTGACGTCAAAAGTTTAGGATTAGGCTTAAAAATCCAGAATTCTAATTTGTACCTTCGATGCTTCGAAATAAACAATATACCCTCGAGTCCTTCTGGGATATAGAGGGAGCATTCTATAACGTGAGTTCAGCGGCTATAGAAGAATCAATTAAAGATCTAGAAGTGGAAACATTCCTCAAGAGTTGGATAGTGACAATGCTACAGAGCAGAATTATCAACTGCTCTATGGGAAACAGCGAGTCATCAAAGCTAGTGAATAGAAGATCTCCCCAGGGAGGAGTCATCTGCCTCCTACTTTGGTTAGTCGTGATCAACCAAATACAGCTGAAACTGGACAATATGAGGATCAAAACCGTGGTGTATGCGGATCATGTGGTAATAATGGCGTCTGGTTTGTTCCCATCCATGTTGAGCGAAATCATGAATGGGGCCTTGACATCAGTGGTCTTGGAGTAAATCCAGGGAAACTGAGGTCATGCTTTTTGCCACGAAGCCCAAGATACCAAAGTTTAATCCTCCTCGGCTTAGTGGAATAGAGATTCCACTGTCAACTCACGCCAAGTACTTGGGCGTGATTCTAGACCCTAAACTTTCCTGGAAGCGTAACGGCGCACAAAAGGCAACCGTTGCGTACTAAATGTGCGTACTAAATGTGCGTACGAAAATGTTCGGAAGCCAGTGCAGTCTTCGACCGAAAATGGTGCTATGGATGTATACTAGCACAATCAGACCTACACTCTCCTACGGAGCAATAGTATGGTGAACTGCCGCGGGGAAGACGTCCACCATGAAACTGTTGTATAGAGTTCAGAGATCAGCTTGCATCGGCATGACAGAGGCAATGAAGACTTGTCCAGCTGAAGCCCTTAATACGATGCTTCATAGTATACCAATCGACCTACACATCACAGCTAGTGCAGCCTAGAGTGCTACCCGACTAAACGCTCTTGGACTCTGGACGAGCAACGCATATGGACATGCGAGTATACTACAGACAATCCCAAGTGAACTCAATATAACAAGCGATTACTGCACCCCTTCGTTGACGTTAGATAATGTATTCGATGTCAGGGTTCTCAGGAGAATAATAGGTTTTGACACCAAAGTATTTACGGACAGATCCAAAATGGAATGTGGAACCGGCTCGGGTGACTTCTCCGAAGAGGCATGCCTCAATTCATCATTCAAACTCCCAGACAAGTGCAGCGTTTTCCAAGCGGAGGTACTTGCCGTCAAAGAAGCCTGCGCCGCACTTATACTACAGCGAAGAACAGAGCACATTGGAATATTTGTAGATAGCCAGGCGGCCTTCCTATCACTCAAATCTTACAACACTGCATCTAAACTCGTTAGTGAATGTAGGGAAAAACTTGCCGAGCTAGGCCGGCTGGCCAACGTGGTTCTTACCTGGATACCAGGCCACAAGGGTCTCCTAGGCAACGAAAACGCAGGCGAACTAGCTAGGGCAGGATCCTCTTTCACCGAACTCCATGTGGTGTCAGTCGCAACGCCTATAGGGTTGGTAAAAAGACGAATTTTCCTACATTACCTTGAACGAGCAAAAGCCAGGTGGGGTAGGGCGGAAACGTGCCGCATATTCAGAAACACATGGCCAGAATATAACATTCACCGGACTAACTCTCTGATTAGCCATAATCGGGAAAACATATCTAGGCTAACTGCCGTGTCAAACGGTAATCACGGAAGACGGTTGAATCTACCATATAATGACCATTGCCGTGCATGCGATAACGCGGAAGAAGAAGAGACGGTGGGGCATCTCCTCTGCAGTTGTCCGGCTCTAATGAATAGACGCCGGAAGACTATGGGCCGTCCCTTCCTGCATAACCTCACTGAGATACACGAGATAGATCTAGGGGATCTAATGAGGTATCTCCGATTCAAGGATTGTCTTGGGTTGGTTTACATATACTCGCTTCTTCAAATAACCCCAAAGAAAATGCTGACCCCGTGATGACTTTTGACACAGCCTGTACTTAAACGGTAATACTCAAATATTTAACAAATTCCAGGATATTGCGTTTTGTTGCGAGTTTTACTGCAGAACGTAAATACGCCATGCAATAGTCGCATTATCATTTATTTAAGCGAAATATAACAATATCCCAATATGCCATATGGATCCGTTACGAATTCGAGGCGGAACCGTTTCTGCGCACATTTTGTCCGAAACAGAGGTCCATTACGGACTCAACGAATTCATTTTCGTATGAAATTCCTCTCGAAAACGCGATTTTTTTTTATACTTTTCGGATCCGTCTCGAATTCGTAACGAACTTTATATTCGAATCCGTTTCGGATTTGTTTTTTTGAGAATAGTATGAATTCGAGACGGATTCGCCAAATCGCAATTTCACTGATATGATCCACACGATAATTTTCATAAACAACAACCGATCTAAATAAAATTCGGTACTAGGAAATATTTTGTTAAAACCTTCTGTGTAACTAATACCTGACTATTGTGCCACGCCCAGTTTCGTACATCCCATATACAAGTTGGGCGTATTTGGCATTTTCCGACTCGATGTCTCCAATATATCATAGGCGATCTTAATAAAATTTGGTACTGATCAAAATTTTGGCAACAACTTGCAATGCCCATTTTTGTACCTCGAATAGAAATATTGGGAGGGAAACTAACTAATTTGGGTATTCAATAATATTTCGCGCAATGTCGTCAATCTGCTGTTGAATATGGTCACTTTTGAGTATGGGCGTTTTTTAACAGAACTCCCACGCAGTGGGTAAGGTATGGTATGGTGAGGGTATGATTAAGTCGGTTCACCCGACTGTTACTTATTTACTGGTTGCATTATTCTCTCAGTCAGTGAGTCATAAATAGTCTTGAGTGTCGTGAAAGTTGCAGATGAAGTGTGTCTTATTCTGCCTGATGTATTGCTTTTTCAAAGCGCTTGATCAATGAAAAAAGAATAAACGAAGGCTCGGTCAGTTAAATGGTTTGTGATGTTGCATTAGTTTTTGTGTATTTGTTTCGTATATAATATGTATGGGAGCTGCGAAAGTGAGAAACGATTTTGAGGGAAGTAATTGAAAAGGGTAACAATGAGAACCCCTTTGTCTGCCTTTACTGAGATAATCGGAACGGCGGAACATTTGTGAAATATAATAAAAAAAACACAAATAATTAACGGTTGGCTTGCTGGAACTAGATTTGTGTAAATTTATTGTTTGTCTACCAACGCATAGTAATAACCAACGCATAGCTGAAACCTTCTGAAAACAAAAACTTGAAAAACAACACAGAAAGGAGAAGCAAACGAATAATAAAGCATACATTTATATTGATAACTCGTTTCTAAATGTTGTTATGTTTGGGGGAAATACGCACAAATTTCCACGTAAGTATGTGCAGGTTTGGGGGAGACACGCATATATTTCCACGTAAAATCATACATGTTTGCTTGTAAACATGGTACTATTTACATGCAAATATAAGTGGGTTTGGGAGTTGCAAATATATGAATGTTTGAAATGTATTCCAAACACATACATGGTTCCTGCAGATTATGTTTGGGAGAATATGTTAGAGAAACCGATATTTTTCAGCGTGTAGCAATATCTGATTAAGTATATGGCCAAACCAAGTCCATTTTCTTCTCTGCATGTACGTTGCCAGAGTACTGCATTAAAAATTGTCTTGGGCCGGCACATATGCAGCACGTGTCTGAGATAACAATTAACAACCTTTGGACCTTCTTCATTGTCAGCTCCGTGAAGCTGTAAGTAGTACAACCCTACAACAGTACAGACTTCACATTGCAATTGAGTATTCGCAAGTTCGGCTTTTCCGATATTATTTTATTTCGCCAGATTTTGTGTGGGTTTAGGCATACAACACGGGCCTTATTTATTTCATCATTTTTTTCCGTCGCAGAGCCACTATCCTTCGTAATCTTGCATCCTAAATAGTTGGCTGAATCCACTTCTTCAATTAACGAACCATCAACTGTTAGTGGAGTATTCTGTTCTGTTCGAATACGCAGTTGTTCTGTCTTCGGTATATATACTCTCAATCCATCTTTTTTCACTTTTTCGGAGTGTCTGTGTAACTTTTCCTCGATGCCATCAAATTTTTGGGACATGCTAACTGTGTAGTCGATAACAACATGTTCATATATTAGATGTTCAGATATACTCCACTGAATGCCGAACGATGCTTCAGCATTAGTTTCTTTCATTACCTCGTCCATTAGAAGAAGAACTAATGTGGGGAACAATGTCGTTGTCTAATTCCCTGGGATGTGGTGAAAGGTTGGCTTTCCTTTCCATTAACATGATCTTTGTACGCTGCATTTATATACAGTTCACTGATCATTGACACTATCTTTTTCTGTATTGAATTTTTTTTTGTCAATATGGACCACAGTGGTTCATGGTGTACACAATCAAACGCTTGTGCCTATTGCGTTGAGCAATGTAATACATGTCCAGTTCCTGCACAGTGTTAGACCACCTTTTATCAGGATTGTGATAACTACTCCCTCCTTGCACTCCGAAGGGATTTTGTTGTCCATCCATGAACTTGTAATGACCGGAAATATAAGGAAATATAAGGGTTTCCATTTCCATGCCAATTGTGTTGAGCAATATATTACCTCCGTGTTACACTGATTTTCACCATCCGGAAGTTTCGATTGTGTCGTCAAGAATTAACACCATCGCTCCCTTGCTGATCTGGTGACGACATATCATTATTCGCTTCCAACGAAGAGCTTTTGAAGCCTTTTGAAGTGTACACAATACGGAATTTACTGGTAAGGGCATTTTATGCTAAGGGCGTATCAATAATTCCGTAACATTTCGAACTTCCCTCGTAGTTATATGAAATTCAACACTGCTCCCATCAACTACCACCTATTAATAGACTACTGTCAAATTTTGAGCAAGTTCCGTTGTTTACTTTGCGTGTAACAGCTGTTCAAAACATACAACATCGTGCATTTTTTTAAAAATGGAAAAAACTGAATTTCGAGTTCTCATTAAACATTATTTTTTGCGAAAAAAAACCGTCAATCAACCCATGGAAAAGCTTGATAAATACTATGGGGACTCTGCATCATGGATTTCAATGGTAAAAAAGTCCTTTACTGACTTTCCTTGTGGTTGCAAAAGTACAAATAACGCTGAACGTTCTAGACCGCAAATTGAGGCCAATGCACCCGAACATTTCAAAAAAATCCACGATATGGTGGTGGCCGATTAAAGAGTAAAAGTGCGTGAGATTGTAGATGCCATAGGCATTTCAAATGGCAGTGTGGTGTCGATTTTAAATGATCAGTTGGGTTTAAGACAGCGGTCTGCAAGATGGGTGCCTCGTTTGCTCTCAATTGATCATAAACGTACGGGTGCACACGTGTGTAGTCTGAATGGCAAAGTTCGATGAATTGGGCCATGAATTAGTACCTCATCCGCCATATTCTCCGGATTTAGCCCCCAGTGTCTAGTTGCTATTTCCAAAATGAAATGGGTCAGTGCAAAGAGATTTAGCTTCAACGATGAAGTTATTGATCAAACAAATGCCTATTTTGTTGACCTCGAAAAATCCTAGTTTTTGGAAGGGATACAAAAATTGGAAAAACATTGGACTAAGTGTATCGAGTTAAAAGGAGATTATGATGAACAAAAAATTTGTTTTTACAAAAAAAAACTGTTTTTCATTCAAAACGTCACGGACTTATTGATCCGCCCTCGTTTATTTTTCAAATAATTGTCGTAATCTGAATGGACCATGTAACCCACTCTACGTGCTGATTGCCAATAGTCTGATTTTAACTGCCTCGTCAACATCGGTGTCTTCGTTCGTATATAAAGGGTTTTTCAATAAGAGCGCTACAAAAGTTTTTTTAAATAAAACAAAACCGGTTTTAGATACCAATGAAATTCTTTATTCCTGTGAAAGTACGTTCGATGCCATTATGTATGGAACTCGATTTCTTTTGCATGGCCACCAGTGGCACGCTTGCAGAAGTCTAGACGCTGAACCCAATTTTCGACGGTTTTCGAGAATAAATCGGCCGATACTGCTGCAATTTCACGTTCGATATTCGTACGAAGATCATCAATCGTCGCTGGCTTGTTGGCATAGACCATAGACTTGATGTAGCCCCACAGGAAATAATCTAACGGCGTCAAATCGCACGACCGAGGCGGCCAATCGACTTGGCCATTTCGTGAGATAATACGTTGACCAAACTTGGTTTCCAATAAATTGATTGCGGCATTCGCTGTGTGGCTTGTGGCGCCGTCCTGTTGGAACCACATGTCCTCCAAGTCCATAGTATCCAATTGGGGCCAAAAATATTCGGTTATCATTGAACGGTAGCGATTCGCATTCACAGTAATGTGCCGGTCTTGATCATCATGGAAGAAGTACGGCCCAATGACGCCGCCGGCCCATAAACCGCACAAAACCGTAATTTTTTCGGGATGCAATGATGACTCATGGATTACGTGTGGATTGCTGTCTGACCAATAACGCATATTTTGCTTATTGACGAAGCCATTCAGCCAGAAATGAGCCGACCATAAATTAGACGTAGCGCTCTTAAAGTTGAGGCCACTGACTCCAAATTTCGGTAGTAAATTTTAATAATTTCGACTCGTTGTTGGGTCGTATGTATATCTTTCCATGATGAAATGGCAAACCTTACTGAAGAGAAATGTCAAAAGAGCGGCAAAAAATATGGCGTCGTTTGCTGTCCCCATCGATTTACTTTTGTAGCGTCTCTGTTGAAAAACCCTTTACATATTGTGCAGGCGTTGACGATTCTGAATTTTTTGTTAGTGATGACTTCACTGATTGGGAATGGAATCGCTGCTTCAAAACGTGCCTGTAAATAGGCTGATAATTGATTTTTGTTGGATATCGTATACAATTCATTCTGATTGTGCTGGATCCTGGGTTCAAACCCTGCTCTGACCACCTTCAAATTTCTTTCGGCGGCGGTCACCTCGCATAGTGACGGCGACACTATCGAGTATATAGCCAAACTGGAAAAGCGCACAGCTCAGTGGTTGTGAGAAGTTCTCCCCGGTCCCTTGATGGGATGTAATGGGAAACCATTTTTTTTTTTTTATTTTTTTAGCAGGAGCTTAGATATTTATATTTCTAGTGTTAGTGTAAATGTCAATTTGGGGTAATAAAAATTGTAAAAAAATTCCCTCGGTATCTAAGTGAAAAAATATTGACTCAGAAATAACCTGATACCGAGCCAGAATAGAAGTCACTGAATTTAAGGTAACTGAGTGGGAAAAGCTTCTCAAATTACCGTTCGGAATCGGTGTAAAACTGTAGGTCCCAATCAGTGAGTGAAAACTGGAAAGCGCACAGCTCAGTGATTGTGAGAAGTTCTCCCCAGTCCCTTCATGGGATGTAATGGGAAACCATTTATTTTTATTTAAAGTGAGAAATATATACCCAGTCGTAGGGTAACATATGGACTCAAAAAATCTTCAATTTGCAGAGTAGAAGTCATTCGGTTTAAGGTTTTTGGCCATAGATAAATTTTCACTATCGTTCAATTTCCTGCTCATTTAGGTAAAGTCAGGTCACTTTCGTGTTGAACAGTAGTTCGAATATGGAGACCGATCCATTTTAAATTATTGTCCTGAATTTAACACTTCCACTAAGTGTAGGGTAACCGCAAATTCTACCATGATGAGTTCAATGCCCGTTTTTAATCAACGCATTGTTTTTTTTTTATTAAACTTTGGGTTTTATTTGACGCTTCATTGATTTCTATTTTATGTTTGTCAGCAATTAAAATGTAAATTTTCTTCAGGCTCTAATTAAAATGTCTGTCGCTTTATTGTTGAAGTTGGTTAAAAGGACTAGAAGGCATCAAGTAGAACTCAGGACAAAGCATTGTTGCCTCATAATGACTTGACAAACTTTTAAATATTCTCTCTTTGTGTCTTTGAAAGAACAGTATAGTATGCCTTTTGTTTCAACAGCCAATGGTTCATCGCTTCCTCCACTTTCCTGCCCCTCTCACGTAGAGTACGGAATAGATTGCAAGGGGTTATAGTTTCAGCTACTTTGTTATCGTTTACTGTACTAATTTAATTTGATTCCGACATGTATCAAGTTATGTTGAAACGTCAAAAGGAAGTTTCATAAACGATAGTTAATTTGAAATTGTAATGTAATGCTTACCGCAGTGATTGCCTACTTTGGAACACACTTAACGCCCATCTTAACTCAGCCCACGGCAGCCAGGATACAATGGCGGCATAACATGTCCCTGTTTAACGTTGTTTCGTATCGTATGCTTGTAATTATGTACCGTCATCATAGTTGGCGTCATCATCATTAACATCACTGAAGCGTAGGACCATTCAAGTGATTTTTTGTTTTTGGTTGTAACGTCTGGTTGTCGTTGTAAAAAATGAGCAAAATTTAATTGAAATCGGCAGACCAACAACCTTTAATGTGACAGTAAACATCAATTGGCCGTTAAATTTGCGTTAATGACTTAAATGTCCATTCGGGAAAGAGAAATGTTCTAGTGTTGTAACATCTACTTTGGCAGGTTGGTTAATGAAAAATTAAAACCGATTGTTTTTCCCCAATAAAAGCGGAAACAGAGTAAATGGTTATTTATTTTAAATTCATCAGGAATGATTATTTTTAATACACGACAAGAACAGCTAGGGATAGCAACAGTAGTCAGCTCTTGCTTCAGAATATCGTCTCCAACTAGACATACAATTTTACATTTACACTTTTTTAAACCACACGCAAAGAAAAATTAAAGTAAAGAGTTCGTTTGACGGAAAAATATATCAGAAAACTACTTCGTGTACAACGTAGTCTCATCGATGCCCGCAAAATCTAATACTTCTCCCACAAATACAAAATTTTTACCGGAAATATAATTTTCATAATTTACTTTTGCAGCATATAAATAAACCTTTCATTGGTAAGGAAAATTTGTGTACAGACAACCATACATCCAAACGTGATTACTCTGATAATTTTTCTCTCTCATCTTCGAGAGAAAATACGTTCATACAAAAACACACATACGCTACTACGTAGTCTACGTAGTCATTTCAATTGGGTTTGTCTTCTTTCAGTGAAAACAAGGAAGCAAATACCTATGTAACAATTTTGTTCGTATTGGCGGAAGGTACGCGATGGTCAGTGGTTACATGCGTCAGCTTTTAGTGACGGCATCTGGATTAAAAACTTCATTCAATGAAGTATAGCAATTGCTCTATTAATGACGCCACAGTTCCGTCCCAAAGGAATACTATTCAGTACAATATAAATCGCTTTCGTTCAGTGAAAAAATCTGCTTTTTGAGTTTAAATTAATTATATAGACATTTTTTAATTATATCTAAAGTTTTTTGAGTATAAATTAAGTGTATAGTTTGTGATTTTTCATAAACGTCTTTTTCCGTTAGAGTCTCTGAATACCGTTTGTTGCAAAGGGTTTCCGGTTCTTGTAAATGTTTTTATTTATCGTCATAAAGGATATGATGTGTTCGAAATGTTCTTTTGCCGCAGTTACATTCTGCAGTCGAAGTTAATAGAGGGCGATCTCAAAACTAGCCGACCTGACGTATAGATGGTCCCAGTAGTTTGAAGAAAAAAATTCAGACTCACGGACAATGTGTTAACACCTTTTTGTTACACGGTACCTGTTCAATTTCTATAAACACATTAGTAAATGTTATATTGTAAAACAAGAAAAACATTAAAAAGCATTTAACATTAGATGTAATACGAGTATTGATAGAATACACAAAGCAATATAATAATTGTTTTTGTTTTGTCATAAACAGAGCGACGACGACCTGCTTGTTTGCGAGCTGGCATACAACTGAACAAAAAGCAATATTTAGCTCACTGAAATAATTCTTCTTGTTTTGTCATAAACAGAGCGACGACAAAAAGTATTGAATAGTATAGAGAACTTATTGCATTCATTTTCCGCTCTCATGTAGAGAGTCTGGGTAAGAGAGCATAAACGAGTCTTATTCTCTTGTAATGACAACTTTCCTCTGGATCCTGGGGTGCAGCTTTATTAAACTTCATTTAACATTTAACTTCATAGACTTATTTAAACTTCAAGAATTAACGCGAATTCATTCACTTACAACTAAAATACGATATCTTAAATTAAGGGGACACTGAGCGTATAACTGCCGGGTTCGAGGGGAGACTTAGGACGCACTGCAGAAGACGTAGCTACTGGCTCGAGACTAGCACAAGTACTCCAGCAGACGCGAGACTCGTCAAAAAACCGATACTGGAAGCTATCGAAAGCACTGCCAAAGAAACACGGCTGAGAAAGGCTGAAGACTCGAGAAACGGGCTGAAGACTGGCGAAAGTACTTCAGAGAGACAGAGCTGAAACCGGGCCTGAAGACTGGCGTGATCACGTCAGACAGAAAAGGGTTGAAGACGGGGAACTGGCGCTGAAGACTGGCGTAAGCACTTCAAGGTAAACACGTCTGAAAACGGGGCTGAATACGAGGGAACCGAGGCTGAAGACTGGCGAAAGCGCTTCAGAAGACACACGGCTGAAGACGGGGCTGAAGACGAGGGAACCGAGTTTGGAGACTGGCGAAAGCGCTTCAGAAGACACACGGCTGATGACTAGAGAAACGGGCTGAAGACTGGTGAAAGCACTTCAGAAGAAACACGGGAAAGAGCTCCGTTGAAGACCAGGGAACCGAGGCTGAAGACTGGCGAAAGCGCTTCGGAAGACACACGGCTGATGACTAGACAAATGGGCGAAAGCACTTCAGAAGAAACACGGGAAAGATCGCGGTTGAAGACCAGGGAGCCGAGGCTGGAGACTGGCGAAAGCGCTTCAGAAGACACACGGCTGATGACTAGACAAATGGCCTGAAGACTGGTGAAAGCACTTCAGAAGAAACACGGGAAAGATCGCGGTTGAAGACCAGGGAACCGAGGCCGAAGACTGGCGAAAGCGCTTCAGAAGACACACGGCTGACGACTAGACAAACGGGCTGAAGACTGGCGAAGGCACTTCAGAAGAAACAAGGGTGAGAGCGTGGCTGAAGACGAGGGAACCGAGTCTGAAGACTGACGAAAGCGCTTCAGAAGACACACGGCTGAAGACTAGACCAACGAGCTGAAGACTGGCGAAAGCATTTCAGAAGAAACACGGGAGAGAGCACGGCTGAAGAGGAGGGAACGAGTCTGAATACTGACGAAAGCGCTTCAGAGGATACACGGCTGAAGACGGGGCTTGAAGACTCGCGGAAGGACTTCAGAAAAGACGGCTGATTCTACGAGCACTGACTCTAATCACACCTGGAGAATGACCGAAGCACTCCAGAGCCAACAACACTATTTAAGGAGACTTATTAGCACTCCACCAACGAATTACCAAATACTCACCAATGTCTGCACACGTTCACTGCTCTAGACTGACTGATCACGATGCGTAATTCTTCACCCCTTAAATAGCCGGGAGAACATCATCTGCTGCTTCCAACCGGCGATGATATTTCTGTTGCTCTAGTGATCATCACCAGTGTTTCGCTTTAGTTATCACTCCAACCAATGTGTCTGGCTAGCATAACGGCATCTTGTTTACAATAAATTCTTGTAAACAACTTTGATTTGTAAACACATCTGGTCGTGGTTAATAAGTGAAGTGACTTACGTTCCTTACGCGGGTAATAAGGTGAAACGAATTAAGTTCATTAAAATTCATTTTCATCAAATTCATAATTAGTCGATATAAATGTACATTGTACACATGTATCACATGCTTTGTGGTGTAGGCGAAAACGACCCATAGGGGACTTTCGTCGTCATACTCTTTCTGGAATATTTCAATATAAATGGTCCATTTCAACAATGTTATTACATAAAACAATACAAAAAGCATAAATGTTTCAAAACGCATCAATGTTTCACATCACAATTATGAATGAACCAAGTTATGACAAAAAGAGAGTAATACTTTTTGAATCATTCGCCAGATGTCGCTAGTGGGTTTGAGTCATACAATTCGTTCCATGAGTTTCTATACTAGTCAATACTTTGGCGACGGCGACAACCTGCTTGATTGTTCGTCGGCGCTACACCAATACCGTTATACTTATTTTCAGGTAGAGACTATTGGTGTACAGCAACTACTTACGTGATGCTAACGCTGTGTGTTGTTTGCATGTGTTCAGTTTTGATAGATTGCCCTACCCGTGCCTATAGATGTTAACACATCAACAATAAATATTTTCCCATTAAATCCCATGAAGGAATTGGGGAGAGCTTCTAACAACCAGTGAGCTGTGCACTTTCTAGTTTTATACTCACTGAGTGGAACATACATATTTGCACCGGTTCCGAACGGTATTTTGAGAAGCTTGTTCATGGCTAAATACTCGATAGTTTCGCCGTCAATATGCGAGGTGACCGCCGCCGAAAGAAATTTAAGGTGGTCAGAGCAGGGATCGAACCCACGATCTCATGTATAAGAGGCGTGCGGACTAATCATTGCACCACCGATAGATGTTAACACATCAAAAATAAATGATTTTCCATTACATCCCATGAAGGAAATCTGGAGAGCTTCTCACAATCAGCGAACCGTGCTCCTTTCTAATTTTTCACTCACTGATTGGGACCCACCGGATAGCAATTTCATGGGTTATTACTCGACGGAGTAAACGTCACTCGGTAACAATTGTATTTGTTCAAAGTTCGGTGGTAAATTTTGTTTAAGTCCTTTTCCCCACTGTGCTTAAGTTAGTACAATGCCTTAGTAAAGTATGTCTCAGTAAGAATGCGCTTTTTGGTTTTAAAATAAAAACACGTATTTTTTGAGATAGTTGTGATTTTTTTACTGCATTGTAAAGTATACATATTCCGATTAAGTATGGTATAAAATGTCAGTCAAAAGGCCCCACACAGCTCTGATGATGTGGCTGTATCTCACCGATGACGCGTTGGATCTCGACATTGAAGTCAGTGGTTGGTTCCGATTTATTCGCATAAACTCGAGATTTCAAAAAACCCCAAAGAAAGAAATCGCTCGGCGTTAAATTGCATGATCGTGGTGGCCAGTTGACATCAGAATTTGTTGAAATATTTTGTGCTGGAAATCGTTGCTGCAATAAATCCACTCTGTCATGCACGTTGCGATAGGTGGCGCCGTCGTGCTGAAACCGCACAGCGTTCAGATCCATGCCGTCCAGTTGAGGCCGCAAGATCTTCGTTATCATATTCCTGTAACTAATACCGTTAACAGTCACTGTAATTTCGGCATTATCTTCAAAAAAGTAAGGCGCAATCACGCCGCACGAGACATTTACTCGGCGTGGGTGTTTCTGGGTGTGGGTATGGGTGTTTCTCATGGATTGCTTGAGGTTTTTCTGAGCTCCAAATTCGACAATTTATTGTATTCACGAAGCCTTTCAGATGGAATTGCGCTTCATCGGAGAAGATGACTTTTTTTTAAATTGGCATTGACTTCACTTCGCTCGATTACTATTGCCGGTGCTTTCCATGCTGTGCTGGTTTGAGTTCCTGAGTCAGCTTTTTTTTTTATCAGACCAACCCTCAGGGGATCTCCCTATAAATGCAGTTTATTGTGTTGGCGATAGAAAATTGAGGTAGTGGAGGGTGGAAAGAGGGAGTAGTGTCTGTTGACATTTGCCTTGTATCTATGTATGTCACAATTGGTGAGAAATACACTAGCCGGAAGTTTATTCCACATACGGACTGTACGGCTGAAGAACGAATTTTATCTATAGTGTGTAGTGCGGTCAATCGGCCACTCGATAGAAAACGGATGAGAGTTCCTGCCAAGCCGCGTACTTCGACTAAATGTCCTCACGTCTGGCATAAGTTGACGGATGTCCGAGGAACACATACCGTGGAAATATCGATAGAACAGCGACACGCAACCCACATTTTGACGATGCTCAAGGGAGGCAATAGAACTGGATACCCTACTGTCCCCTATTAACACCGTCGCTCGCCTTTGGACTCGGTCGAGAAGCTCCAAAGAGGTCCTACGAGCATCTGCCCATATATGGGAGTTATACTCCATCTTTGGCCTGATGTAGGTGGTGTAGATATTGAGAAGATCAGATGGAGTGAAGTATTTTTTGCACCGCTTTAAAAAGCCTAGACACTTGAATGCATCTTTCGACACTTCAAATACATGTCCTGCCCAACGGACATCGCATTGCATTTTCATACCCTGAAAATCAAGAGCTTCTGATTCATCAATATTCACACCGTTCATAGACAATGACGACACACCTCGGTCAGCAAGCCGTTTATGCGACAACAAACAACACTGGGTCTTACTCGCATTAAAATCTACCCTACTCATTCAACCCCATTCAACAATGGACACCAGATCCCGGCCGAGTGTTTCATTCATCGTCCGGGGTTTGACTTCAATCTCTTGAAGACTTGGCCTACGGCCGCATGAACTAGAATGTCAGAGATTACTGTCATCCGCAAAAGAGTAGATTGGATTCACAGTCTGACCCACGAGATCGTCAATGAAAGTAAGAACAAGAGAAGGAGAAAGAACAGAGCCCTGTGGTACACCTGCAGTCAATTTATGCTCGTCGGATAAAACCCCATCTACAACAACTCGTATATTGCGATCTCTGAGAAAACTCGATATAAATCGAGTGAATTTATCACCAGCTCATGCTTGACAAGAGTGCATCATGCCATACTCTTTCAAGGGCCTTGGAAGTATCAAGAGCCACTACCTTACTCTCACCTAACCGGTGGACGGATTGACTCCACTGTTGTGAAAGGAACGCCATCAGGGTCCAGGAGATCTCATTCTACGGAAGCCATACTGTCGATCATTAAGAGGTCATTGGACTCAAGATATTTCACAAGATGATGGCTAACCATGCTCTCCATAACCTTCGAGAGCGCAGGACAAATTGCATGTGGGCGATAATTTTTAGGGTCACTTGTATCACCTTGTTTAGGGATTGGCTGAATTTTGTACGCATGAAGGGGAAGGTCTTTTGTCAAAATTAGCGGCGTAGTGCTTCGCGAAATTTGACGTTGTTGAGAACGATGTCGAATTGCTGTTTTCGGGGTTTCGGCGACACTCTCGTTTACAACAGCAATGATTTCAAGAGACCGACCGGTACGTTGACGCACAGGACTCCTACAGTCCATAACCGACCCAGTTTCTTAAAATTTTTTGAACACTCTTTGCATAGTTGACACATTAGGTGCACTTTCACGACTGAAAATTCTTCGAAAGTTTCCGAGAGGTCTCTGCACAACTTTCCATAAACATATCTGACAGCTGCTAAATTGCAGAGTTGCCATATGACACTAAAAAGTGCAAACTTACTGAGACACCGTTTATAATCCGAAGTCATATACTTTTTGCCCTTCAAGTTTATTTCCTCCGAATGTAACGACGTGCTAAATTTTACCGTGTTGGCAATTTCATCCACATAGGCATCTACTTCAGAGATTGTCATGTGTCTATCACTGGGCGGAAAAATTCGAACTAACTTCGCATGTAAATCCCTCCTAAAAGACTCCCAATTGACATTTGTAAACGAGAATAACGTAAAATCATCAAATTTCGATTGTAATTTCAACGGAAAATTATTTCCGAAATTTATATTTTCCAAATTAAATGTTGGAAAACTACCAACACGTTTAACCCAAACCCGCTATAACCGGTTTATTTATGGGTTCAATATTGTCGCTTTGGCAAATAAAATAACCTCATTTCGATAGGAGGGAACACAAAGACAAACTCTTACTCAATCACTTTCCGAGTTACTAAGTAATTGTATTAATTAAAAATTAACTACGAAACATGCGTAAATAAGATTTTTCCAGAGGACCAACGTTTTCCCAAATACCCGCCCCAAATTCAAACGTAGGTGCGAGATGAGAATCGCGGCACTAAGGAATAAGCAAAAGTTAATATTCAATGGAAACCCATATAAGAATCTGGTATGAAAGAGTTGAAAAAAAACTTTGTAGATGTTTAAAGGAGCTTACTCGAAATCACTTAGAGCCTTGGTTTGTTGTCCTTTTACAAAAGGGTTTGTAGAAAAATTCAAAAAGATAGCGTGAGAGAACAACTTTTATTTCTTCAAAATATAACATAGTCCACAAACTTTTCCTACCAAACACAGATGAATAAATGATTGGGAAAATAATTATTTGCAGCACATGACTCGTATTAAATTTAACAAGCAAATATCAAACAAAAAACAAAGCAAGCACTGTGCTTAGACGGTGGGTCCTCCAACTTACACAGAGTTCAACCAAAATTCCATACGCGGTCTCCATTAGGGAATGGGACAATTTTCACAGACTTCAACCAAACTTTCATACGAAGTCTCTATTCGGGCATGGGATCTTATAAAATATTATGGCATAATTTGAGGGTTCTATTTATTAAGAAATAAATTTCAGCCTACCAAACCCCTTGCCAAACGAACATCTGTACGCGATGTGGGGCGGTGCCACCAAAACGTTAATAGAACAAAGAGCATAATTTAAGGGGTTCCCCTTAAGTCAATTAATAACAAAACATTTAAGTTAATTCTAACAAATGTTGTGAAAGCATTTCAATGTATTTCTTTTTGTTGATAGTGAGACTACTACTGTTGTAGCCTGGTGTTAGTCATTAAGTTTTATTTGGCCCCTAGAGGGTTAGTAATAGTATTTTACATAATTTATGGCATACTTTTAGGTGTTATTTATAAGCATTTATTTAACGTGAATGGAAAGAAAACTATGTTATATATTATTGTTTATATTGCTGTACAATCATTGTTGATGTTTTTGTTTGTGTTTGGTTGTGTAGGTTGTAGCATTAACAGTTTGCAACTATTTTTGTTGGTCCCGCCAACTCCGCCCAAACATTTATTTTACTATCGTTCCAGTTATATGGAACGTTATTATATGGATATTGCTAAGGTCAGCAGAGGATATTGGTTGCAAAGTCTAAATGAATTATGTTGAATTTTCCTTTGCCCTTAGACTATTACACCTTGGCAAGTGTCTAATAAATAAGGAATGAAAGAGATAAAGGACTATATACGGAAAATGTAAATCCTTTGGAAAGGAAATATAATTTTTCGATTTGAATTAAGGTTATATGAAATTTAATGATTTCTTCTATTTAAGCTGTTGTGGGATTAATACTAAAAGAAAAAAGTTTCGTGGTCAATTTTCTGCCGAAGAAGTTTGACTTTCTGTATCTTAACTGTAGTGTTAGACCCATTTTTAGGAGTTTCATACCCACCGCGTTATTCGTTATTTATATCAATATTATAGCTTTGCTTTTCAGGGTCAAATTAAATTAGAACTTCTTAATATATTTGACACCTACAAACTCAATTGACCTTTGATGTTTAATTCATCTCAAGTTGGCTTATATTTGTATAGAGTGCCACCGCTATTCCTTCGCAAACTGAGCGTTCCTGAAAGGTGTGCCATACATTCTCATTTGGAATGGCATCTTAGTGTTTATAATGTTTATTCCCACTTCAGGGGGAAAGGAAGTCAAATTTGAGTGTAATTTAAGTGTCTTGCCTCAGTTTAAAAGTAGAAAAGAGTGTTCCGTTTGATTCCTTCTATTATCAATTAAATGCTCTATAATCAAAAGCGGAAATTATTTTTCTGAGAACTATTAATCATATTTTCCTTTAAATCCACACATTTGAGCGCAGCAGCATACACAAAGTATAGCATAATTTTAGGCTCAATTCATTTATTATTTATGTGAGAAAATACAGTGCGATTCGCATGAATAAGCGAGTGTACATTTTAGACTTTAAAGGTATAATTTAACAATCTCTCTTGGTACATAATTTAACAAAACTCTTGGTATTTCGGATCACTGTATCATTTCAGCGTCCTTTTCATATTCAGGTCTTCGTCTCGCTTCAAACACAGTCCCAAAGCGAACAATTTGGGATAAGCTCAACAACTTTTACCAGTATTTTAACTGGAAGCTTTGTTTTCTGGACAATGACATAGATGTTGCTGCTGAAGTTGATCGAGAAGATAATTTTGATTGGTGTGAATGCATTCATCCCGGCGGAAATTATTCCGGTTAAACTATCGGACAAAATTAGTGTATCCAGACATACAAGAATGCTGTCAGATCCAAAGAGGACTCGTTCAGAGAGTGGCGTTCTAACGAAAACGTTAATACTGAACTCCTACGCAAACAGGCAAGATCCAAGTGTGCCAAAATACTTCGACGCGAAAAGTTTATTCACGAAGAGCGTATTCTTACTAAAGTCCTTTCTTTCCCTAGAGGAAGTAAGACCTTTTGATCATTTGCAAGAAAAGTAAAGGATAGTTCTTCCTCTATCCCAACTCTTGTTAAAGATGACATAACATTCACTGAACCGCTTGATAAAATTAACCTCATGGCTGAAATGTTTGCAAGGAACTCGTTCTTGCCGGATAGCAATCAGTGGTTGCAGCAGTGTATCTTGTTCCATACCTAATATATTTTTTCTTGTTCCATGTCCAATATATTTTTTCGAGCGCGAAGAGTTAAAACGGTTCTTGCGAATCTCGTCGTATATAAATCCCCGGGCCCGGATGGCTTATCTGTACTGGTCTTCAGTGGGTGCTGTTCGACGCTGGCATGCCCACTGCGCAACCTTTTCAACCTTGCATACTGTGCGAGAGTCTTCTCGGCGCGTTGGAAAGTTGCTAATGTCCAGCCAATCCCTAAAAAAGGTGATACAAGTAACCCTGCAAATTACCGCCCAATTGCAATTTGTTCTGCGCTCTCGAAGGTTATGGAGAGGATGATTAAAACCACCATCTTGTGAAATATCTTGCGTCCAATGACCTTCTTAATGATTGGCAGTATGGCTTCCGTAGAATGAGATCCACTGGAGACCTCACGGCGTTCCTTTCGGAACAGTGGAGTCGATCCATCCACCGGCTTGGTGAGAGTAAGGTAGTGGCTCTTGATATTTCCAAGGCCTTTGATAGAGTATGGCACTCTTGTCAAAGCTCGCTGCTTTTGGTGTCGGTGATAACTTCACTCGATTTATATCGAGTTTTTTCAGAGATCGCAATATACGAGTGGTTGGGGTTTTATCCGACGAGCATAAATTGACTGCAGGTGTACCACAGGGCTCTGTTCTTTCTCCTTCTCTTTTTCTTACTTTCATTGACGATCTCGTGGGTCAGACTGTGAATCCAATCTAACCTTTTGCGGATGACAGTAATCTCTGACGTTCTTATTCATGCGGCCGTAGGCCAAGTCTTCAAGAGATTGAAGTCAAACGCCGGACGAGGAATGAAACACTCGGCCGGGATCTGGTGTCCATTGTTGAATGGGGTCGAATGGATTGGGTAGATTTTAATGCGGATAAGACCCAATGTTTCTTGTCCCATAAGCGGGTTGCTGACCCAGGTGTATCGTTATTATCTATGTACGGTGTGGATGTTGATGAATCAGATGCACTTGATGTTCTGGGCATGAAAATACTATGTGATGTCCGTTGGGCAAAATGTGTATTTGAAGATATATTCAAGTGCCTAGGCTTTTTAAAACGGTGTAAGAAATAATTCACTACATCTTATCTTCTCATTATCTACACCACCTATAACAGGTCAAAGATTATCTACACCACCTATAACAGGTCAAAGATATGGGCCGGTGCTTTGGAGCTTCTTGACCGTGTCCAGAGGAGAGCGTCGGTGTTGCTAGGAGAGAGTAGGGTATCCAAGTCTATTGCCTTCTTTGAGCGTCGTCGAAATGTGCGTCGCGTGTCGCTGTTCTATCGATACTTTCACGGTATATGATCCTCGGACATCCGTCAGCTTATGCCAGATGTGAGGATATTTTGCCGACGTACGCGGCTATCCAGGCTTTTTTATCGAGGGGCCGGTTGACCATACTACACACTATAGAGAAATTCGTTCTTCAGCCGTAAAGTTCGTATATGAAATAAACTTCCGGCTAATGCATTTCTCACCGATTGTGACATACAAAGACTCAAGGCAAATGTCAACAGGCACTACTCCCTCTATCCACCCTCCACTACTTAAATTTTCCTTCGCCAACACGATGCACTGGATTTATAAGGGCATCCCTTGAGTGTTGGTTCGTTTAAGAAAGAAATTCTAAATTGTTTTAAGCGAACGTTCTGTTACTGCAAGTGGTGCGACTTGAATTATATCAAGTGCCTTGGAATAATTTCGTTGAACGTAATTTCCCAGACAAATGAGATAATCCGTTTATCTAAACCCTCAATTTCTAGGACCCAAATTAAAAGATTTGAATGGAAGACATTTTTTTTTGTTTTAAATTTTACAACGTATTTTCAAACCCACTAGTATGTAAGGCGGTGTTCAATCGAAACGTATTGTATACTTATAAGTGTGTTTATTGCACACTCCACAAGAGACCTAAATTGCTACGCAACGAAAGGCAAAACTTCTAAATTCCGTTAGATAAATATCAGCCATGAAAAAGACAATTGTTGCCAAATGTATTTAAACTTTCTCTTCATTTTTGTCCTCGCCCCACATGACAACTTTATTCACATTTACCGCTCAACGAAAGTGCAACATACGTTCTGCTTCCATTCTCGTTCATGTTGGTTGTGTGTTGGAACATTTTGGAAAAGTTTAACCAAGTGAAAATTCTATAAATCCCCAATGGTATTTCTGGGCTACAGGCCAGCAGAGCTAGCTGGCTGGCAGTGTGTCTGGTGAAATCCTTAAGGATATAAAAATATATTTTCTCTTTTACTTTAATACACCAGATTGTACAGAGGGGAGTTTGCAAATCTGAAGCTGTAAGTGAGTATGTATGTGTAATAATAACATTGTGTATACAAGTTTAATATTCACAAACAAGACGTCGCATTTTCTTCTTATTTTGCTACAAGTCATATTTTTGTACAAAGGCATCTGACACCAATAAAGTCTTAACGTAAATACCACGACAAAAGGGAGAATAAAAAGAAAAATCTAATGATTTATATGACCTTTTGTATCTCGACAATAACACCATGGGCACAAAGCGGTAGTCTTAAAAAATATACAAATACTTCTGCGTAAAATACTTTAACATCAACGATAGAGGCGTAAACAAACGACAAGAAAAAATTCAAATAAATTCCAGAATAAACATAATTTATTTGTCGCCGCCACAACAAGTTGTAAACACTACTAAGGCGTCCTACAAAGTAACACATCCTGCGTGAGGCATAAACGTGATAATTTATATATGAATTTCTAATATTGACATCAAGGACTTTACTATTATATGCCAACTGTTTGCATTCTGAAAATTTGTCATTTAAATTTATTTCAGCTAAGCCGAAGGCAAGTAGCAATCCCAAATTCGATTAATATCAGCAAGGGCAACTGTTAGATAGGGGAAATTATTGGTTAATAGCGTATATGTGTGGTTTTTTGTAATATATACAAAAATGTGTTCGAGTTTCTCTAAAAACTGCTTCGAGAGTTGATATTTAGCAAAAACTGAAATCCAGCGTATGATTAATAATAATTATATTCTTCACCACTTATGGTACCGGGTGTTATGAATACCAATTTCTTAATCCTACACAGCGGGTAGCATGAGTTATTTTATTTCTATTCCATACTACTTTTGGCACTAGGTAGTATGAGTTATATTATTTATATTATTATTTAGCACATCAGTGAATCCGAATACTTGGCTTTCCTACAATATTGATACCTAACGTTATGAACTGATTTCCAGTTGTAGCTAATTAAAGTTATGTGAGGGATACAAATATGATATCCAAAGGGAACAGTATCATACTTCAGATAGAGTCTTAAATATTTGAAAATTTTGGCGTATGGGAAGATAAAAAAAATTTCAAGTATCAACAGCAGAACTTGTTGATTAGAATTTCGTGTCAGTAGAACTAAATTTCAAATTCAGTGCTCATAGTGGTTTACAATCTCGGTTATATAGGCAAACTGGACAAAGTTCGGAAGACTACTTAGGAATCGACTAGATCAACCTCAACTCGAATACTCTAGTAGGGACGAATTGAACGATAAAGTGACAAGGACTATCCAAGCACTGGTAAAGTCTTTCGAAGACAGCTGTCCACTTCGGGACAGGAAATCGGCCCAAGTAAAACCCTGGGTTACAGGGAAAATCCGAAATCTGGGGAAGGCTGTCCATATACTTTACAACAGCGCCACGTGTAAGAAGCCACCAGTATACGAGGAGGAGTACAAGAAGAGTCTTAGTGAATACAACGCAATATTGAGAAAGGCTAGACACAACTCCTGGAGCCTATTCAGTGAACAAGTGGATAGCATCAGCGAAGATGAAAAAAGTTCTCTCTAAGGTCCACGTACTGACGTAGACGACACGGGGAAGAGTAGACGACACGGGGAAGAGAATGGTGACAATGGAACAGACGCAAAAGCACCTCATGAATACACACTTTCCAAAGGGGAACGCAGAACCAACAGGAGAACGGCGACAAGGTGAAAATGTAGTACATCAAACGCTAATTATTACGGATCAGATGGTCTAAAAAAGCTTTACAGAGCTTCTCCCTATATAAAGCGGCGGGACCGGATAGAATTTTTCCGGCTATCCTACAACATGAGTTTGACCACGTAACAACCCATTTAATGGGCATTTTTACCGCAGGCTTAAAATTCCCCTACACACCAGAGAACTGGCAGGAGGATAAGGTAGTATTTATATTCAAACCTGGAAAAGCAAACTATGCAACGGTAAAGACGTATAGACTAAATAGCCTTACCTTGGTTCAGCTCAAAACCCTGGAGAGAATAGAGGACGACATGGTGAAAAGTGGAATATCGGACGATATGCTAAAGTTTAAGCAACACGCATATGTCAAAGGTTGTTTGAGCTGGTAACCCTAAATATCGTTTGTCACTCATTTGCGCTACCTACATACATATGTACATACCATCAAAACGTGTTGCTGTAACAAGCGTAGAACCAGCAGTCATGTAAACTCAAACATCAAGCTTTGTTTGATTTGGATACTCTCTGCTTATTGCTGTTGTTGTGGAACCTTTGAAATAGTTCGAAAACAAAGACACAGCAGCATGCAAAATAAGTTGGTACAAATGGGAAAGCAGACAGACAACGGGGAGGAGAGACGTGGTTGAACAGTTAAGCAAAAGACTGGCCGTTTATGAGTTTGTTGTTTCACTTAGATTTTAATAAAAATCAGATTGTTGAAATGAACGCAACAGATCCAAGAGTTTTGTCTTTTTTTTAATCTAATTGGAAGTAGGAAGTATTGAACTAAACATTTGGTGCCTCCTGTGAGGATCTGATTGCGTTTATTGGAATATTTCGAGAATTAAATCAACAAGGTGTGTCGTGGGTCCTAATCTCTGGCGGGGAGTCACATCAGCAACATCTTTGGCAACTTATCATTGTGGTTTTCATCGAGACTGGGCGTGAATTTTCATCTTTATCTGAATCGTGCTGTTCATCTCTATCTGGAAAAAGAGGACTGGTAATTGTGTCTGAAAGGGTAAGTGCTAAGGTTTATTTGGTATCATGGTAAATGCAGATAAAGAAACAAAGTCTCAAGAAATGGAAGCAAACTTGGAAGAGAAATGTGTCGAGACAATAGGGGAGCAGCAAAACCTTTTATCTTCGGTGCAAAAAACATTAAGGAATTTTAAAAAGGATGCAGTTGCAAGGAAAACAGAGTCTTATCACCAGTCTCGCTTAGAGAATCTTGGTTCGTATCGAGTAGAATTTCGTGAAAATCATCGAGCTCTAATACGTCAAGGGAATAATCCTAAGGTAAAGGAGATGTATATAGACATACAACTAGAAGACAAATTTGAAGACTCCTACTTAGAGGCAGTAGACTGCCTTCGTGAGTCGCTGAACAAAATTAAAGTCGCGTCAAATAGAGATGAGTCAGTGAACAAAAATCAAGTCAGTGCTAATAGAGATGACTCTGTCAACATTTCTACGGCTGCTGCTAGCGTGGCTTCGTCTGCTGGTATACCTTTGCCTGTGGTTTCGTTGCCCACGTTTTCGGGTAATTTTGTCGAATGGCCAAGTTTTAAAGAAATTTTCTGTGACCGTGTTCATGACAATAAATCTTTGAACGATCTGCAGCGGTTTCATTATCTTAAATCGTCATTGGCTGGCGATGCGGCGAGAGATATTCAGCATATAAGCTTGGTGGGTCAGAATTACGCACAGGCATGGAAAATGTTATGTGACGTATTTGATAACGATCGAATTTTATTTTCGCATTACATGGATGTATTGTATCAGCAACCTGAAGTGCCTAAACATGATACAGCTGCTTTAAGGCATTTTACACAGACGTGTCGTTCGTGTGTGAGTTCTATAGAAAAGCTAGGAGTACAAATGGGCGAACAAAACCAAATTCTTGTATATTTTCTTGTTAAAAAACTGCCGGATCATATACGAGCGGAGTGGGAGCGGTCATTACGGAAACACACTTCGATACCAAAGTTTTCTGAGCTGTGCGATCTCCTGGATGAGCAGTACGCTATGATGCTATCTTCGCAAAAATTTTCAGTGCGACAGAATACAAATCAAATGAGAGGACATGAATATCCAAATCGCGGTAGAAGAGATTTCCACACTATGTATACTTCGAGGCTTTCTGCTTTATGTCAATGTTGCTTGCAGTCCGATCATCCTGTAAGAGAGTGTCCAAAATTTACTAGTATGAGTTTGAACGAAAAGAAGGAAGAAATCGGAAAATTAAAACTATGTTACAATTGTCTTGGGTATAACCATATCGCGTCCAATTGCAGCAGCCAACGAAGATGTGCAAAATGTAACAGAAAACACCACACTCTGATACATCCGGACGAGATTGATGGAGCTAACACAACAGCTACAGATGCTATCACAATGCATACTACATCTCAATCGTCAACTGAAAATAGCTATGACGTGCTTCTACCAACCGCAATAGTGACTGTTAAGGCTTCAACGGGCCAGAAGTTTCATTTTAGAGCTTTAATGGATCAATGCTCTCAAATAACCGTAATCTCGGAAAGGGCGGCACAAATTTTGGGACTACCAAGGGAAAAAACATCTTCAGTTTATATATCTGGGCTATCCGAGGGTGCTACTACGTGCGGTCGTTCACGAGTAAGATTGGTAGTCGGTTCGCTATATGACGAGGACGTGAAGTTGGAGGTGGTGGCCTATGTGCTTCCAAAGATTTGTGGTGTTGTTCCATCCCGAAAATTTAATACATCGGAGCAGCAACACTTGCATAGTTTGCCCTTAGCAGATTCGAAGTATTTCGAGCCACAGGCGATCGATATCCTGTTGGGTAATGATGTTTATGACGATTGTATCTTGGATGACATTTGCAGAGGGACGGGTGGACCGATAGCCCAGAAAACTAAGTTTGGCTACATCGTATCAGGGAAAAGCTGTGTAGAAATCCCAGAACTCAATCGCCGAAGACCGGTGGTGCGAAGAGTTTTACGCCAAAACCCACCAAAGACAAGTTACTGGTAAATATATGGTTCGTCTGCCACTAAAGTCAGAAATCCAAGCTAATGTTTTTCTTTCAAAATCTAAACCTATGGCACTCAAGCGTTTTTTCAATCTAGAGAATCGGTTGCAGAGGGATAATAATCTGAAAAGGATATACTGTGATACGATTAATGATTATCTACGATTGGGTCAGATGCATCCAGTAAAAAATATTGAAGAACAGCATTGTTCAGATTTAGGAAATGGAGGTCGTGTAACCTGTTGCTATTTGCCACATCACCCGGTCGTTAAAGAAGAAGCAATTAGCACAAAAGTTCGCATCGTATTTGATGCTTCGGCAAAAAGTTCCAACGGTAAATCGTTAAATGATATTCTCGCAGCCGGCCCAGCATTGCAGTGTGATCTATCGTCGGTTCTAACTAATTGGAGAACGTTTAAATATGTTTTCATGACCGATATAGAGAAAATGTTCCGTTGTATTGATGTTCAAGAAGACGATGCCCAATATCAGCGAATTGTTTGGCGAGAGGAGCCCGGACAACTAATTCAAGAGCTATATTGCTCGACGGTAATGTTTGGGACCGCTTCAGCGCCCTTCACAGCAATTAGAACCATTCACCAACTTGCTCTTGATGATGGTCACTTATATCCACGCGCAGCAAAAATACTTAGAGAGCAGATGTACGTGGACGATATCCTTTCGGGGGCAGACACCGTTGAAGAAGCGTTAATAATTCAACAAGAACTGATAAATATACTTAAAGGTGCATCTTTTGAGCTACGGAAATGGGCGAGTAACAATACGGACTTGTTGCAAAACATATTGCTGGAGCATAGATATGATAAAGAGGGTTTTCAGCTTAAATCTTCCAACACGATTAAGGCTTTGGGTATGTATTGGATACCAAACACAGACGAGTTTACGTTTTCCATAAATTTTGAAATAACGCTGTACGGTGTAACGAAGCGCATAATTCTATCAACTATTGCTCGCTTGTTTGACCCGCTCGGTTGGTTAAATCCAGTAATCGTACCGGCAAAGATTATTCTACAAAAACTATGGGCTTTGAAGAGGGGTTGGGACGTTGTAGTGCCAATAAATCTGCAAGCAGAATGGGAGAAATATGCAAAGGACTTGTCAAATATATCTCTTATCAAGGTTGGTAGACACCTTAATATAGATTTTAATAGCAATTGTGAATTGCATATTTTTTGCGATGCCTCCAAGGACGCCCATGCAGCTGTAGCGTATATTCGTGGATTAGACGAGCACGAACAGTACACAGTAAAGTTGTTACATGCCAAATCTAAAGTAAACCCCATCAAACCTTCATTAACCATACCGAGAGCTGAATTGTGTGGCGCTGTCTTGGCGACTAAGCTTCTCAATTTTATATCTGTCAAGTTTAGCATCCGGTTTAACAGCGTATACATGTGGACTGATTCATCAATAGTTTTGCATTGGATCCGTGGAGAACCTGGCAGGTGGAAGCCTTTTGTATCTAATCGGATCAACAGAATCTTAAGCTCTTCGAAAGTTTCGGAATGGCGTCATATAAATTCAGAAAATAATCCGGCAGACTTATCTAGTCGTGGTGTCACTGCATCTCGTCTAGCTGGCTGTAGTATTTGGTGGGAGGGTCCTGCCTTTCTGAAATTGCACTGTGAAAAATGGCCGAAATCAAATCTCAACACTTGCATGGACGCGGCGATTGAAATGGAAAAGCGTAAACTAAAGATGCTGGTAAATACTACAATCATATCTGAAGATAGCTTTGTCAGCAGGTTTTCATCATTTTTCAAATTGACAAGAGTCACGGCATATTGTATTCGATTTTTCAATAATTGCAGAAACAAAGAACGAAATTCTGAGTGTCTGACATCTGAAGAACTTCAATGGAGCCAAATTTGCTTAGTACGGTTGGCACAAAGGGAAATGTTTGGAGATGAATGGCGCACCCTTTCTCGAGGAGACGATGTGACTGCCGGTAGTAAGCTATGTGCATTACATCCATTCTTAGACAAAACAACTCAAACTATAAGGCTTGGAGGTAGACTAAAAAATTCACTTTTATCGGAGACCCAAAAGCATCCACATATCTTACCAAGTAAACATCACATAACTGATTTAGTGATTAACAGCAGTCATTTGGCAACTCTTCACGGCGGCGTATCCCTAACTTTGAATCATACCCGGAGGCAGTATTGGATTTTAAATGGTCGTAAAAGTGTTCGGACCATTTTATTTCGTTGTCTAACCTGTTTTAAAAACAAACCTAAGTCGTCTGTACAGCAAATGGGAAATTTACCATCGGCACGAGTCCGTCCTGCTCGAGCATTTACATCAACTGGGATTGACTACGCTGGGCCATTCAATGTTTTGCCGTCAAAGGGAAGGGGACGCACCTCAGTCAAGGGTTATGTTGCTGTTTTTATTTGTTTGGTGACAAAAGCTATACACCTGGAGCTTGTAGGAGATCTCACTGCTGATTCCTATCTGGGGGCTTTAAACCGCTTCATTTCGCGTCGTGGGCTATGCTATGAAATATATAGCGATTGCGGAACAAATTTCGTGGGAGCCAACAGGAAGCTACTAGCCTGCCGTGATGTATATAAAAGATTTATTAATGAAAATATCTTCCCCTCCCTAGCACAAAGAGGCATAAAGTGGCACTTCAGCCCTCCGGCATCTCCACACTTCGGCGGACTATGGGAAGCGGGAGTAAAATCTGTCAAATACCACTTAAAGCGAACTATCGGGGAGCGAAGGCTTACGTTCGAAGAATTTACGACAGTGCTATCACAAATCGAATCCTGCTTAAACTCGAGGCCACTATGCCCTTTAACGACTGACCCAGATGACTTGATGGTATTAACCCCAGGTCATTTCTTAATTGGAGACGTCCCGTTCGCATTACCAGAGATGGATTCGCCAAGTATGAATCTAGTGGATAGGTGGCGTCACTGCCAATGGTTGGTGCAACAATTTTGGAAGCAATGGCAAAAGGAATATTTATCCCGTTTACAGCAGCGACCAAAATGGTTGGTTAAAGAACAAAATTTGCGGGCGAATGACATGGTTTTAATTAAGGATGAAAGATATCCTAGTAACCGATGGCCTCTTGCACGAATTGAAGAATTGCACCCTGGAGATGATGGCCTGGTCCGTGTCGTAACTTTAAGAACTCCAAATGGTTTACTAAAGAGACCTATTGCAAAGATATGCCCATTACCTATACAGGACAATTTCCAATGATTTTGAATTTACCAGTTACCATAATATCATTAGCATTTATTTCCTTTCAGATTCATTCCGGTATCTAAACAGTCTTAAGATGTTCATGGGAACATCATCGTGGTGGAGCAATGTTTGAGCTGGTAACCCTAAATATCGTTTGTCACTCATTTGCGCTACCTACATACATATGTACATACCATCAAAACGTGTTGCTGTAACAAGCGTAGAACCAGCAGTCATGTAAACTCAAACATCAAGCTTTGTTTGATTTGGATACTCTCTGCTTATTGCTGTTGTTGTGGAACCTTTGAAATAGTTCGAAAACAAAGACACAGCAGCATGCAAAATAAGTTGGTACAAATGGGAAAGCAGACAGACAACGGGGAGGAGAGACGTGGTTGAACAGTTAAGCAAAAGACTGGCCGTTTATGAGTTTGTTGTTTCACTTAGATTTTAATAAAAATCAGATTGTTGAAATGAACGCAACAGATCCAAGAGTTTTGTCTTTTTTTTAATCTAATTGGAAGTAGGAAGTATTGAACTAAACAAAGGTAGATCAGTGGAAACCGCACTTAATGCCGTAACCCACTACATAGAGGAATCTCTTGAAGCCACACTGTATACAGTCTCTGTATGCTTAGATATTGAGGGAACGTTCACTAATGTCCGGACCGAAACACTCATGCAATCCTTAGACCAGTTTATGGTGGACCGGGTATCATATGCTAATCAATAGATGGATAAACTGCGGTTCCCATGATATAAATACTAGAGACACGGTACAATGTGGAACTCTACGGAGAGGGATTTTATAACTACTCTTATGCATCCTCGCAATACACAGCCTCCTAAGGAAACTTACCGTAGAAGGACTTAAAGCAGTCTGCTACGGAGACGACGTTGTAATTCTTCTTAGGGGAAAGGATCCTAATCAATTGTGCAGAGAAGCCGCGAGGGCGCTGAATTAAGCGTGCAACTGGGCACAGCCAAGGGGCTTAAATATGAACCCAGACAAAACGGAAATATGTCTGTTCACAAGGAAGATAGGGTATGTGATAAACGACTGTTCTTTGCACGGTAGACTCAACATTATCTGATGCCGGGGGTACGAACGATTGAACCTCCTAGCAATGAAAGCCAGGAAACTCTAAACGGTAAGCCTAGAGGGCGCGAATTCTTTTGGGGTGATGAAGGCTGAGTTGGGTAAATTGGAGGAGTTGTCGCACATAGTCTAGCGGAAACATTAAACAGTAGGCAGGATGACAACGATTCTATGGGGAGACCCAGATGGATCGAGGACAAAGGATTTGCTAAAACTGGGAAAACCTGAAGTAAACAAGTTGATGGGAGTCTGGTGGTTCACTATTTTGAATCGAGTGTTTTTCGTCTTCACTCTGTTGTGATTCAATGTCTATTATAGTTTCCATTGTTTCAACTTCCATCTGATCAGTATCGACAACATCACTCAAATTCTGTTTATTTTCTTTATAATATTTCTTCTAAGGACAAAAGAGTATACTCGATAGCTTGATGAATTTCAGTGGCAGGGTCACCTGCTAACCATGAGACATATCACTGATCGCATAACCAATCAGGCTGCTCATTTGTTTCGCCTTATCACTATAGCTAGCTAACGGAGGTTTCCAATAAAGGCATTGCCAAGGTCATACTTCGTGGAAGTAGTGAGCTGCTTGGACTGCCCAATGAAGGAGTCATTTCTGGCCACTTCCAAGTAAATGGCTATCGGAAGCTTTCCACGTCCGCGGACAGTAATTGGTTTGGGGTTATTTAGCTAAAAGCATTGGTTGTTGTTTCGTTATGAAATTAAGACCAAATTTTGGTTTATATTAGTTTTTCATTTGATGTTTAGTTTATTTTGATTAGGTGGAATTTGATGCCGGCGGTGGTGCAATGGAAAGGCTCCGAAATACGTCAAGCACCGTGATTGAAGCATCCTGTGAAAATGCTGGTACAATATGCTCAAATTTAGTCATGTATACAGTGATCCCTGTGGTTGCAACCTCGTTGCAGTTTAAACTAATTTTTATATACTTAAAAATAACGTCTTTCCAGAGATAACGTCATCTTTTGTGGGATACCAACAAACTATAGACTGTGATACTATACTACCTGTCTTGCTGTACTTATGATACAAAAATCTGGATCATTTCACAAGTTACGAAGGTTGGGAGTTGCAAACTGCATTTAGCTTGTATGGGCAATGCCTCAAGACCAAGGCCAAATTTGTGGAAGTTTAACAGAAGCGGGAGGTATTTCTGCATTAGAATCTGTTATAGAAATGTTATAATATTGGGATAATTGACTTAAAGGTTTCCTGGGGGAGGAGTTTGAAGACTATTTTTAATTCGTAAACCTATCAATGGCTCACCTCCCGGTATAGCCGTATTCGGCCGCGTTGGCGATCGGGAACTCATAGTGTATTCACGCGAAAAGTTCACAGCTAATTACCTTCGGTCACTGTTAATTAATGCGAAATATAATAAATCATATATATATTCCCGCAATTGTATAACATTTGTATTTGGAAGAAAGCGGTCTACCAATTACAAATCTGACTTATATAATTTATACACCCGTTCTTTCAGTGCCGAGAGTTTTTGAGTTTTGAATACTTTTTTGTGTTTTCAAGCCCGTATTATGAGCTTAATATCTACAGATAAAATAGATTTTGCAAGCACTCACTTATATTGACAAGCAATCTACTGTGCAATCTCAATCGAAATTTTGCTTTAAATTACTGATTCTATACTTTACATGAAAATATATTCATAGTAATTGATGTTTAATTACAGTTGATCCTTGTATTTATATTCCATAATTGTTACCTTTTAAATACGGTACACATACAACTGAAATAATTACTAATACCCTCGGGATAAAATGTTAAAAATTTTTATTATTACAATAATAATATTGCAATTTATTATAAATTAGTTTATGAATTTACAGTCGCTTAAAGCCAGTTAACGCCAACATTAAGTAACATTAGTATTAGTAATTTAAATTTTCTATTCAGGGGAGTATATAAATATTAAGCATCTTGTGTCTCAAATTCTGCAGAGAATAAATATGTATTGTCAACTGTTTAATTTATAGCAATCGCAAGGATACACATCTCTGTAGTTTCGATACTTCGCAATATTCGGGTATTTAATTTAATTAATTTTTTAATTTCTTTAAAATATTTACATATCAATTATATAGTTTTGCACATGTTATTAGAGCGTATGATTGATATTTATTTAATTAATAATAATCATACGTCATTGTCATGATTTCCTCGGTAGTTAGTAAGTTGAGGGCCCCCCTTCTGTAAGGACAAGAACGGAAATCTCAACGCAGATGTGCAAAGTATGTTGGGAATATGGAGGGATCATTTCTCCGCGCTACTTGTACCTGAGAAATGCAATGACGATGGGACAATCGATCGTGATTTAGACGACGATAACCAAGACGAGGTCAGAGCAGCTATTGCCCAGCTTAAGAACAACAAAGTCGCAGGAGCCGATGGATTACCGGCGTAGCTGTTTAAGGCTGGCGGCGATGAGCTGATAAGGTGCATGCATCTGCTCATTTGCAAAATGTGGTTAGTTGAATGCATGACTGGCGATTGAAGTCTCAGAGTACGATGCCCCACATTTAAAAAGGATGACCCGAGTCTCTGTGCGAATTACCGTGGAAGCGATACTATATAAGGTCCTTTCAAGTATAATGAGCGAAGGACTGAAACCGAATATCGCTGCCCTAATTGGACCACACCGGTGTGGCTTTAAGCCTGGGCAATCGATTTTCACGCTACGCCAAATCCTGGAGAAAACCCAACAAATCGACACCTATCATCTGTTTGCCGATTATAAGGCGGCCTTCGATAGCCCGGTACGGGAGAAACTCTACGAAGCATTGTCTCAGCTTGGTATCGTGTTACTGCAAAACTCATACGCCTTTGTAGCAAGGCCTTAACGAACACCAAATCTGCAGTGAAAGTGGGCAAGGATCTTACCAAAACTTCTGAAACTAAGCGAGGCCTCTGGCAAGGCAATACCCTACCATGCGATCTCTTTAACATCTTAATGGGGATCATAATGAGAGAAGTTGCAGTCACCATGCATAAAACCATCAGTAGCTAGAATCACATGCTACTCGCGTATGCTGATGATAATCATTGGGCGAACAATTAGAGAAGTTACTGCTGTGTTTTCGAGAATTTATGGGGAGTCGGCAATAATGAGTCTGACAGTAAATGAGGACGAGACAAAATTAATATTTTCAACAAGCAGGGCCTCCACGTTATTAGACCAAAGCGCGAACGTTGATAACAGTTATAATTTCGAGGTAGTGGACGAATTTATATACCTCGGATCTGCCGTAAACGAAACCAACAGCGTCAGTCTTTAGATAAAGAGGAGAATTTTGTCTGCGAGAGAAAAAACCTGTTAAGAAGTTTGGGAGTTTGCGAGCGAAAAACTGCCCGAAAAATATGCAATATTTTATACTTATCCAAAATGGGTAATGACGGGTATCGACGTCGTATGGATCTCGAGCTACATGACCTGTGCATAACTGAATGTAACGCAATGGGGCGCTTAAATCGGATAGTACATGCCAATAGAATAAACACTCAGTGAAGACTGTAAAATTAGGTTAACCAAGACTCCCCTGGAAGAAACGGGAAGAAATCTCCTTGCGATGGCTTGGTACCACCAACTTAAGAGTAGAGTAAACAGACCGAGACTGGAGAATGCTTTAGCAACGCAAGTGGGTTGTCAAAGATTGATCGAACATATTCTTTTTTACAATCACTTGTAACTATGTAGTTCCAAGTTTAATATTAAGGACAGTAAAGTACAGACGTATGGTTAATATTATATATATAGTACAGGTGAATAGCGGATTAGTAGAGGAAGCAATCCGAGCCAGAAAAATGCATAAGGAACCCAAGTAGGTTGTCAAAGAATGATCGAGCATATTCTTTTTTAGAATCACTTGTAAATATGCCGTTCAAAGTTTGATATTGAGGACAATAAAGTACAGACCTATGATTAATATTAATTATATAGCCCAAGCGACTAAGTGGATTAGTGGAGGAAACATACCGA
Source organism: Phaonia tiefii (assembly GCA_963931995.1). Lineage (NCBI taxonomy): Eukaryota > Metazoa > Arthropoda > Insecta > Diptera > Muscidae > Phaonia > Phaonia tiefii. The sequence goes on from OZ008367.1 coordinate 313,236,460, forward strand.
GTCATCAAAATACGTTTGCAACTCAAGTAGGTTGTCAAAGATTGATCGAACATATTCTTTTTTAGAATCACTTGTAACTATGCAGTTCCAAGTATAATATTAAGGACAATAAAGTACATACGTATGATTAATATTAATTATATAGTACAAACGAGTAAGTGCATTAGTAGAGGAACCTGACCCAGACAGCAAAATAAATTAGCAACCCATGTAGGTTGTCAAAGATTGATCGAACATATTCTTTTTTAGAATCACTTGTAACTAATTATATAGTACAAACTAACAGTGGATTAGTGGAGGAAACAGACCGGGATAGAAAAATGCGTTAGGAACACAAGTAGGTTTTAAAGAATGATCGAACATATTCTTTTTAGAATCACTTGCAACTATGTAGTTCCCAGTTGAATATTAAGGACATTAAAGTACAGACGTATGATTAATATTAATTATATAGTACAAACGAGTAAGTGCATTAGTAGAGGAAACAGACCGAGACAGCAAAATGCCTTAGGAACCCACGTAGGTTGTTAAAGAATGATCGAACATATGCTTTTTTACAATCACATGTAAATATACAGTTCCAAGTTTAATATTAAGGACAGTAAAATACAGACGTATGATTAAAATTAATTATATAGTACAAACGAGTAAGTGGATTAGTTATGTGGAAAATATCGTAATCATAAGGGACACAGTATGTCGTGGACACAGTATGTCGTGGAAAAACATGCTGCGATTTTATTACCTCGTCTCTAGGACACCATCATACATAGCCTACAAAGGATTTTGTTCAACTGTGTATACAAGTCCGTCTGCTATATAAACGACGTGGTAATGCTACAAGGGCTCCAGTAGTATTGTAAAATTTTGCACAGCCTCGATGGTTGAATGGTAATCTGGAGAAAATTAAGATATATTTATCGATTTCGTATGATCAGGGCCTTTTTCTGCAATTAGAAAAAATGTAAACAGTTGGAACCAGTTGACAATCGTTAGGGGAGAGGAATCCCGTCGATTGATACTGCAGTTAGTGATAATGTGAACAAGACGACCACTTGCCTAGAGCGCTAAGGCGCTGTGATTCTATTCTCTTCAGCACTTAGGATACTGGGTAGTATGAGTTTTTTAACATGTAAGGTACTGAGTAGTATAAGTCATATTGTATTTAGTATAACTGCCAAAGCTTAGTAATGTGTTTCTTAGAAATTGTACGTCAGTAAAACAAAAATTGCTTTGATTTAACAAAGATGAAGAAAACCAAGATGCGAAGAGTAACTGTAGTGTAACTATCGAAGATCATATACTTGCTATGATGGGACTTGCGATTTACAAACTTCAAATTCTTCGCAAATCGATAAAAAAAACTAACGAATTTATATTTGTATTAAATTGTCCAACATTCGGTTATTTCCCTGTTGTTTTAATTGATTAAATCTTCGATTTAATAACACTTTCTTCAATTCTTGGCAGTTTTATACAAAATGAAGTTTTTGTGTTTCAAAATGTATCTCTCTCTCAAAGCAAACGCAAAAAAACTGAGCTAAAACCATAAACGCAAAACAAACAGGACGAACAAAAGAACAACTCAAAGAGAAAAGGACAACAATGAGATAAACAAATAACATTTTAATTTAATCACATTTATGATTAATTTAGCAATATAAAAGATAACTAAGAATTCATATCACAGTGAGTATTTATTGCGAGACATTTCCTCAATTCGAACTACTGGCAAAGAAAATCACAAAAGTAATAAATAATTAAAATTATCTTATAACATGCACACGTACACATGTTGACTCGCCCTTTTTGCTTACATCGCCCGCACACTGCCCTTTGCAACAGATGATGACTGGAAGTTGGAATAACAAAATATGCCGATGAAAAGATAATACTAAAGCTGTGGCAAACTTTCGCCGCCTTTCCGACCCAAAGTGTCTGACCTTCTTGGAATTTGTTCCCTCTGTTGAATGACAAAAAAAGGGTTTCAATAGAGTATTTTTAGTTGTTGGTAAAACCACTGCAAAGGATTTGGAACGAAAATCAAATTAAATTATATATTTTCTTTTATTATTGCAATTGTTATAGTTTTGAATGGAAGACAAGAGCTTTTCATTTTGTAATTGCTAACAGTTGTTTGATTTTTATGAGGATTGTGGTATTGGCAGCCGAATCGTGTCTATTGTTTTCCAAAGGATAGTTATGGTAATGAATTCTTTTGTTTTTGAGCTTACAGTTTAATTAAATTTTGCAATCATTCAATAATAGTAATGACATTAGATTTATGAGAATACAGAGTGAGAAGAAAAATTACATGAGGTGTCAGGGAACACCCAGTTGGAACGAAGTTCCTTTCACAATAAATTATGTGATATTTAGTTCCAATACCCCTAAAGCGCCCGTTGAAAAAAACGATAACACTGTGTGTAATTTTTTAAGTCATGGAAATATAACCATATATGGACACCACTACGTGATAAAATACCAAAAAAAAGACCCGTGTCTCTCAGAGTTTTGCCCAAAGTCATGCACTTTTTTTTATGGGCCCCCAAAGATTTGGGGCCTTGGTGTAATTTTTGCAAAAAGTGATAATTTTGTCAGGCTCATATCTTGCAAACCATTCGAAAAGTTGTAGCTCTTGTCATAAAGAACAAAAATTGTGAACATTCTTCATGTTCTAAGTCAAAATCGCAAAAAGCTTTAAAAAAATTCGATTTTTTACCATTTTTACCCTGTGCAGGTCTAAAGGTAGCAAACCGTTCAAAATTTAAGGCAAAAATCAACGACAAAAATGTACCCAAGATCTCAATAAACAACTCCCAAGAACATATGATTCTAAACAGCGTTTGCTTCAACATTGGGATACTATGCTATCTCACCGTCCGCAGCAGCACAGGCAAAACAGTAATCTCAGCACACGCAACAAGGGATCATTCCCCGACTCAAGTTCATATGTTCCAGAAAGTTATTTATTGAGATCTTAGGTATATTTATGTAGTTGATTGTTTTCTTGAATTTTGAACGGTTTGCTACCAATGGACCTGAACAGGGGAAAAAAGGTAAAAAAAATATCGATTTTTTTAAAGGTTTTTGCGAATTTGACCTTGAAGATGAAGTGTTTTAGATTTTATATGTTCACAATTTATGACTAGAGCTACAACTTCCTCTCAGAGAGTACATCAAAATTTCGAACAGTTTGCAAGATATGAGCCTGACAAGATGATCACTTTTTTGCAAAAATGACACCGAGGCCCCAAATCTTTCGGGGCCCATAAAAAAAGAAGCGCATGACTTTGGCCAAAACTGGGAGACACGGTCCTATTTTTTTGGTCTTTTATCACGTAGTGGTATCCGTATATGGTTATATTTTTTCATGTTGCATTGTGAAATTTATATGGATCTTTAAGAAAAGATACTTTTTGTAAAATGATAACAATTTTTTAAGAAAAATTTTTTTTTATAGAATGTATTTTTTTTTAAAAGAATGTATATTTTTAGGTCCCTTTTGTAAGAACATGTATTACTTTATCTCGAAAAGGCCCTTTTTTAAAGAGAGGTACTTCTTTTATTAAAGACTAATGATTTCTTTTAAGAAAAGGTACTATTTTTAATATGAAGTACTTTATGTAAGAAAAAGCCTAAAAGTATGATTTTTTTTACAAAGAAGTACTTTTTTAAGAGCCGGTACTTTTTAAAGAAGTGGTACTCTTTTTAGGAAAAGGTTATTTGTTAAGAAAATTTACTTATTTTCAGAAAGAAAGGAAAGGGAATTATTTTATTTTTAAGAAAGGCAATTTTAAGAAAAGGAATTTTTGTAAGAAAACGTATTTTTTAAAAAGAAGTTTTTTTTTTGAAGAAAAGGTTTTTTTTTAACAAATGGAAACTTTTTTTAGAATTGATCCCTTTTTCAAGAACAGGTGCAATTTTAAGATTAGGTACTTATTTCAAGAAAAGTTATTTTGTTTTACATAAAAGGTAAAAAAAAGAAAAGGTAGGTTTTTTAAGAAAAGGCAATTTGTTGTAAGATAATGTAAATTTTTAAGAAAATGTATTTATTTAAAAAAATTACTTTTTTTTAAGAAAAATGTGCTGGTTGTAAAAAATTTTACTTTTTTAAGCAAAGGTACTTCTTTAAGGTAGGGTATCTTTTTTAAGAAGCGATACTCTGTTTAAGAACATGAATAGGTATTGGTTTTGAAAAAAATTTTTTTTTTAAGAAAACGCACTTATTTAATAAGATGTTATTTTTCAAACTTTTTTCACTTTGGCTTTTTTATATTTACCTTTTATTCGGTTCAAAACTACACTATGTAATAAACAGGCTACACCTTGAAAATTTCCCAGTAGACAAGAAATTTCTCCTCATATGTTAGTCTAGACACAAACCAAACCAAAAGTACGAGTGTAAGAGTAAGTGTGCTGCCAAATGTAATTCCATGCTCAGGGTTGTATTTCATGGATTTGCCAGTCTTGCACTTTGGCTTTTCTAAATTTATCATTTTACAAAATTTTTATCATTTTAGAAAAAGTATACTTTCTTAAAGATCCATTTAATTTATAGTATTTTTCGACAGGCGCCTTAGGCGTATTGGAACTAACTAGTACATAATATATAGCGAAAAGAACTTCGTTCCAACCGGGTGTCCCCTGACACCTCATGTAATTTTTTTCTGCAATTTCGCCGATGATCGTTTCGAAATTTGTGACTCTTCGCATCAGCACCTTAGTGTTGTAGGCCAGTGGCCGTCTTATGCACATTTTCACTAATTGCAGTTGTTGTCGTCGGGGTTTCTCTCCTCTTTCCGTATGTCTGACGCGACTACAGATACGGAAAATTGCACGACGACTACAATTAAAATGATGCCGACTACAAACGCACACGGTTTGAAACCTGTGCCTGACAATAGTCCAACAGATCCAACTTATTCCAAGACGGTTCAAGGGGAGGGGCAGTGAAAGTCTCAACCTTTTCCTCTGCAAGGTCTAAGTGAGCCCGACGTACTTGCTACCACTCTAAGCTAACCTACCCTAATATAACAGCAAACAATATACATTCTTGAGAATTCATATCACTTTTATATTCTGGTTCACAGATCAGCATTTTCATGGAGAGACCGTTGACAAGACTTGCAATTCTTTACAAATGGACTGTGTCGTCTACTAAGGGCATCGTCGGAAAGTCTAGACAATCTTACTTACTTACTGACTTATCTGGTCTTGGTCAACCCCGGGGGGTCAGGGACCTTACAAAACGAAGATAACATATTTGGCCAATCAGTGTGATCTTTTGCTTTATTTCTCCAACTGGCAATACCAAGTGTACGCAGGGATTCGTCAACCTGATCCCTCCAGCGGAGTCTTGGTCTTCCTATTTTTCGTCTTCCTTCGAGTTCGGTTTCGAAACAATGCAATCTACACAGCGTGTTACCGTGAAATTTGAAGCAATCGGCTTCTAATTATCATCCAGATTGAAAGCATATGTGCTCCCAAAAATTAAAACAAAAATTGGTTTCCCATTATATCCCCTGAAGGGATTGAAGGAGAGCTTCTCACACCCAGTGATCTATGCGCTTTCTATGTTTACACCAACTGACTGATGAGGATCTACAGTTTGACACCGGCTCTGAACGGTATTTTGAGAAGCTTTTTCTAGGTTAAGTAGTCGATAGTAACGCCATCACTAATCAAGATGTTCGTCGTCGACAGAAATGTAAGGTGATATCGAATCCACGCGCATTAACCACGGCACCAACGACGGCCAAATATTTTACTGCCATTGACATCATGTAATTCGACATAAAGCTGTGGTCGGTACTAGATATCCCTGAGGCAGTTCAATGCCTGCTAAGCGCAACGTTCGATTTTGTTGCGCGTTGGTAATTATGGACGTCCTTCGTTCTTTTACATCTCATTAAGATATTTTATCATAAAATACCAATAAAATGTATTCGAATTATTTTATTATTGCATACAATGAATTAATTAAAGTCAGCTATTTCCTACAGTTTTCCTATTATTTTTCTACATTTACTTTTGGCTGTTTATCCGTGTTGCCGTTATTCATCTCACCTTCGCACGCTCCTTCCATAAAACTCTGGATAACAGGAAACTTTAATGAAGATATTAATTTGAAAGTTATATTATTAAAATATTTGCCAAACTCTTATTGTCTTCAAAATAGGGCTTCCTTCCGTCCATTCCCCACTTCCTTGATGCAAAACCATACCGGAAAACTTTATCCTTAATTTTTTTGGATGACGACATGTGGGTTACACGCTTATGGTGTCGGAAATACATTGAAGTGGCAAATATTTATCAAAGTTTTTGGGCGCAAAGTTTATTTTGTGTTTTTGAGAAAATATGTCTGCATATGATATATGTCCAAAAAAGGGTGTGTTTCTTTATCCTGGAAAGGAAGGAGCGCTTTAAAACTTATTATAAACGACATAATTGAATAATGTACAACAATAGCAAATATGTTCCTATATATATACACACAAATGCATAATTGTGGATATGTAGGCACTTTAATTCATCCATTCAAACTTCCTTTTTCCCTTAAGACAATAGGACATTGTGTACGTGTATGTTTATGTATTTGTTAGTCCTTATACACGATTACTCCTCTAAATCGTTTATAAGGAAAGAGGTAATTGTCTTGTCATCTATGCGTTTAGTGCCAGAACAATAGGCGTTGATGGGGACTTTTTCCTTTTGTAGGTTTAGACTTGTATATCCCTTTTAGACATGCATAGATATGTACAGAATATGTAGAAAATAGCGAGGGTTGTTCAGACAATAGGTCGTTTTGAAATAATTACGTCATGTTCTTTATTATCAATTATTTAGATTCTGAAACATGTTCGAAATTGGAGGACATTTTATCTATAAGACATACAGGAAGGGCTTGTATGGCTACGCTGCTAACTAAATGTGTTCCGAATATCCTACTTCTCAGTCATGCCAGAGCAGGGCAATCCAAGGGAAGGTGTTTCGTCGTTTCCTCGTCCTCTTCCATGCAGCATCTACAGAGAGTGGAGTTTCTATGTCCCAATCTTAGGGCGTGTTTTCCTACAACACAATGTCCCGTAATTTAAGTAGTTAAGTAGTTGCCTAATACTCTTCCTACCCACCTGTGGCCAGAGGACCCTGGCTTGTTTGCAAGTTGAAGTAAGTCTCCACTTGTCCTTGAACATATTATCAGCCCACTGCCTGATCTGCAAACGGCAGGTAGAGATTGGCATACTAACACCTTCTTTTGACGGAAGAACCTGTGCCGTAGTACCCTGTCTAGCTAAGGCATCCGCTACGCAATTGCCTGTAATGTCGCTGTGTGCCGGTACCAGGATGATCCAGATGTCAAAATACTCTGCCATCACCCTAAGTGATGAGTGGCATTCTTTCACCGTCAGTGACGTAGCAAACATGGCTTCCAGGGATTTTATGGCAGCCTGGCTGACTGTGTAGATACATATTCTCCGGAGGGTTGTGACACTACTTCTCAGTAGTTCACCAACCTCGAGTATGGCGGTAATTTCCGCCTGAATAAGATATTTACATTTAGGTCCGGTGGGTGAATGGACCCCATAGCCTACTTGCTCGTCCAACTTTGATCCATCCGCGAAAAATCTGATACTACTGGTGTCCCCTTCCAGTGACTTTTCCGAGGTATTCCTGTTCGGCATAGAAGCCCTTAGAATTGTCGCTGGTAGAAGGTAGGGTAGTAGTCGGTATTTACGTAGTCCGTTTTTACGGGAATAAAGTTGATCCGGTGTGGTAATTCATCGTGTCCGGAAAGCCCCGATATCAACACGCCACAATCGCTGACTCTCACCAGGGATGTAGCGGCTACCGATTCGGCCCTGATATCAGGAGTACAGATGTTCAGTATAGCACTAAGTACAGTACCTGACGTCAGAATATATTTCTTTTGGAGGGACCTCCACCGAACAACGGTACCATAGAGAAGTATTGGTCTGACTATTGCTGTATAAATCCACATGGTGATCTCAGGAGATAGTCCCCAGCGCTTTCCTATCGCCCCTTTACAGCAGTAAAGAGCAACAGACGCATTTTTCACCCTCTCCTCCACATTCGGTTTCCAAGACAGTTTTCTGTCTAGAATTATTCCCAGATACTTGACCTTTTGCGTCAACTGTAATTGCACCCCATTAACTGGCGGCAGTTCAAATGCGGGTATTTTATATTTCCGAGAGAACAAGATAAGCTCGGTTTTAAGTGGGTTAAGTGATAGTCAGTTGTTAGCGGTCCAGTACGAAATCAGACTAAGTAAGTTTCTACCTTAGCATTGTACGAACGCTAAGTAGGTTGAGGTTTCTACCCATACAGGTGATAGCAATATCATTGACATAGGCAAAGAACTGACATTCGGCTCTGTCCAATTCAAGAAACAGTTCATTGACAGAAGTTAACCATAATAGTGGAGACAGAACTCCCCCCTGCAATGTCACCCTGTTAACGTTCCTAGCAATTGTAACACCACTCCATTCAGCTTTGACGGATCTATCCACCAGAAGCGTCCCAATTAGGCGTGTCACTAAGCTGTCGACTCCTAGATTATGTAACGACCTGAGAGTCGCCGAAGGTTGAATGTTATTGAAGGCTCTCTCGATGTCCAGAAAGGTCCCTAGAGCGAAGACCTTATTCTCAAGACAGTTTTCTATTATGCTCTCTATAGAATGCAGAGCCGTATCAGTTGACCTACCCTTGATATAGGCATGCTGAGGACTCGATAGTAGATTCTGAGGAAGACTACTTCGAACATGATTGTCCAGTAACCTTTCGAATGTCTTAAGAACAAAGGATGATAGACTGATTGGTCTAATGTCCTTTGGTTTGATATGAGAGCATTTGCCCGCTTCCGGGTCGAAAACCACTTTGGTTTGCTTCCAAATGCTAGGAATGATTCCCAGCTTAAGGCAGCCCCTGAAGATTGCCTCTAACCAACTACATGATAGGTATAGTGCATCCTGTAGTGACGCGGGAATTATCCCGTAAGGTCCGGCTAATTTATAGGGCTTAAAGCATCTAATGGCCCATATCAGATTCTTTCTGCTCAGTATTTAGCGAACTGTTCCTAAGCTAGGTGAGTTTCCGCCTAGCTCTTCTGGTTGATAACCAGGATTCCTATCCTCGTTGGGAAAGTGGGTATCCAGGAGAATCCCAAGAGACTCTTCGGACGAATACGTCCACGTTCCATCGTCTTTCATTAAGAACCCCGCACACGGTGGGTTTTTTAGCGAGCACGCATCGTAAGGGTGCAGTCTGGTTGGTTGCCTCAATGGGTTCACAGAAGTTTCGCCATGATTTCCGTTTGGCTTTCTTGATTTCACCTTTATATAGATTAAGACTAATCTTGTAAACGTCCCAATCCCTTTGGTCGCCGCTCTTTTTGGCCTTGTTGAAAAGCCGCCTAATGGACGATCTTAGATCCTGAAGCTCAGCGTTCCACCAACAAGCTATTACATTGAAATATATACAGTGCGGAAATTGAAAAGATCATAAGAGTCGGCATTGTGTTTAGTCCCAATATAAACACCAAGTGTTGCTTTTGCAGCAATAAGTACGAGATTTTGCCGACGCCTTGAAAGAATATTTCAATATTACTCGCTGTGATCGCTGGGAACTGTTTGATTAACGGACGTGCGACTTGACACGGAAAATCAGTATATGATAACTGCAGGTGCTACAGCATAAAACCGGAGGACCAGAGTATCGATCATATATTTACTATGTTACAGCCCGAAGCTTCGTACAATGCTTCGGATAAATGACTGCAGGTAATAAAATATGGGATCCGAGCGTAATACTTCCTTACACCAGCAAATAATGATTGAAATGACCGAAGAGGACAACATCTTTATTAATTGCTTGTTTGTGCCTGGTGAGTCCCCTTTTTATGTAGTCAGCAATGTAAACAAGCTCAATTTCCGTATTTGGAGTATGTATAATCCAGAAATACTCAATGGAGAATATGGATCGTTGTTTAAAGTTACACAGTGCAACACGAAAAAATATAACCATATACGGACACCACTATGTGATAAAAGACCAAAAAAAAGACCCCTGTCTCCCAGTTTCGCCCAAACTCCTTCAGGTTTTTTTTATAGGCCCCCAAAGAAGTGGGGCCTCGGTGTCATTTTTGCAAAAAAAGTGTTCATTTTCTCAAGCTCATATCTTGCAAACCGTTCCGAATTTTGATTTACTCTCTTAAGTCTTGTCATAAAGAACAAAAATTGTAAACATAAAAAATCAAAAAAACTTCATCTTCAAGGTCAAAATCGCGAAAAACTTTAAAAAATGAGCGAAAAATCGCCCAAAAAGCGTTTTTTTTATTTTCCGCGTTTACGAACAAATTAACTTTATGAAAAATGCGCCAATTTTCTTTAGCCTTGTAGGGCTTATAGCGCTGATTAAAACCCGAAGGTTTTTTTAAGAAGGCCGATCCAACTTCTTGAGATATAGGCCTTTATAGCTTGAGTATATAATCGCTTATATCTCACCCATTTCTTATCCGATCTGGTTGAGATGGGTATCATTGAGAAGACCTTTGAAAACGCCATAAATCTGTATATAAATAAAGCGGTTTTCAACAGAGACGCTACAAAAGTAAATCGATAGCGACAGCAAATGACGCCATATTTTTTCCCGCTCTTTTGACATTTCTCTTCAATAAGGTTTGCCATTTCATCATGGAAAGATATACGAGGCAACAACGAGTCGAAATTATTAAAATTTACTACCGAAATTTGGAGTCAGTGGCCTCAACTTTAAGAGCGCTACGCCCAATTTATGGTCGTCATAATCGTCCTACCAGATCAACAATTGAGCGTCTAGTGGAAATATTTGAATCCACAGGCACAGTACAAAATGTTATCGTGCCAGTGAGACAAAGAAGTGCCCGTAGTGTCGAGAATATTGCTGCCGCTGAGGCCTCAGTTCAAGAAAGCCCAAATGTGTCTCTCACACGTCGTTCTCAAGCGTTGGGCATCTCTGTGACGTCGTTGTGTCGAATTTTACGAAAAGATCTTGGCCTACATCCTTACAAAATCAAATTGACGCAAGAACTGAAGCCGCTTGACCACCATAAGCGTCGTATGTCCGTGTATTGGGCTGAGCAACAACCTGAAAATGATTCGGATTTTCATCGGAAAATCATCTTCAGCGATGAGGCTCATTTCTGGCTGAATGGCTTCGTCAATAACCAAAATATGCGCTGTTGGTCAGACAGCAATCCACACGTAATCCATGAGCCATCATTGCATCCCGAAAAAATTAAGGTTTGGTGCGGTTTATGGGCCGGCGGCGTCATTGGGCCGTACTTCTTCCGTGATGATCAAGACCGGCCCATTACTGTGAATGCGAGTCGCTACCGTTCAATGATAACCGAAAATCTTTGGCCCCAATTGGATAATATGGAGTTGGAGGACATGTGGTTCCAACAGGACGGCGCCACAAGCCACACAACGAATGCCACAATCAATTTATTTTAAACCAAGTTTGGTGAACGTGTTATCTCACGAAATGGCCCAGTCGATTGGTCGACTCGGTCGTGCGATTTGACGCCGTTAGATTATTTCCTGTGGGGCTACGTCAAGTCTATGGTCTATGCCAACAAGCCAGCGACGATTGATGAACTTCGTACGAATATCGAACGTGAAATTGCAGCAGTATCGGCCGATTTATGCTTGAAAACCGTCGAAAATTGGGTTCAGCGTCTGGAGTTCTGCAAGCGTGCCCGTGGTGGCCATGCTAAAGAAACCGACTTCCATACATAATGGCATCGAACGTACTTTCACAGGAATAAAGAATTTCATTGGTATTTAAAACCGGTTTTGTTTTATTTAAAAAAAACTTTTGTAGCGCTCTTATTGAAAAACCCCTTATTAATATTTGTGTGCTATTTTATTCTGTCCCATTTTCTCTCGATAGTACGAAGTGCTAAGTCTACTGGTATACTCGGAAATAAAGAAACTACATCAAATCAAACTAAGTTTTCACAATTTCGTATTCTTAGTTTCTTTAGTGTATTCGTAAACTGCAATGAGTATGTTTTATTATATTTATTATATACCTACACAACCCATAAGAAGAGGAATTAATAAAAGAACATACTGGTCTCAAGGGAAAATCTTCTTTGTGTATTTTCGGGACTCCATACAACCTAGGTGCTGTGGACACATTTGTCTTAAGTTTGTTCTTCTCAATTTGATTTATGTTTCCTGCTTTATAAAGTTTTTCTACAATATAATTGTTCATTTTTAAAAGTTTGCTAGAAGGATCTTTATCCATCAGTTTGTACTTAGCTATATCCCCTACAATATTGTTAATTCGTGATATATAATCACATTTGATTAAAGCTACCGTTTCATTCCCTTATCGTCATTAAATATCATTACATCCTTATTATTCTTTAAATACATTTCAGCCTTATCAACTTTGTCTAACACTAATTTCTCCATATTCGTCAGTTTCATTTTATTCATCTGACTATCATCTGAGTATTTTGAATATAATACGGAAGGTCGGATAAATCGTCACTTATTGCATACTTACCGATACATCCTCTGGAGTTAGATAGGATATGATTAAAGTTGCTGTTAATTTGCAAATGCCATCTTTTCACTTAGTCTATTATTCATTTGCAGTTAGATAGTTTTGTGTGCTTGCGAAAAATCACTACGTTGCTTTTGTGGCTTAATAACTTATCTAACCGCCCTCGTAGCTTTATTTGCAAACCAGCACTACATGTGCCTGAACTAACACCCAATAGACAGCTTTTCAAAAGTTGTAAAGTTCTTCGTTGTATTGTTATTGTTGTTGTTTTTTTTGAGTTTGTTTTCCTTGTGTTGCTCCTCGCGCACTTTTTATTTACGCTCACACGCTTTGCAATTGTTGATAATTTATCGCTTTTATCTGCCTTAAACATTCTGGGTTTTGAAAATATTCTCTAGCAGCGTAACGTTCATATCAAAACAATAAGTAATAGTACACAGTATGTAGTTGTTGTAGCTGCTCGGGCTCTTATTATGGAAAACTCTTTAGAAATGTTGGGTTTAAAATACGACAAGGATATGTGGGAGTAACAGATATGTGAGAATGTATTGTAGTTGCACGCAAAGAAAAATGTCTTTCGTCATAAACGAAATGTTGGACAATTTAACTGTGTTGTGAGGAATGTGTTTGCGGCAAACGAACATTTATGTTTACACGTAATGAAAGAAATGCCATTGAAGTAGCACATTCACCTAGAGACCAGACAATACGTAGTGACTTGGATTTAAAACCCGGTAGAGTCAAACATTATATTTAACAAGTGTTTCAAGAGAAATATTAATTTTATTCAGTTTAGACATATTAACGAACGTTTTCTATATATCGGTAAAAGTAAATTATTCCCATGTAGAGGTAAATAAAAGTTCGTTTAGAAAAATGCTAACAATTTTTACGATAAACGTTTTCTTATTTGCGGGAATCGTTTTAACTGTTGCCATCAGCGTTGTGTGTATGTACAACCGAATTATTTTTGCGGGAAACGGTATACAAACATTTTGTTTCTTTGCGTGTGAACGATTGTCAGCTAGTGCCGACTTTAACACATAATTTATGCATTCGCATATCCCTTATTATTGTTTCACCCATAACACTCCAAAATTCTATTGTTTGTGTTTCTTGTTGATACAGGCATTATCAACTTTAAACAGAACCCTCCTCCATCTTCTTTAAAACCAATTCCCTTCCACCACATATACGCCTTATCTGTGTTTAAAATTTTTTTTTAACTGTGCCTATAGAAATTATTGAAATTCATCTGCTGTATGTGTTTGCATAGAAGTGTTGGTGTATTGTTTTGTGTTCTCATTGTATCCTGCATCATACTGAATGTATTGTGTACTCGTCCTTAATACCGTAATGGACATTTTTAAATAATTACGCTGATAATTATTAAAATAGTCCACTGAATAGAAACACACACAGACACAAACACACTCGTATATGTCATGTCCTGAATAACGGGCCAAAGAAGCAGAAAATGTTTGCGCAGGAAGCGGAAATAAGCTTAGGTTGTATATTCTTATATCGTGTATGCAGAAGACTTCCGCTGTAATCTGCAGTTTTATTTTAGTGAGATCATTTGTTTTACAGTCTTTATTTAACTTTTTATTTCTTTGTTAACGGATTAAGAGAGTCATTCAACGGGAAACCATACAAAAAAATCCTCATTAAGAGGAGCTTAACTCGCTAGCAAAAGCTATTGAATGCGTATCAATCGCGTAATTTAATCCTGCAGACATATAATCTCTTTCTAAACAACTTTATTGTAGACATTCAGTTTAAAATTGAATAGACGAAAAATAGAAAATACAGTATTGTGCAAAACGTAAGCAACTTTTGTAGTAATTTCTTAAAATAAAAAATGATTTTAAAACGATGTCAATTAAAAAAAATAAAAGCTAGAATAACATTTATTTCATTATTGGCAACATAAATATTTCCAAAATAAAAAATCGAAATTAAAAACGGTAAAATATGTGATGAAAACAATATACACTCCGGTTCACTTATAGAAAGGGGCCCTAAACATTCTATATACAGCAGCCTGTATCTTTTGCAATTTGTAACCGATTGCAGAATTTTAAAATGGAAATGGGAGCTAGACATCTTGATATATAAAAAAAATCATGACAATAGTGGTTTCTTAACTAAATAACTTTTTTTGAGGAATTTGTAAAAAAAGTCAAAAAATGTGCTATTTTTTTTGGTTCACTTGAAAAACGGCACTTTATTTCTTTTCTGGAAATGGAAGCTAGACATCTTGAGATATAAAGATATAAGAAAATCATGACAATAGTGGTTTCTTAACTAAAGAATTGTAAAAAAAGGGGAATTTGTAAAAAAGTCAAAAAATGTGCTATTTTTTTTGGTTCACTTGAAAAAAGGCACATTATTATTTTTCTATTATTTTTAAAGTAAGCGATGATTTTTTGTAGGGAGCGTTTGTTTATTACAATTTATTACAACTTAATCATTTTACGATTCAAAATTACAAAACAACAAATTTTAAATCTATCGGAAAAAACTTAAATCGATGTTTACCGTTCTGAAGGACATTCTAACTGCGCAATAGCTAAAAAAATTGGATGGTGCCCAACAGTTGTCGACAATTACATCAAGGGCCCCGAGGGGTATGGAAACAATTTTAAAGGAAGGGTTTCATTGTCTTTATCTACGTATGACAAAACAAAAATCATCAGAATGTCTTCTAATTCTGCCTTATCCTTGTCAAAAATGCGAGCTCAAGCTGGAGTGGAAGCGAGCAAGGCATCAGTACGCAGAGTAATTAAGAGCTGTGAGTATCTTAAATACCTGAAATTACAAAAAAAGTCCCCACTTAATGCACCTCGTAAGGAATGGCGGCTTCAATTCGCCAGATACTACATGGTATTGGATGTAAATGACTGGAGAACCGCTGTATTTACGGATGATAAGAAGTTTCATTTGGATGGGCTTGATTGCTACAACTATTATTTCCATGATCTGCGCCAAGAAAGGCGTTTTTTGAACCGTCATCACAGCCGAGACGGCGGCGTTATGGTGTGGGGTGCTATAACGCACTATGTCACTATCGATCTTGAATTTCAAAGTGCAAAATGACTGGTTGAAGCTATAAAACGTTATTGGAATCGGCTTTTTCGAAGTTCTGTGAACTATGTGGTCCCATATCCCTTATCTTGGATAGTGCAACAGGATTATGCCCCTATAAACAACGCCAGATTAGTAAAGGAGTTCATTGCAAGCCAACATGTTAACATTCTTGACTGGCCACCCTATTCGCCAGATCTAAACATTATCGAAAATGTCTGGGGTTGGTCATCTCGTAAGGTCCATGAAAGAGGTAGACAATTTGATAAAAAGCCGTCACTACTTCAGGCCATTAATGATGTTTGGAACCAAATTTCGTTGGATTACATTAATTCTCTTTATCTCTCAATGAAAATCCGTATATTTGCAGTTATTAAAAACATAGGGGGTTGTAGCCATTACCTATAGTTCTGAAATAAAGTACCGTCGGTGGTGCAATGGTTAGTGTGCGCGCCTCTTGTACATGAGATCCTGGATTCGAACCCTGCTCTGACCACCTTAAAAAATTTCTTTCGGCGGTGGTCACCTCGCATAGTGACGGCGACACTATCGAGTATATAGCCATGAAAAAGCTTCTCAAAATATTGTTCGGAAGCGGTGTAAAACTGTAGGTCCCAATCAGTGAGTGAAAACTGGAAAGCGCACAGCTCAGTGATTGTGAGAAGCTCTCCCCTATCGCTTCATGGGATGTAATGGGAAGCCATTTATTTATTTTTATTTTTAAATTAAAAAACAAGAAAAACAGTTTTTCATTAAAATTAGTTAAAGTGCCTTTATTCAAGTGAACCAAAAAAAAAATAGCACATTTTCGACTTTTTTTTATAAATTGCTCAAAAAAAGTTCTTGAGCTTAGAAAGCACTATTGTCATGATTCTTTTGATATCTCAAGATGGCTAGCTTCCATTTCCATTTTAAAATTCTGCAATCGGTTACAAATTGCAAACGATACAGGCTGCTAAATATGGAATTTTTAGTGCCTTAAAATTAGCGAACCGGAGTGTATGTGAACCTGCGTATTAAAACCCACCTAGTGTGTCAAAGCAAGTGTTTGAGTGAACCGCAATTAAAGTTTACCCTTGTGCGTTGAATTGTCTTGGTGTGCCCTAATAGTAATTGAATATTTACAATACTTTCAGATGTTTTTGAAACTTCCGACCGGTTTGATGTGGAAATTGAAGGTTTTTTACATACAAATTGAAAAAGAAGTGAATTCATGAAATTGGACACACTAGGTGGGTTTCTAAACAAGGGTCACATATACTCCAATTTTAGTTGAGCGAAACCTAAGCAATTTTGTTTCTTTTTATACATTGTTTTTAAGCTCACACGAAAGTAACGGTTATTTTCGAAGACAGGAAGTGTAATTGCAAAGAAGATTTAATTATGCTTCAGTTGATTGTAGGCTTAGCAGACATAAAATGACAACGCGAGTATATGTACGAACTATCGTGGAATATGCCTTTTTTTCAACGCATACAAGGTCCTCTCGAGTGTAATTTACGAGAGACTTAAGGCTGACCTGATCGGAACTTGCCAGAGTGGCTTAAGGCCTGGAAAGTCGACTATCGACCACATATTAACATTAAGACAAATCCTGGAGGAACCTCATGACATAGAAATCGACCCCTACCATCCCTTTGTAGATTATAACGCTGCCTGCGATAGCCCGATACGGAGAAAACTGTACCAAGCTAAATCAGAGCTTGGTATTCGTGATAAGCTGACACGCCTTTGTAGAATGACACTGAATGACACGAAATACTCAAGAAAGGTTCACCGAACCATTTAGTACAAGGCTATGCTTAAGGCAGATCAACAACAATATCGTGAGAAAATTTTCAGTAAACACGAATAAAACTATCAGCTGCAAAATGCAGATGCTGCTCGCGTATGCTGATGATTTAGACGTCATTGGGCGAAATCTGCGAGACGTTATTACAGTATTTCTGAGTATCCAGAGGGTTTCAGCAAATGCGGGGTTGGCACTGAACGAGGAGAAGATAAATTTAATGGTTTCGTAAAGCAGAATAGTCAGCCGATTGGATGAGAAGGTGAATTTTGATAACCGTTGTAATTTCGAGGTAGTGGACCAAGTTAATTGCCTTGGATCTGTCGTGAACAGATGTAGTAACGTCAGCCTAGAATTCAAACGGGCAGTTGTACTTGCAGACAGTTATTATATCGGGCTAAGCCAGCACTTCAGAGATAGGAACCTCTATCGAGAAACAAAGTTCCAAATATATCAAACTCTCATACGACCTGTCGTGCTTTAAGACGCAGTAGCATGGGTCATACCGCATGCTGATGAAACCTCACTGGGAGTCTTCGAGAGAAAATGCTCCGAAAAATATATATTCCTATAATAAATACGTATGAACCACGAACTGTTATAATCTGTTTCCCGACATCGACATAGTTATGAATAGATCAGCAGTACAATGAATCAGAATGAACCAGTGCGAAATGTACTCGAAGACGTACTTAAATAACATCGAGAAATAGGACCAAGATTTCGCTGGAAAGACCAAGTCGAATATTTTCTGCGAGAGCTTGGTGTTACCAACTGGAAGGGAAAAGCTGACGATCTGGCCGATTAGAGAAACATGCTATCCTCATTTTGTAAGGCCTTTAACCACTCTGGGTTGCTTGAGGCCGGCAAAGTACTTAAATAGGTAGTGTATGTAAGTGTATGTGTATACAGATTTTTGGAACAAAGTTCATTATCACGAGTTGCGGGATGGGGTCTAAATGAAAAACAATTAAATAACTTTTTCTTTAACATTATTATGCTACATCCTACTATTATCAAGCATATTGTTTACTTTTGCTTTGGTTTGTGTCTAAACTAACTAGATGTAGGACATATGTTGGGAAATTTCGTGTTTAATGGGAAGTTTTAGAGATGGAGCCTGTAACCAATATTTAGTATATATTGTAATTTTGAACCCAATTAAAAGTAAATTTAGAAAAGCCAAAGTGAAAGAAGTTTAAAAAAGAACATTTTCTTAAAAAAGTGCCTTTCTGTAAGCAAAGTAAATTTTGTAAATACAATACCTATTCATATTCTTAAACAAAGTACCGTTTCTTAAAAAAATACCACATCTTAACAAAGTACCTTTGCTTAAAAAAAATTAAATTTACTTACAAAAAGGTAGTTTTTCTTAAAAAAAAATTTTTTTATTTAAAATTAGTATCTTTTCTTAAAAACAGTAAAGTTTCTTTCAACAAATTGACTTTTCTTTAAAAATAAACTTTTTTTAAAGAGTACATTTTTTGTGAAACAAAATAACCTTTCTTGAGATAAGTACCTACTCTTAAAAAATTTATCTTTTGTTGAAAAAAGGACTAATTCTATAAAATATTCCAATTTCTTAAAAAAAACTTTTACCTTCTTTTAAAAAAAATACCTTTCTAAAAGTTAATTTTCTTAAAAGTATCTTTTCTTAAAAATTATACATTTTCTTTTCTTTTCTTGAGATAAGTAGCCTTTCTGAAAATAAGTAAATTTTCTTAAAAAAAAACGTTTTCCTAAAAAGAGTACCACTTCTTTAAAAAGTACATGTTCTTAAAAAAAGTACTTTCTGTAAAAAAATTCATACTCTTATGGCTTTTTCCTACAGAAAGTACTTCTTCCTAAAAATAGTACATTTTCTTAAACAAAACATTAGCTTTGAATAAAAGAAGTACATCTCTTTCAAAAACGCCCTTTTCGGGAAAATATAAAATAATACCCTGCAAGTTGTCGTCGACAGCTAACGTCGACGTCTGGTGTAGCCATGTTAATTTTGGCACCTCTAAAGTCATGTCGACAACGGACGACGAGTACTTGGTACCGGCAATGGCGTTTTTACAACCAAGTTGAGTCGACTCGACTTATTTTTGCTCGTTACGCTTTTTCTACACGACTTGATACGCCTTGATGCAAACAGTTGTGTTTTGATTGACTTGCGAGTCGGTAAAAAGTGAAATATAAAAACAAAATGGAAAAATATTTAAAATTACAAATGCAACACAGTTCCAAAATTTAATAAAAGAACTGGAGAAAACTCCAAGCCTTGCGATTATAAAGATCATAAAACTTACTTGATACTTTGAGGGGTCGACGTTTTAGGCAACGACTTTTGGTAGGGGGGGGGGGGGGGGGGGGGTGGTGAATACATATTCTTACAAAAAGACATAAAAATAATAAAAATATACTTTAAAAAAATACATTCTATACAAAAAGAAATTTTTCTTAAAAAACTTTATCATTTTACAAAAAGTATCTTTTCATAAAGATCCATTTAAATTATCGTATGCCCAAAGACATTGCGTTTACTACTCAATATAACCTGATTGGGATGATTAATAGGTTATAATATATGTTTTTGAGACCAAAATGTGGGTTTCTTGTTGAAAACCGCTAAAATCAAATATGACAAAGACAACAAAGAAACAAAAAAAACAGCAGATCTCCAATTCACGAAAACAGTGTTTGCAAACATGTACATGTTTCCTGCAATATGTTGCCTGGGGCCGAAATTTTTCAGCGTGTAATATTCTTTTCTCTTTAAATAAATAAATAAATGGTTTCCCATTACATCCCATGAAGCGATAGGGGAGAGTTTCTCACAATCACTGAGCTGTGCGCTTTCCAGTTTTCAATCACTGATTGGGACCTACAGTTTTACACCGATTCCGAACGGTATTTTGAGAAGCTTTTCATGGCTACATACTCGATAGTGTCGCCGTCACTATGCGAGGTGACCGCCGCCGAAAGAAATTTTAAGGTGGTCAGAGCAGGGTTCGAACCCAGGATCTCATGTACAAGAGCCGCGCACACTAACCATTGCACCACCGACGCACACTGGCGCCATTTGAGTTTTTTCGTTGCAAAAATCATAACTTTTGAACCAAATGAGATAATCAAAAAATTTAAAAGGCATATGATAGACAATTGATCAACCTATGATATGAGTGTTTGAAAAGGGTTCTACGCCTTTTAGGTGCCTACGTATGGGTTAGCAAAGTTGAATTTTGTGGAAAAATCAATTTTATGGGAAGTATAATAAAATGTTTTTTTAACATTTTAAATGTTTTATGTTTCTTTTTAAAGGCTTTTATGATTTAAAATTATTCCAGAAAAGATTTACAAAAAAATGTTTTTTTTAAATTATTTTTAAATTTTTTGTAAAATATTGCTCACAATTTAAAAAAAAATTTTGATTTTGAGTGAAAATAATGTTAAATTTTTTATTTTTATTACAGTTACACAATTTTGAAATTTTTAAATACTACTATATTAATGCTATACATATTAAGTTATTAAGTATAAAAAAAAATTCAACTCTAATAAAAAAAAATTATAAAATTTTACAAACTTTTTTTTTTCAATGTAATGTTAAATTTTGTATTTTTATTATATTGACATATTTTTGAAATTTTTAAATACTACAATATTAATGCTATACATATTAAGTCTAATGAAAAATTTTGTGTATTTTTTTAAGTTAGTATAAGATTTTTATTAGTTAGTTCTCTTCAAAAAAGTCATAAACATTGGGAGCTATATCTAGTAGACTTAACATATCGGAGCAATAATTACGTTCTTCCAAATCCTTTCGAGATCTTACGTATCGTCGTGATGAAATAAGTGGGCCTGAGGAAGCCGCTAACATATTGAATAGGTCTTCATTCTGTCTAATCCGGGAAATCTTGCAAGTATTAGTGTTTCTAAACTTTTTGTAGTCTTTGTTTTTGCATTCCTGGGCTTCTTCAGACAACTCTCCAATTGGTAAGCACTGATACTCAATTAAATTTTTACCATGAGCCAAAATCTTATGTACCGTAGGGGTAAGTGTCTTTTCAGGGTACAATTGAGCCAAAAGTTTGGCAGTTTTTGATGCATACTCATCAAACTTTGAGCCATTCACCAGTTCTTTAGAGCTAATAACATTAAGGATAACAGCCAACCTTTTTATTATATCAATGTTGACACCAGTAATTCGAGATGTTACCTCATCATTTTCAAAAAAAGCCCTAGACATATTACCATCATTGGTGTTTCCGTACCCCTGCTTTGGGCAGTCTACTTTTAGTCAAAGGTTCTTAAAAAATTCCTCTTGTATTATTATTTTTCGAACAAACTGTTTTTCTTTTGGTGTAGTGCACTCATCAAAACATTCTCCCTCTCGCGAAATAGTATATGACAGTTTTAAAATAAACTCCATGCACCTGATTCTTGCATGTAACGGAGAAATTCCGTATTCATAGTTTTCCTCATTATTTGAATCGTCAAAATTTTGAAAGTCGTTCTGTGTCTTTTTGCAAATTGCGCACTTCAAAGTTGACGAGGCATCTGTTATTACGTTTAAGACTTTACCATCAATCATTGTAAGAAAAAATTCAAAATCTATTAAAACAGTTTTTCCATTCTTCATTTGAACAACAGTAGCCGTCAGTTCAGAAATTTGCTCTTTTATATTGTTAACAGTAGATTTGATTACTTCTGAAGACTCCTTTGCATATTGAAAAAAGATGGGTCGGCAAAAATGAACTGATGATGGACGAGGATTTTTCCAATGCTCAGAGATTTCACTTCTAAGTCGTAAAGGAACAACAGAAGCCATAAACATATTTGCATCTGTAATAGTTGTGTCATTTATTGATATTGTTTGTTTATAAGCACTTTGACCCGATGATCCATCACATCCCCACTTATTTATCAACGTGAGCCTATCTGGAAGTAATACTGCCTCCCCTTCAGGTAAACTTTGAATAAGGCGTTTGGCAGTATGATCCATCAAATCTTGAAGTTTTACCTCTACCGATACTTCGGTTACCTTTACATTAGACGGCACTGCTTCTTTTTTGGCAGATGTTACTTTTTTGTATCCAGGAAGAATATTTACATTATGATGCTTTAAAGAGGTTCGTAAAATATTATACTTTTCCTTTGACAATGTTGGTGAAGCATTTGGTGGCGTTGGAATACTCTCTTTTATTCTGTGCAATCGTAATGGGCTTGCAATCGCTACTACTTTTGTAATGTCAGATCTTACCTTTTCTTGGTCTTTAGCATACTTAATGGATAACGCTTCCGACAAATGTGCGGTAGATATTACATCTGTAACACCCTGAAGCTTCCGTTTTCTTGTGAACGATGAACACTCTTCCAAAGATTTTGATGATCTTCCTCTGATTCGGTCAGCAGATGTATGAGCTTTTTGTGAGTTTTTAAATATTGTTAATTCATTTAGCCAGGGAGAATTCTTTTTCATGAAGTTTTTCGTTGTACGGCTGGAGGCTTTCCATTTTGCTTTAAGAAACATATAAGTGCTGTGAAGTTTGCATTCAATACCATCGCTTTCTTCATATTCTGATAAATCTTTTAATTCTTTTATAACAGCCAATTTAAATGCACTTTCATCTTCCGAGCTTCTAAGTAACTCAAACAATTTTAAATTTTGTAAAGACATTGTGCTTATTTATGGATAATTAATTTAGAATTTATATATTAATAATGTTAAACTTTTCACAATATTTTATTGTTTTTGCTTTGTTCTCTTTATTATGTCAGGCCCTTGGTTGCCGATCAGAACGAATGAATCATTATTGTCATTTCTCTTTACTTAATACTTAACAAGACTTTCTTACAGTTGTAAATAATAGTAGTAGATAATTAGTGGAGAGTTATTGCAGGGTTGCGTGTCATCAGAAATGGCACTACAATTAAATGTATCTTTTTGTAGTAAAAGTTGTTACAGTTTTATTGTTTTAATGTACACGGGCAAGTATAGGCACCCAATTTCAAGAAAATAAGTTAGAGTATGAAATACTTAACAACCTCTGTTTAATAGTTCCCGTCACAAACCGTCACTTTTTTTGTTCTATTCTATTACGTGTGAAAAAAGACCCAAATACCATGTGTTTGCAAAATTGCGCCTGAAAAAAAATATTGGACCGAATAACCCTTTTTCTACATCGTTTCATTGGAATTAACATACCTTTCATCCGACACCAAAAAATTAATGATCGGTTGCATAGTTTGCCTGAAATTCAATTCAAAAGATGATATTTTTTTTTAATTTAAACATTTTTTGTAAGTCCGAAATATTGTCAACTTTGATTGACTCTAGAATTCATAATTTTTATCCGATTTCAAAAATTTTTTTTGGATTCTTAATCAGTGAGAAGTTCTCTATCAGATGTAATTATTCATTTTATCATATTCTTCTGTCAAATTTTTGATTTTTGCAACGCTTTTAGGGAAAAGGCGCCACAGTGCGACGGCCACAATATTTTCTCTTTATTTGCCGCAAATGTAAATTACGGAATTTTGGTAGTGAATAAGATTGATTTTCATTTGCGGAAAGCTTTTTGGGGTGAACCATAAAATTATTCGGGAGACTAAGTAGCAGACGAAATATATTGTTGCAAATAAAATATTTTTGCCTGCACAAGTCTTGTACGCTTCTTGTTATTTGTATTTCTTCTTATTTCTCATACAGTACAAACAGTAAATCAAAACTAAATTAAAATAGTTTTAGTTACGGCCTATGTATTCCAAGTAAAATAAAAAGACGAAGCATGAGTATTCCATTTTTCAACAATTTCAAAACCAGATATAATTTCCCCACTTGACGGCTGTATTGTTAAGTTACCCTATCACTGTCATTGCCCCAATTCTAAAAGTTTACCAGCCACCGCAATTTAAGCGAACCATAATTTCGTTTGTTTGTTGTTTGAAACCGAAAAGTGTTATCAACCCTTTTTCACCACTCCTTCAGCAAAACCATCAACTATTTCTAATTGAAATTCCTTTCAAGGATTCAGTGCAATACTTAGTGCATTTGTGTGTTTGTGTAATGGTGTGAGTGTTATTGTTTGTTTGTAACTCTACAGTATGCGAATGATTTCCTGCATCAGGATATCTAAACAATGAATGAATGGCCTTTTAAGTGCTGGCCGGTCATTTGGCTATAACTGCAAAATGAAAGCAACACAGCTCCAACACAATTGCGGATATATTTGGTCTGTTCGAGTTATTTTCTGTTATTTGTTTGCACACCAACAACATCAGCAACAGCAACCAATGCAATCGCAATTTAATAACATTTTACTGGTCATAGTTGAAATTGTTGTTTTCATTTAGCCATTTGAACCTCGTTTTCTTGTAAAATATTCATGAAATTCTTAAGCATACCCCATTACAAACGTATGATTTGAGAACAGACGTATCAACAGCAACAACTGCTGAAAATCATATCCATCTTTCCATGTTTTTTTTTAATATGCACATGAAGGATTCAATGGCAATGTAGGCCTTTTGTGCGGCAACATTTTACATTGGACTGCAGTATGCAATAGTAAAGGTGATCAATTGTTGTGGTTGAATTTGGATTTAAATTTGTACGACTTGGAAGTTGATTTGTGGGGTTTTTGATTTGGAAGTTTATCCATACCTTTCCCAATGATGCCATTTTTTTTTGCATAAACCCGAGGTTTCACAAAACACCACAGAAAGAAATCGCACGGCGTTAAATGACATGCATTGTAACATTTTACATTGGACTGCAGTGCCTAACAGTATGCAATAGTAAATGTGATCAATTGTTTTGGTTGAATTTGGATTTAAATTTGTACGACTTGGAAGTTGATTTGTAGGGTTTTTGTTTTGGAAGTATACTTTTTTAAAGTATTAGGAAGTGTTTCATAATTTTAAATGCCATTAAAATGGGAATTGATTAGTTTTATAATTCTAGAGCAAAATATTCATATACGTGCTTGCAGCTCCAGTATTCCAATGACCTTACCAGCTTTCTGCAGGATTTCGTATGTTTGTCATCGACAGATAAACAGAATTCTACTTAGTATCCGCTATTTTGGAATACTTAGCTCAAGTCGCTACTTTGATTTAGTCAGTCTAAGGGTCACATTCGATCAACCAGCAGAAACCATTATATGATAACCAAGAATTTTGTGGTAGGATTTCCAAGTGTTCTTGAACTTACTATGCCATCTTTTTTAAACGCAAGTAGATTTGCGAATTTCATAATACCTAAACTCCTGCCAATGAGTGCCTGCGTTCGTTTCTAGCGTTTTTTAAAACACCAATTATTTTTGAGTTAATATGTTGCTATATGATTGATGCGATGATTACCAGTAAGAACTGACATACACGTTAGCGACGGGACAAAGCACTCGCTCTCTCGTCAAACGCATTTTAAATCTTTGGAGCAAATATGTCACTGGCAGAGTACGGAGAGCCTTTCGTTTACACTTCGCTCGAAATATTTAAATTGGTGAGAGAATTTAATTTTAAATTCTTTGACGATTTAAATCTTAACTCAAGAGTTAATTTTTAGTTCGGGAGCCTAATTTTAATTTTCAAGGATTTTAAAATATTTCTCGCTCCCGAATTAATTCAAAAAGGATGATTCGCGAGTGGAAATTTCAGAATATTTTTTAACAATTGCGATAGAAATCGTTCGGAAAGATTAGGAACGTTTCAAAATTTGTAAATGTGGGTAGAAAAGAGCAAAAGGGGTATCAGTTCAAAATGCGGAAAAATTGTGTAGACAGATGAAGAAGGTGGTAAAAATTGCGAAGGTGGGTAAAATGGTAGCGAAAAGGGTAAATGTTGCAAGTGCAAGAAATCATGTTTGTAGAGATTAGGAATGTTGGCAAAAATTCTGAAGGGGTGTAAAATTTGGTAAAGGGTTGGCGGGCGAGTAGGGTGTAACTTCAAAATTCGAATAGAGAAAACGGTGTTTGTTGAACTCTATCAAATAGTTTTAATTGATATTGTTCAATACAAAACTAAAAACTTTATAATAAAACTTTTGAAATTTGTTGACATTAAATGGAAAATATATACTTATACAACCCCATGCAGTCAAGCCTAATTTTTCTCCGATTTTGAGCTTTGATCGTTCCCTTCTTACCCATAGACATTGTTTTTAACAGGTTATCAAACATTTCTATTCGAATTTCTCCCTATATACATTTTAGAATTTTGTTGCCGCTTTTAAAATCTTCCGAAACTAATGTTATTTGAAGGTTGGCAATTTTGTCGCTATTTTATCCACACCATTCCAAAGAATTTTTTTCGCAGTTTGAAATTTTACGACTTTTTGACAATTTTATCCTTTCAATGTTTTTGACCCATTTTACCCACATATAATATTTAAAAACAATGTTTTTTTGTTCTACATTTTTTACGCACAAATACTACTTTGATCACCTTCAAATCATACATGAAGTTGTAATAATTTTTAAAATTTTACCCACATTTAACTCTTTTTGAAGTTCTACTATTTTTTAGCCCATCCACTATTTTTAATCCCAATTATTACAAACAAATTTTGTCGCTATTTCAAATTGTACCCTTTGTCTCCTCTGTTACCCTCACACACTATTATTAACACATTCCCTATCATTTCAGACTAATCTTCTCCATATTTGATAATTTGTTCTGGAAATCGTTGCTGCAATAAATCGATTGTTTCCTGCACGGTGTGGCAGGTAACGCCGCCTAGCTGAAACCATATGTCGTCCAAATCCATGCCGCCAAGTTGAGGTCACAGTAACTCCGTTACCATGTTCCTATAGCGAATGCCGTCCACAGTCACTACAATTTCTGCCACATCTTCCCACCAGACAGTTGGTCGTAATGGGTGCATTTGTTTCTCATGGATTGCATGAGGATTTTCTGAGCCCCAAATTCGATAATTTTGTGTATTCACGAAGCCATTCACATGGAATTGAGCTTTATCGGAGAAGATGGTTTTTTTTGAAAAATTGGCATTGGCTTCACTTTGCTGCATTACCCATTGCACGAATTGCCGACGCTTTCCATGGTGTGTTGGTTTCAGCTACTGAGTAAGCTGAAATCTTTTGCCAATATTCACTACGGAGTGCTTCGTGAAATGTTAAGTTGTTGAGAACGATGCCGAATTGATATTTTCGGATTTCCGGCAACACTCTCGTTTTCAGCAGCAATGTTATCAAAAGGCCAACCGGTACGTTGACGCACGTGAATCATACATAAGCACATCTTGTGACCACTTTTCGAATGAATGACACACTAGGTGTACTTTCTCGATTGAAAATTGTTCGATGTTTGCGAGCGGTCTCAGCATAACTATCCAAATTTTTGTTATACGTTTTCACACTTATACCGCGTTGTTCTTTCGTAAAGCGCTCCATTTTTAATAATCAGAATAAACGTAAGTAACAGCTGCCAAATTTCAGAGTTGCCACTTGAACAAAAAAATCAATGAGTGTTCGAACTCAAGTGTGATGTGTTAACACCTTTTTGTTACATGGTACTTGTTGCATTTCTATGAACACATTAGTAAATGTTACATTTGAAAATAAACAAAAAATAGTTTTTTTGATGAAGGCTTTTTTGCTATTGCAGTTTCTTTTTTCTTTTTTCTTATATGTAATATTGTTATAATAAATAAAGCAATATTTAGCTCACTGAAATAATTGTTTTTGTGTCATAAACAGAGCGACGACAAAAAGCATTGAAAGGTATAGAGAACTAATTGCACTCTTTTTCCGCTCCCATGTAGAGAGTCTGAGTAAAAGAACATAAATGAGTCTTATTCTCTTTATAGAATATTTGAATATTTGCACCATTTCGACAATGTTATTACATAGAACTACACAAAACGCATAAATGTTTCAAAAGGCATCAATGTCTCTATTCTATACTATACTACTCAATACTCATAGGCGACGACGACCTGCTTGTTCGTTTGCTGCTGCTACATCAGTACCATCATACAGAGACTATTGTTGTACAACAACCACGTATGTGATGCTAACGCTGTGTGCTGTTTGCATGTGTTCACTTTGTTAGATTGCCCAACCCGTGAATATAGATGTTAACACCTCAAAAAAAATTGGCACTAAATTTAAAAAGAGCAATCACCCTTTATGTATTCAGCAAAGTGGACTACCAATTATATGAGTAGGAACCTGTCGAATATCGATATTATATAAAGGGGTTTTCAACAAAGACGCTACAAAAGTAAATCGATAGGGACAGCAAACGACGCCATATTTTTTCCCGCTCTTTTGGCATTTCTCTTCAGTAAGGTTTGCCATTTCATCATGGAAAGATATACGAGCCAACAACGAGTCGAAATTATTAAAATTTACTACCGAAATTTGCAGTCAATGGCCTCAACTTTAAGAGCGCTTCGTCCAATTTATGATGAGGCTCATTTCTGGCTGAATAGCTTCGTCAATAAGCAAAATATGCATTATTGGTCAGACAGCAATCCACACGTAATCCATGAGTCATCATTGCATCGCGAAAAAATTACGGTTTGGTAAGGTTTATCGGCCGGCGGCGTCATTGGGCCGCGGGCACGCTTGCAGAAGTCCAGACGCTGAACCAAATTTTCGACGGTTTTCAAGCATAAATCGGCCGATACTGCTGCAATTTCACGTTCGATATTCGTACGAAGTTCATCAATCGTCGCTGGCTTGTTGGCATAGACCATAGGCTTGACGTAGCCCCACAGGATTCACCTAATTGACCGAGGCGGCCAATCGACTGGGCCATTTCGTGAGATAACACGTTCACCAAACTTGGTTTCCAATAAATTGATTGTGGCATTCGCTGTGTGGCTTGTGGCGCCGTCCTGTTGGAACCACATATCCCCCAAATCCATATTATCCAATCGGGGCCAAAAATATTCGGTTATCATTGAACGTTAGCGATTCGCATTCACAGTAATGTGCCGGTCTTGATCATCACGGAAGAAGTACGGCCCAATGACGCCGCCGGCCCATAAACCTCATCAAACCGTAATTTTTTCGGGATGCAATGATGACTCATGGATTACGTGTGGATTGCTGTCTAACCAATAACGCATATTTTGCTTATTGACGAAGCCAGTCAGCCAGAAATGAGCCTCATCGCTGAAGATGATTTTCCGATGAAAATCCGAATCATTTTCAAGTTTTTGCTCAGCCCAATTCACGAACATACGACGCTTATGGTGGTCAAGCGGCTTCAGTTCTTGCGTCAATTTGATCTTGTAAGGATGTAGGCCAAGATCTTTTCGCAAAATTCGCCACAACGACGTCACAGAGATGCCCAACGCTTGAGAACGACGTGTGAGAGACACATTTGGGCTTTCTTGAATTGAAGCCTCAGCTGCAGCAATATTCTCGACTGTTGGCTCGTATATCTTTCCATGATGAAATGGCAAACATTACTGAAGAGAAATGTCGAAAGAGCGCGAAAGAATATGGCGTCGTTTGCTGTCCCTATCGATTAACTTTTGTAGCGTCTCTATTGAAAAAACCTTTATAGCGAAAGGAACTTCGTTCCAACCGGGTGTCCCCTAACACCTCATGTAATTTTTTTATTATAATTTTTATAAACTGCAGTAATCGAGAACGAACTGTCTCAAAGTCACTACAATAGTGGAACAGCTTTATATTCGGTTATTGTCAAACACCAACGGATGTGAATATTTGGTGTATTGTTAAACTGAAAAAAAGCTGAAAAAACTCCATCCGGTAACAAAACGGAAATGCTCCTACTACTGTGTGAAAATGTTTTAAACATCATACAGCAACATATTGTTGTGCACAACGCCTAGTGATAACAGGGGGAAAACAAAGGAACTTGAATGCCCTTTTGTAGGCCTACATACTTATGTAATATTTATAAATCATTGAAATCAAATGAAACTACAGAGTACCTATTAGAGGTGAAACTAAATTGTTTCCCAATAAATTGTTTCCCAACTGTAGCATGTTTATTGGCAAACATGTATGCTTTTACGTGGACACATAAGCGTTCTTCATCCTAAAACATAAATATACTTGCGTGGAAGGATTAGCGTGTCCCCCAAACCTCCATATACTTAGGTGGAAACATCTGCATATTTCCTCCCAAATACAATAATATATCATCATTCATTGAATTCAGTATATTTTTATTATTTATTGTAATTAATTTTAGCAATATAAATCCACATTTATAAATCATTTAATACAAAAAATTAAGATTTTAAACGGCTATTTTACTTGCATTGAATGCATTATTTGTCTTTTTCTCATGAAATCAGAATCTGGCGGTCTTTTGCTTCTTCTTTCTTCGTTGTCTCTCACGTTTTTGTTTTCAGATGGTTTCAACTATGCATTGGTTACCACTGTTCGTTGGTACACAAACAATATACTTATATTCAAATCTAGTTCATGCAAGCCAATCGTGTATTAATTATTTGTGTGTTTTATTATATTTCACAACTGGTCCGCCGTTCCGATTTTCTCAGTAAAGACTCGCACATACAAAGAGCTTCACGTTGTTGCCCTTCCCAGTATCTCTCCTAAACATCGTTTCTCACTTTGGTTTAGATATCCTCTGTCCGATGAACCATTAATGACTGAATACATGAAACTTCATCTGCAATTTAAACGCAACACTCTTGAATATTTATGAATCACTGACTGACAGAGTACTGCAAAAATACCGGTACACATGAAATAGACTCTCTCGTTATCCCTCTTTTATCCTCTTGCTCTCGGGAGAGCATAAACAGTGCAACAAACACAGCTGTTTTTGTATCACAAATTCATACATATATGTGGGTTGCAAACACTTATATTATAGCATATTTATCATTGTGTCTCAAACATGTAATATTGAATAGCAAACACAATGTGTTTGCCCACAAGTTTATTATGTTTGCGACGAACTCCAAACACACATTATATTTGCATTTAAACAAC
Source organism: Phaonia tiefii (assembly GCA_963931995.1). Classification (NCBI taxonomy): domain Eukaryota; kingdom Metazoa; phylum Arthropoda; class Insecta; order Diptera; family Muscidae; genus Phaonia; species Phaonia tiefii. The sequence continues at coordinate 313,267,867 of OZ008367.1, forward strand.
AAAAAACTAAAGATTTTTCAGAGTGTGGCTGAATGGTCGATAGTGTTGACGTCACTAAGCGGGATGGCCGTCGCCGAAAGAAGTGTAAGTTGGTGTAATGAATATGAAACAGGAAATTGGACGAATGCATGGATGGCAAATTTTATTCAGGAACAAAAATTTAAATAGGAGTAAGGTAGTTTGATGATAGAGCAAAGAACTGGAACACACGAATACGGGAGAGGAGGAACAACCGGAACAGTAGAAACAGCAGGAGCAGGAATAATACTAACAGGAAAGTTTCATGACCGACGGATGTAGTCCAGTCGGAACATTTTATTTTCGATCAGTTTATACAACATTCTATCGGTAGTAGTGAGGTGAATGTTGTCTTTCAAAACGTCAATCTTTTGCCGTTTATCGGTGTAGATTAAGGATTTAACTTAGCCCCAACAGTGTTAAATCTCATGATCTCGTAGCCAGGTAACATTTCCAAAACGCGAAAATGTGCGCTCACCAAATGTTACCTTCAATAAATGGATTGTGGCATGCGCTGTGTCATATGATGCACCATGTTGTTGAATCTATGGCCCTCCTACATAAGGCTGAGTAAATTTAGGAACGCAGAAGTCATCGATCATTGGTATATATCGGCCACTATTAATTGTAACATCGTGGCCGGTTCGTTTTTGAAGAAGTAAAATCCAATGATTCTTCGATGAACCGTTTTTTAGCAGCAGTCGTTTCTTCGGTATGCACTGTTCGACGTTTCGAAAGATGCACCGTAGTATTTAGGGAAAACGTGGTGACAAAACGATTCATCGTTAAACGACGTAACTGCCCTGATGATCGATTACGTAGCCTATAAAATGGGTGTACTGCGTCATGCGTTTTACGAACACAACCACATTTTTCAAAGTTAATCTGCGCACACTGACGTTATCTAGCCGTCAGCCTACAAATGAGGAAACGAAACACAAATCACGATATCAAAATGACTGACACAGAGAACAGTGTTGCCAAGATAACCTTCTATACCTCTGGTAACAAATGGTGGAAACCTTTATACAATTTTTGTTTTCCTTTTAAGTTTTACATAATAATGTTTAAAGCAATTATAGTGTTTAATTATATTTTTCTTTTGAAAATTAAATTTTGACTTTTTAGGCAATGATTCAGGAAATTGTTAATGCCTAACTAAGTCATGGAAATATAACCATATACGGACACTACTACGTGATAAAAGACAAAAAAGAAAGTCACGTGTCTCCCAGTTTTGCCCAAAATCATGGACTTTTTTTTATGGGCCCCAAATATTTTTGGCCTCGGTGTAATTTTTGCAAAAAAATTATGATTTTGCCAGGCTCATATCTTGCAATTCATTCGGAATTTTTATTTACTCTTTGAGGGAAAGTTGTAGCTCTTGTCATAAAAAATAAAAATTGCCAGCATACAAAATCAAACTAACTTCATCTTGAAGGTCAAAATCGCAAAAAACTTTAAAAAATTAATTTTTTTTACATTTTTTCCTATGTTCAGTTCCATAGGTAGCAAACCGTTCAAAATTCAAGGAAATAATCAACTACAGAAATGTACTTAAGATCTAAATAGACAACTTTCTAGAACATACGCACTTCCTAGGAATGATTAATATATTGCGTGCTGCGTCTCTTTTTGAGTGTACTGAGCTGTTGAAGTAAACGGTGTTAAGAATATGTTCTAGAAAGTTGTTTATTTAGATCCTAGGTACCATGTAGATTGTTTCTTTGAATTTTGAATGGTTTGCTACCTATGGAACGTATGGAAAGGTAAAAAAATCGAATTGTTTAAAGTTTTTTGGGATTTTGCCCTTGAAGATGAAATTTTTTGATTTTATATGCTTATTCTCTATGACAAGGGCTACAACTTTCCCTCAGAGAGTAAATCAAAATTGCGTACGGTTTCCAAGATATGAGCCTGACAAAATTATTACTTTTTTACAAAAATGACACCGAGGCCCCAAATTTTTGGGGGCCCATAAAAAAAGTGCATGACTTTGGGCAAAACTGGGAGACACTGGTTTTTTTTTGGGTCTGTTATCGCTTAGTGGTGTCCGTATATGGTTACAGTTTTTCGTGTTGCACTGTGTAATAAAGCAAATATTGACCATCGAAAATGGTTTTATTGATTTAATTTATTTGATAAACCTCTTCGCTAGAGGTCAACCCCTTGCATTGTGACGAAATAAAAATAAGTCATTAGGTTTTCAATCGGGACTGTAAGGCTGACGACCCATCATATAAATATAGTTGCTGGCGAAGTACGCGTTTGGTTCCGTCCAGTTTTCCGAAAGCTCAATCCCGAGCCAAAATAAGGCCACGAGTCAAAATCCAGCTGCGAGTCAATGTCGAAACTGTCGGCAAAGTAACGAGCCGAGAACCAATATAAATTCTTTTGTCTTCCGACGGGCGAACCGGATCGTAATATAGAGATCCGCCAATTTGTATCGGCCGGCTCGGAAGCCCGCTGGCCAACAGATTTGACATTAGCTCTCAAAATGGTTGAGATGATGTGTGAGAGCTAGCATTGTCGTGATGGAGAATGAATATACTTTTGGGGTTAGTTTTCCTTAGGTCACCAAAATCTTCTGGAAAAGAAATGGCTATATATCATTCAGAATTTAACGTACTACGTTGCTCTGACCGAACTGTTGCCGCATGACCAGTTATGTCGAAAAAGCAGGTCATTATTTGGATTCAGACGAAAACGAAAAACGTACAGTCATTTGTGCGGGCAGTCGAAGTCAATGAAAATGAAGAAGTCAAAGGAACAAAGTGTTTCAAGTACGATGAACATAAAAAATAACAATTCAACGTACAATCAAATGAATCCAATCGAAATTTTCGCAAATTTGGTTAAGTAAATAAAAGAGCAGTTGAAGAAATTGCATACAGGGTGATCACAGACTTAATCGAGGGAAAATTTGGCGTTACTATTGAATGACAGAACACTTCACACATCAAAAAATGCATAATTTAAGAAAACAAAGATGTGGTTCAATGTTAAAGGAGTACACGCTGAAAAATGTGTCTTATTTTGTTGTTTGGATGCAAATATAACGTGATTGTAGCATGTCGCAAATATACTATACTTGTGCTCAAACACTTTGTGTTTGCCATTCAATATAACGTGTTTGAGATGCAACGATTAATTGGCTATAATTTATGTTTTTGAGACCCAAGTGTGGCTTTTTTGTTGAAAACCGGTAATAACAAAAACGAGGCAGATAACTAAGAGACATCAAGTCAGCAGGTTTTCAATTTATGAAAAAATGCTTGCAAACATGTACATGTTTCCTGCTCTATGTTGGTGGGCCATTATTTTTCAGCGTGTAGAGTATAGGGGAGTAGTGCGTATGTTCATGGTAAGTACAGACATAGGTATGTACAAATTTATTTGGAAATCATAATAATAAATTCCTCATACTTGCTTTTAATTGCAGGATCTGAATTCGATGGCCACAATAACACTCAACCCCTCGATTACCACAATCTTCTCCAGGCCATTTTTTCAACATGGAATGAATATAATCTATTTACCATTTTCGAAACAAAAATTTATTTTTTTTTTTATCAAAACACCTGCAATGTAATACTAACAGTGTATTTATCTGTATACAATATTCAAAAAATAATTTCAAACACACTTCAAAACATTCATTGCAGCAATGAAAAAATATCATTGTAGTAATGAAACAAATTCATTGTAACAATGACTCAAATTCGTTGCACCAATGAAACAAATTCTTAACAGCAATGAACAAATTCATTGCAGCAATGAAGACAATTCATTGCTGTAATGAAACAAATTCATTGCTGTAATAAAACAAATTCATTGCAAGAACGATACTTATTCATTGCAATAGTTAAACAAATTCATTTCAACAATGAAGCAAATTCATTGCAGCAATGAAGAAAATTCATTGGTGTAATGAAGCAAATTCATTGCAACAATGACTCAAATTCGTTGCGCCAATGAAACAAATTCGTAGCAGCAATGAACAAATTCATTGCAGCAACGAAGCAAATTCATTGCTTTAATGAAGCGAATGTATTGCTATAATGAAACAAATTCATTGCAACAAAGACTCAAATTCACTGTAGCAATAAAATAAATTCATTGCAGGGACGATACTTGTTCATTGCACCATCGAAATAAAATCATTGCAGCAACGAAAAAAATTCGTTGCAATAATGAAGCAAATTCTATGCAGCAACAACCATACTTTCTGAACAGTAACGAACAATTTGCAGTTGATGAATACATTTTCATAGCCGGAATGAAACTGTACGTTAGCTCACTTTCGATGACAAAAGTTGTTTGGATGATGAAAATGTTCATCCCTGTGACGATGCTTTTCCGTTCAGTGTAGGCATACAACGATTTCCAAAAAAAAACTGTTGAATTTAACTAGCAACATGAGCAGTGCAAAACGCATTGCTATCTCATTGAAAGAGCCCTCTTTCGACCTACAAGCCAAGTAAATTAATTCATTTATGAACCAAACAATATGACATGCTATTGTACAAAATTCATAGAATTTTATTAAGGATATGTATCAATTAACAAGGCAGAAATGCCTATTGGTAGATGGCCCTTTTTAATTTCCCCGTAAAATTATATGGGGAAGAAACCAACAAACAACTGACTTGTCATATTCGCATGTGGCTAAATTTGTTGACCTTGATTGTACATTTGAGCCATTGTGCGGAACATCCGCGTTACTCTAGCTTTTATGTTTTGTTCTCTCACTGCATATATTAATAACCTTTTAAGAGGATTTAGGGTTTAACTCTAACAACAAATAAGCCAAGGCCAAAATAAAAAATAAAATAGAAAATATCTGTGACGCAAAACCAACACTCAGAATTATTCCCAATAAATAGGATTTTAAATAAATAACAGGAAAAATAAATTTTCCACTACATTAAATTGGGGAATTGAAATTAATTTCTTTGCATGTGCACAAGAAATTATCGGCAATTATTAATTCTGATAGTAAATTATTCCTGTTGGTTATTTTCTTGAGAATTTTTCGGAAATGTTTCGTGAAAAAAAAAACATTTTCTTAATGCCACGATTATTAAGTATTGAGATATGGGCAACACCTGATAACATCATCGATTATTGCTTTTAATGACTTAATCGATTGGAACGTTTTGTCCTATGGGTGATATATCCGAGAGACTTGAGAAATGCATCCCTTCCAAAAAAATCGAATTACATCTTAAAAATGTTTGTGATGCTTGTGTATGATGTCTATTAGCTCAGTAATGGAGTACCGATCTACTTACTTACTCCTCTGATGATGAAGAACCATCCTGGGCCACCATGTTTCACTGGCTTTCCAATCGTTGCCGCTGTAGGTCGTAAACTTGACGGATGCGTGGGCATTAGTTTCACTTCCATACGATGAATATTTCATGACCAGTTGAGCACCAACAAATTTATTCGCGCTGAACATCGCAAAATTTGGAAATGGTTTGAAAAAAGGCTCGCGTTCATTGGCCCAAAGAAATGTTGAAAAATTCGATCGCTATACTTAAAAAATACTCAATTAGTTGTTGGCAGGTGATGAGTCATGGATATATACATATGAGCTCAAATCAAAACTGCAGTTCAATGTATTTCCGGATTCTCACATGGCTTGCATGGTGCTGTCAATTGATGTCCAACTCCCGTCTATTCCAAAAACTTTACGAACTGCCAGCTTATTTTCAACAAAACCAAAACCCCACAAACGAACTACGAAGCTCTTTCTTCGTCTTAAAGCAAGCCGAGTGGGCAACTCCGAATGGTACACCAGCATTTGTTTACCAAAACTTTTAGGACAACAATTAAAAAGGCCAACCACCGACCACGATTACTCTCCACCGCGACAATGCGGGCTGCTAATAGTCGGCTCAAACTAATGGCTTTTAGAGTACTCAAAACATCAAATCGCCGTGTCATCAGCCCTGATTGGAACCCTCTTACTTCTGTTTGTTCCACCACATCAATAATAACACTGTGTGTAATTTTTTAAGTCATGGAAATATAACCATATACGGACACCACTACGTGATAAAAGACCAAAAAAAAAGATCCGTGTCTCCCAGTTTTACCCAAAGTCATGCACTTTTTTTATGGGCCCCCAAACATTTGGGGCCTCGGGGTGATTTTTGCAAAAAAAAAGTGATAATTTTGTCAGGCTCATATCTTGCAAACGGTTCGGAATTTTGATTTACTTTCTGAGGAAAAGTTGTAGCTCTTGTTATAGCAAACAAAAATTGTGAATATGTAAAAACCAAAAAAACCTCATCTTCAAGGTCAAAATTTCGATTCGATTCTTTTACCTTTTTTCCCCTGTTCAGGTCCATAGGCAGCAAACCGTTCAAGATTCAAGGAAACAATCAACTACAACAATGTACCTAGGATCACAATCAGTAACATTGTAGAACATATGAACTTCCTAGGAAGGATTTTTAACACCGTTTACTTCAAGATTGGGACACTGTGCTATCTCACCGACCGCAGCAGCACAGGCAAAGCAGTAAGCTCAGCACACACAACAAGGGACGCAGCACGCAATATAAGAATCATTCCTACGAAGTTCTTATGTTCTAGAATGTTGTTTACTGAGATCTTGGTACATTTCTGTTCTTGATTGTTTCCTTGAATTTTGATCGGTTTGCTATGTATGGACCTGAACAGGGGAAAAACGGTAATAAATCGACTTTTTTAAAGTTTTTTGAAATTTTGACCTTGAAGATAATTTTTCTTTGATTTTATAAGTTCCCAAATTTTGTTTTTTATGAGAAGAGCTACAACTTTCCTTCAGAGTGTAAATCAAAATTCCGAGCGGTTTGCAAAATATGAGCCTGAAAAAATTATCACTTTTTGCAAAAATTCCACCGAAGCCCCAAATCTTTGGGGTCCCATAAAAAAAACTGCATGACTTTGGGCAAAATTGGGAGACACAGGTCGTTTTTTTGGTCCTTTATCACGTAGTGGTGTCCGTATATGGTTATATTTTTTCGTGTTGCACTGTGTAATTTGAAGCGGTTGATGCTTTCAAAACACTTCTTTTGGAGTTACCTAGTTCGGAGTAGAAAAAATGTTTCAAAAATTAATTGCATGGAAGGTTATCTTCGGTTTGGTAGAAGTGGCTGTCACTCTGAAGAAGAGACGTACATTAGTCCCTGGCGAACTAACTAATGCTCCGCCGGAAGCTTCTAAGTTCAGTCAGCTTCACTCCCTGAATGTCGGTAAGTCCTAGCATGAATTTAGTTTCTAAATATTATTTCCTACTCACATAAAGGCCCGGTCAGTACCATAGGAAATGCTCGACGCTCTACTCTTCATCACCCCCGCTTCTGCAGTTATCATGAGGTGACATGTCAGGTAAATAGTGCCCACTGATCACAGCTACTACCATATCTTTTCTAAAACTGAATATAAAGTTTAACGTACGCAGACAAGAACAATTTAATTGACAGAAACAATGTCAACAGATTCACTCGCCGAAAGCGATCGTACTGTCCTGAAGACATTCGTCTGGATTTGACAACACTTTTCAGGGAACACTTGTCTTTTGCTGAGGTACTCCCCAGATGCTTGGTGGCTGGCCGATTTAAAATAGTTGATAGCTTTGAGTGTCGCATACGTGGTGATTTGGATTCAATTTGGATCGGGTTTACAGGTTCAGTATGAACTTTATAGATGCGGTTTGAACGTTCGTTGTTGGATAGGAATAGTTCGAGCTCGGTGAGAAGTTCTCAGGATCCGTACAGAGGAATAGTTGGTAAGAAACCCAATAAAATATGGAAATAGTCAGCCGCAGCCGCTATAATTATATAGTTAGCTGAATCCGCTAAAAGCGAATTATCAGCCGTAGCCGCTGTGATCGAATAATAATCTGTCGAAGCCGCTATAATGGAAAATTCAGTGGAAGCCGCTATATTCGAATAGTAAACTGATGTCGCTATAATCGAAGTGTTAGTCGAAGCCGCTATAGTCGAACTGTCCGCCGAAACCGCTATAATCGGATAGTCAGCCGTAGCTGCTATGGACGAATAATCAGCCAAAGCCGCTAGAATCGAATAGTCGTTAGAAGCAGCTATAATCGAATAGTCAGCCAAAGCCGCTATAATCGAATAATCTGTATTAGCCGCTATAATCGAATTGTCAGCCGAAGCCACTATAATGGAATAGTCAGCCAAAGCCGCTATAGTCGAATTGTCAATCGATGTCGCTATAATCGAAGAGTCATCCGAAGCTGCTATAAACGAAAAGTCAGCAAAATCCGCTATAGTCGAATTGTCATCCGATGTCGCTATAATCGGATAGTCAGCCGGAGCTGGTATGGACGAATAGTTAGTCAAAGCCGCTATAATCGAATAGTCACCCGAAGCTGCTATAATCGAATAGTCAGCCAAAGCCGCTATAATCCAATAATCAGTAGGAGCCGCTATAATTGAATTCTCAGCCGACGCCGCTATAATCGAATAGTTATCCGAAGCTGCTATAATCGAATAGTCAGCCAAAGCCGCTATAGTCGAATTGTCAATCGATGTCGCTATAATCGAAGAGTCATCCGAAGCTGCTATAATCGAAAAGTCAGCAAAAGCCACTATAGTCGAATTGTCATCCGATGTCGTTATAATCGGATAGTCAGCCGGAGCTGCTATGGACGAATAGTTAGCCAAAGCCGCTATAATCGAATAGTCACCCGAAGCTGCTATAATGGAATAGTCAGTCAAAGCCGCTATAATCGAATAATCAGTAGGAACCGCTGTAATCGAATTGTCAGCCGAAGCCGCTATAATCGAATAGTCATCCGAAGCTGCTATAATCGAATAGTCAGCCAAAGCCGCTATAGTCGAATAGTCAGTAGGAGCCGCTATAATCGAATTGTCAGCCGAAGCCGCTATAATCGAATAGTCAGTAGGAGCCGCTATAATCGAATTGTCAGCCGAAGCCGCTATAATCGAATAGTCAGTAGGAGCCGCTATAATCGAATTATCAGCCGAAGCCGCTATAGTCGAATTGTCATCTGATGCCGCTATAATCGAATAGCCAGCCGACAGCGCTATAATTGGAAAAGTAGCCAGAGCTGACATATTCGCATAGTTTGCCGGAGCCGCTATAATCGGATAGTCAGCTGAAGCCGCTATAATCGAATTGTCAGCCGAAGCCGCTATAATCGAATAGTCATACCAAGCTGCTAGAATCGAAAAATCAGCCAAAGCCGCTATAATCGAATAATCAGTAGGAGCCGCTATAATGGAATTCTCAGCCGAAGTCGCTGTATTCAAATAGACAGCCGAACCCGTTATAATCGAATAGTTAGCCTTCATAAGTAGAATTGACCACAAAAAGCCATAAAGGTAATTATGGGAATGAGTCCTGTGTTTGTTGCCTTCTTCATCATTTGTAGTTTTCTGACTTGGTTTTTGGATTCGTTCGATTCTTCAAGCTACCGATTCAATTTATCCTCATACAACAAGCGCCTTGAATGCAGTTTCTTCAATTTGTGTACATTTGCTTCTCTTGTATTAACTGTGCGGAATTTGTTTGCTATTGTCTGTTTCAAAACAATACATTATCATTTTGAATATAAAAATCCTTTTATTTATCATCGAGTTTATTGAAAATTCTATTGTTGCTGTCATTGTATTATCCTTGTACCATATTTTGTGTTTATATTTTCTTTGGTTAAGTTTTTTTTTGTATTTTTCTTATTACATCAAATAGAAATCAAATACGTTGTAATGTATTTTCTGAACAGCAATAACAATCAGTCAAACATATGGGACATTTTAGTTTAAATGTTCCCAAAGGGATCCCCAGAGATAAATATTTATTTGAGACAGTGTGCGGTACAGGCTTTATAGAACGAGTCTTTAGGGATATATTTAGATATATTTGCGTATGCAATATGATGGTGCTGCAGATACGACATCTGGCGACACCTCAGGTGTAGCCTATAAAGAGATTTTGGCCTGGCATATATCAAAGTAATTATATTTATTGTAGTATACGATTGTTCCTCTGGATTTTGAATTGTGAGTTTGACAAAAGGAAAGAAAGTTTATTGCAATTTTCTTAAGCATTTTGTAAGCAAATAAAAAAATAAATGGTTTTATAGTTAGAGAAACTATTCTCTGGAGAAGACGACATGTTATAGCTTTTTGAGCAGCAGCAGCCTGTCACAACAGTAAAGAGTACAGGAAAAATATATTAGGCTGGCCGGGGCAAGGACACTATTTTCAAAAAAATATATAATTTTAATAAAAAAAAAATAAAAATAAATGGTTTCCCATTACATCCCATGAAGGGACCGGGGAGAACTTCTCACTGTCACTGAGCTGAGCGCTTTCCAGTTTTCATTCACTGATTGGGACCCACAGTTTACACCGATTCCGAACGGTATTTTGAGAAGCATTTTCATGGCTATATACTCGATAGTGTCGCCGTCACTATGCGAGGTGATCGCCGCCGAAAGAAATTTTTTTTTGAAGGTGGTCAGAGCAGGGTTCGAACCGAGGATCTCATTTAGAAAAGCCGCGCACACTAACCATTGCACCACCGACGGCCATATAATAATTTTAATACTAACTAAAAAATTCCTTGAAAATGTACCGTCGAATGTGTTATTAATTTCCTGGACATTGAACAACAATTAATTTTCTGATTTACAATGAATTTAAAAGATATCATCGAATTAAAAATCTGTATTGACCAAGCCAAACTTTCACACGGAGTCATCCACTTGGACCCTCCACAAAGTGGGGGATTTTTCGAAAAAACGGGAATAATTCAGGCTCTTCTATACGACTGGTGTCAATTAGATATAATTTTTTAAGCAAAAAAAAATATTTTTTTGCACAATTCTTTTTTTTTTATAACTGCGAAACTGTTGATTACATTGAGAAATAGAAGTTAATGTAATTCTAAGTTTTTCTAAATTTATTCGCACAAACTCGGACATATCGTTCTTGAGTAATGATGACATATACATACATAGAAATCACAATTTTTAAGATAGAAAGTGGTCTTTATGAGCTATTTAGTGTGACTAGACACATTCAGATTGTACTAATATGTTGACAAAAGTTGTTCGCCTTTGTCATAGCTACAATTTTGCAGAACACTGTCAGTGAAAACTTTGGAGTTCCTTGAAGTTATGATGAAAAAAGTGTAAAAAAAATCCAATATTTTCAAAAAAGTGCACGAAAATTTGAGACTTGGTAAAAACTGAGTTTATTAAAATTTAAGGTTCTACAGGCATTTAATGGGTGGCGATCAACTTAGTAGATTTGCCTCTGACCGATTTACTTGAACATTGATACACTTTTCGACTACAACAGTGCTATTTACACGCTGAAAAAAACGGCCTCTGTAACATATTCTCCCAAACATATTCTGCAGGAGCCATGTATATGTTTGGAATACACTTGAAACATTTATGTACGTATTTGCAAGTCCCAAACTAAGGTGTATTTAAATGCAAACATTACCATATTTACTGAAAAATGTGTATACTTTTACTTGAAACATATGCGTGCTTCATCCCAAACATCCATAGACTTACGTGGAAGCATTCGCGTGTTTTCCCCAAACCTCAATATACTTACGTGGAAACATATGTGTATTTTCTCCCAAATATAATAATATTTAGAAACGAATTATTCTTTCTTTCTTACAATACAATTAATACAAAAAATTTTAATATTTAAAATTACCCTTTTTATCTGCTGCTCTTTTGCTTCCCTTTTATTTGTTGTCTCTCACGTTTTCGTTTTTAGAAGGTTTCAACTATGCGATGGTTATCATTAAGCGTTGGTACGCAAACAATATACTTATAAACAAATCTAGTTCATGCAAGACAAGCGTGTATTAATTAATTTTCCCTTTTTTATTATATTTCGCAAATTGTCCGTCATTCCGAGTTTTTAGAAGAGGCTCGGGCACAACAAGGGATTCACGTTGTTACCCTTTCCCCTTTATTTCCTCAAAATCGTTTCTCACTTTGGTGGCACACATAAATATATGCGAAACACATACACAAAAACCAAAGCAACATCACAAACCATTTAACTGTACGAGCGTTTGTTTATTATTTTTTCACTGATCAAGTGCCTTTGATATCCTCTGTCCGAGGAACCAATGACGACTGAAGACATGAAATTAAAACGCAATGCATCACGCACATTCCGGAATATTTCTGAATCACTCACTGAGAGAATAATGCATAAAGACAGGTACACACTTACAAGATATACACACTCGTTACCCCTCTTTTATTCTCTTGCTCACGAGAGAGCTTAAACAGTGCATCAAAAACGGCTTCTTTTATATCACAAACACAGATATATTTGGGTCGCAAACCCATATGTTATGTCATATTAATGTCCCAAATATGTAATATTGAATAGCAAACACAATGCGTTTGGTTACAAGTATAATATATTTGCGACAACCTCCAAACACATGTTATATTAGCATCCAGACAACATAAAACTACAGATGTTTACAGCGTTTAGCTCGAGATTCATTCGACATCGATACTCGCCTTTCCCTATTATAGGACCATATATTTATCGGAGCATTTTTCTTTCGAAAACTCTTAGGATTGTGTCATCAGCGCCATAGGCCGAAATAGTTTGTATAAGAGTCTGGGTTAGTTGGAAATTCATTTCTGGAGAGAGGGTCTTAAATCTGAAGTGTTTGCTTAGCCCGAAATAACACATGTTTGCAAGCACAATTCTTTGTTTGATTTCTATTTTGACGTTATTTCTTCTGTTCGAGGCATATCCGAGGATTCGCCCGCTACCTCGAAATTATATCGGTTATCAATATTTACCCATTCATCAAATTTTGTGGATGTTCTGCTTGTCAAATCCACTTTTGCTGATTCCTTGTCAGTTCTCGAAAATACTGCAGTAACGTCTCGCAGACAAAAAATTAAAAATTCATTCCAACGCAATCCCAAAAATTAAGTCCGAAATCCCCAAAAATGGGATTTTTCAGAAAATTGTATTAGTTTTCCAAATATTGTTTAGCTGCCAACAAACCTTAAGGTGTAGGTGTCAGAATTTGGTTAAGAAATCGCTAGCTGCTTTGCACGACGACAATTTTTTCGGAAACTTTAATTTTTATATTTTAAATTGATCGAATTTCGAAAGTTATGAAAAATGTTGTGTAAATGATAGGACACTATGGTATCCTTAAACTTAATCAACATTTATCTATTTCAAAAACATATACAAACTTAACATGTTTGGAAGCAAATTATGCTACTATTGGTGGTGACATTTTGTTTTAATGTGTTAAACAATTGGTCTTTTTTGAAGGTATTGGTTGTAAATGCATTTAATTTCTTCAAAAAATTACATGAGGTGTCAGGGGACACCCGGTTGGAACGAAATTCCTTTCGCTATATATTGTGTACTACACACTGAAAAATCTATCTTTTTTTGTTGTTTGGATGCAAATAAAAAGCGTGTTTGGAACTTGTTGCAAATATAATATACTTTTGTCCAAACACATTGCGGTTGCTGTTCAATATTACATATTACAGATACACTGATTAATATGCTATAATATATGTATTTGCGACCCAAATATATTTATATTTGTGATACAAATACAACTGTGTTTGTTGCACTGTCTATTCTCTTTCGAGAGCAAGAGAATAAAAGGGGGACAAGGAGAGAGTCTATGTTGTAAGTGTGTATTTGTAGTTTTGCATTATTCTCTCAGTCAGTAAGTCATAACTATTCCTGAATGTCAGTGTAAATTGCAGATGAAGTCAGTGTTTCTTATTTTGGCTGATGTATAGCGTTTTAGTTTCACGTATTCAGTCGTCAACGGTTCATCGGAAGGAGGATATCAAAAGCGCTTGATCAGTGAACAAATAATAAACGAAGGCCCGGACGGTTAAATGGTTTGTGACGTTACTTTGGTTTTTGTGTATGCGTTTCGTATATATGTTAGTGTGCTACCAAAGTGTAAAACGATTTTGAGGAAAGAAGCTGGAAAGGCCAACAACGTGAAGCCCTTTGTCTGTTCGAGCCTTTACTGAGAATATCGTAACGGTGGACCATTTGTGAAATAAGTGTAATAAAAAAAACACAAGTAATTAATCCACGCTTGACTTGCATGATCTAGATTTGTATATAAATTGCTTGTTTGTGTACCAGCTCATAGTGCTAATCAACCGGAATAGCTGAAACCTTCTGAAAACAAAAGCGTGGGAGACAACAAAGAAATTAGAAGCAAAAGAGCAGCAGATTCTCATTACATGGAAGAAAATAATGCAGATAAGTGTCAAAAGGGCCGTTTTAAATCTATTACGTTTTTGTATTAATTATTTATAAACATGGATTTATATTGTTAAAATTAATTATAATAAATAATATGTATATATTGAAATCGAAGAATAATTCGTTTCTAAATATTATTATATTTGGAAGGAAATACGCATATGTTTCCACGTAAGTATATATTTGTAGGTTTGGGGAAAACACGCGAATACTTCCACGTAAGTATGTGGATGAAGAACGCATAATACAAGTACAAGTAACTTTGGGACTTGCAAACATATGAATGTTTGAAGTGTGTTCCAAACATATACATGGTTCCTGCAGGTTAAGTTTGGGAAAATATGTTAGAGAGGTCGTTATTTTCCAGCGTGTAGTTAGTTCCAACACTCCTAAGGCACCCGTTGAAAAATACGATAATTTAAATGTATTTTGAAGACAACATATTTTTTGTAAAATGGTAAACTTTTTTAAGAAAATTTTTCTTTTATAAAGTAGAAATTTTATAAATTTTAGAAATTAAAAAAAGTATAGAAAGTCGAAAGTTTTTTTTTAAAAAAGTATGTTTTTAGGTTTAGGGATTTTTTGGAATTGGTAATTTTTTTAAAAATAGGTAAATTTTTAAAAGTATGCACTTATCTCAAGAAAAATTATTGTGTTTCTCAAACAAGGTACTCTTTAAAGAAAATTGAGTTTTTTAAGAAAAGGCGTCTATTTAAAAAAAAGTTTTTTAGTAAATGTACTTTTTGTAGGAAAATTTACTTCTTTTAAGCAGAGGTACTTCTTTCAGAAAATTCATTTTTTTAAGAAAATGTACTTTGTTTAAGAATATAAATATAAAGAATGTTAAGAATATAAAAGAATTGTTTTGAGAAAATTTCCTTTTTTTAAGAAGAGGCCCTTAGTTCAGATAATTTTCTTTTTGAAACTTCATTCACTTTGGCATTTCTAAATTTTACTTTTTATTGGGTTCAAAACTACAATATATGTGACTTGCTCCACGAAAAGGGACCTCTGCGCCGAAAAGAGGTTATTGAGAAAACGCGTTTAAAAAAGCGCTTCGTTAAATTTTTCATATATTTCATTAATTATGTTCATCTTTACAGGTGATTTGTGAACTAAAAGACATAGAAACTTGCGGTTTGCGGCATTTGAAAGAGCGTTTTTTTTCCTATAAGAATCACTCAAAAAGTAAAAAAATTTTTTTTCGGCGCAGAGGTCCCTTTTCGTGGAGCAGGTCACATATACTAAATATTTAGTATAGGCTGCGCCTAGAAAACTTCCCATTAAACAAGAAATTTCCCAACTTATGTTAGTCTAGACACAAACCAAAGCAAAAGTACCCAATCTAGTTGATAATACTGGGTTGTAACATAATAGTGTTATAACAAAAGTTGTTCTATTCTTTTTCATTTAGCCCCCATCCCGCAACGTGCGATAAGGAACTTCGTTCCAAAAACAACGGATTGCACCGGGTTTTTCTTATATTGTAATATATGCTATTGTTACTCTAATATGGTTTCCAAAATTAGTATTGGCGTTTGCTACCCAAGATATTCCCAAATAACTGAAAAAAAAACAAGGCAACCTTTTCGAAAAAAAGTTATCTGGAAAACCATAAGAGCAAATCTAAACCTGCCAGCATAATTTTTGTATGGTTTTAGTAGCCCTACATACATAATACGGCCTTATTCATAAAAAGTTATGAGAGGTTTGAGAGACAGTTTATCATACAAAAGTCGTCTCTCAAATCTCTCACAACTTTTTATGAATAAGACGGATAGATAGTAAAATTTTTAAAATTTCATCTTGATAGAACCAGCCGTTTAGAAACGGCAAAATTATTTCTATTTGACGATTATTTCTATTTAAAATAAGTATTACGTCAAAATATGGTAACAGAGTAACTGTTGACATGATTGTTTTCCTTGAAATCGAAAAATAAGAAAAGTTTTTAAATTAGGATTAATGTGTAATATCGAATGTTACTATTACAAAATCATCCTTGCCTCCTTACCCACTGTCTGGTTTTTTGGAAATCGATTTGAGGAATCGAGGAGTCCAACAATCATATATGTATATCCTTTATATACTACACTACACGTTTGTGGCTTTGATTGAAATCTTCTCCCATTCCTTATCAAATCCATACATCTGTACACAACCTATATTTTAAAGCCAAATTTTCTAGTAATCAAATAAATACTTTTAAAACAAGGAGTATTGCCAATGGCACTTATATATTTTTTAAATTTGCATTTCAAACTAAACTACAAATTATAATTGTCAATCAGTAGATATTCAAAGGAAAAAAAAGAAACTATGCGTATTTCCTGTTTCCGTATCTTCCTGTACTGAAAACGTTTTATGTTACTCAATAGTATTGGTGCCATCTCTTATCCTCAATGTCATAGACAAATTCCACAGTCTTCTCGAATTTGCTTATTGATCACAATTAATGATTTAAGTTTTCCCTAAAAAACGGAAATTTCTGGGATATTTCATGCAAACTGACCCTTATGGGGAACCAGAGAGAATACTACATTAAATGGCAACAAAGGGCTGTGATAACAGACATAAACTTTTGTAATTTGATTGCTGAAATACAATATATCTTGCTACAATTTGTTTCTTTTATTTTTTTTATAATGTATTTATTTTATTCTGTGTTCAGCTGGTTTAACGTTTATCTCAAGGATACGAGTATAATACAAGAAAGTAAGTAACTCCCAGGAAACTTAATCAAATATCACAGTTCATCTGGAGGACGAGACAGAGACATACAGAGAGAGAGATAGAGAGAGAGAGATAAACTAATTTGTATGCATACAAAAGAATATTTTATATACAAATTACACCCAAATAATAACAAACAAACGCAATAATAACATTTTATAACAAAAAGAAAAGCAACGAAAAAAATATAACTAAAATCGTTAAGACAAAAGCAACGACAGAAATTTCAAACTATAAAGGACCCATCAACGAAATTAACACATGATCCCATTAAATATAACAACATTTACATGCAAAAATCATGTTTAGCAAATGTTTCGCCAACTAGACCTTCCCCTTATACAGACTTTTTAACAGAAATTGGTAACAGAATTTAACACAGAGACAACACAACAACATCGCTAGACGTAGCCCATAAAATTAAATAGCTCTCTAAGGACATTTTTGGTTACGTTGAGTTTGGCAACATTAGCTGGCTGACAACAAATCCTTGCAATGCATAATGACTTCTTAACGAAACAGTAGCAGAAACTTAAAAAAGCGAATACAAAATCAAACTTACACTAGGTGTCACTGTGTATGTGGAGGCTTTAAGGTGATAGATTTTTTCTCATGAGAAATTTGTAAATTTTCGCAAGCAGTTCCTTTTACAGTTTGCTGAAACATGAACAGTCCTACCCAGAAAAATGAGAAATTATTTAACAATTTGAATTGCAACTGAACGTTATGTTCGGGTTTTTAAAGAATCAGCGTCTAAGGCTAAAAGTTAGAAGAGCGTGGGCTATATATATCTTCCAAAATTGGAAGTCGCGAGCTTTATAGGAAACTGGATTCGCGCCAAGATTTAGCTTAATTCTATAAAATGCAACTGTATGGTGATTGTTGTGGGAATATGGAGAGATCATTTCTCCGCGCAACTGGTACCTGAGATATCCAATGTCGATGGGACAATCTATCACAATATTGACGATGACGCCGATTGCCCCCTTCTAACCAAGACGAGGTCAGAACAGCTATTGCCCGGCTTAAGAACAATGAAGCCGCAGGAGCCGATGGATTACCGACGGCGCTGTTCAAGGCTGGCGGCGATGAGCTGATAAGGTGCATGCATCAGCTCATTAGCAAAATTAGGTTAGATGAATGCATGCCTGGCGATTGGAGTCTCAGTGTACTATGTCCCATATTTAAAAAAAGGTGACGCGAGTATCTGTGCTAACTACCGTGGAATAAGCCTTTTATCCATAGCATATAAGGTTCTATCATGTGTAATGTGCGAAAGATTAATACCAGTGTGGCTTTAGGCCTGGAAAATCGACAACTGACCAGATTATCACGCTACGCCAAATTCTGGAGAAGATACACGAAAAACAAATAGACACCTATTATCTATTTATTTATCGATTATAAGGCGGCCTTCGATAGTCTGATACGGGATAAACTTTAGGAAGCAATGTCTGAGCTTGGTATTCCTGCACAACGCATACGCCTTTGCAGGATGACCTTGACGAACACCAAATCCGCAGTGAAAGTTGGTAAGGATCTTACCGAACTTTTTGAAACTAATCGAGGCCTCAGGCAAGGCGACACCCTATCGTGCCATCTCTTTAACATCTTAATGAAGATCCTTACGAGAAAAGCTGCTGTAAACATGAATAAAACCATCAGCAGCAAAAGTCACATGGCGCTAGCGTATGCTGATGATATAGATATTATTGGGCGCATAATTAGAGAAGTTACTGCGGTTTTTTCGAGAAGTGAGACGGAGTCAGCAAAAGTGGGTCTGATGGTAAATGAGGACAAGACAGAATAAATGGTTTCAACGAACAGGGCCCCCACGCGATTAGACCATAGTGTGAACGTTGATAACCGTTATAACTTCAAGGTAGTGGACGAAGTTATATACCTCGGATCTGCCGTAAACAAAACCAACAACGTCAGCCGTGACATCAAGCGGAGAATTGTGCTTGCGAATAGATGTTATTTGGGCTAAGCAAGCACTTTAGAGCTAAAGCCCTCTCTCCAGTAACAAAAGTCCAGCTGTACCAGACTCTCATTCAACCTGTCTTGCTTTGTGGCGCAGAATCCTGGGTCCTATCGCAAGCAGATGAAACATCTGTCTCAACATATGGAGTCTTCGAGAGAAAAATACTCCGAAAAATGTATGGCCCTATAGTGCACAACGGCAAGTATCGGCGACGCATAAACTATGAGCTGTATGAGCTTTATCCCGACATCGACATTTTAAAGCGGATCAAAATAATGCGATTGCGCTGGCTACTTCATGTCAGTAGAATGGATAAAGACAAACCAGCACGAAGGGTTTTCGTAACCGAACTCGAAGGAAGACGAAAAATATGAAGCCCAAGACTCCGCTGGAGGGATCAGGCTGGCGAATCCCTGCGTACACTTGGTATTGCCAACTGGAGAAATAAAGCAAAAGATCGAATTGGTTGGCGTAATATGTTAATTTCGTTTTGTAAGGTCCCTGAGCCCCCGGGGTTGTCCGAGACCGGATAAGTAAGTAATTACTTCAAAGACAAAAGCTACATGATATTAAAATGCCTTTACTCGTGTTACAAAAAATGTCCTACTTAAAGGAGTAGAAAACGAGATATAAGAAGTCATTCGTAGAATTCGACGTCGTAGAGAAAAATGTAGCTTTCATAAAACAAAAACAACTGCGTAATTTTTTTCCGATCGGACTTCAAATGACAAGACATCGCAAAAAAAAATAAAGAATATTTTAGCAAAATCCCTTTCCGCATATAACGGGGTTTTCAACAGAGACGCTACAAAAGTAAATCGGTAGGGACAGCAAACGATGCCATATTTTTTCCCGCTCTTTTGACATATCACTTCAGTAATGTTTGCCATTTCATCATGGAAGTGGCCTCAACTTTAAGAGCGCTACCGCCAATTTATGGTCGTCATAATCGTCCTACCAGAACAACAATTGAGCGTCTAGTGGGAAAATTTGAATCCACAGGCACAGTACAAAATGTTCCCGTGCCAGTGAGACAAAGAAGTGCCCGTCGTGTCGAGAATATTGCTGCCGCTGAGGCTTCAGTTCAAGAAAGCCCAAATGTGTCTCTCACACGTCGTTCTCAAGCGATGGGCATCTCTGTGACGTCGTTGTGGCGAATTTTGCGAAAAGATCTTGGGCTACATCCTTACAAGATCAAACTAACGCAAGAACTGAAGCCGCTTGACCACCATTAGCGTCGTATGTTCGTGAATTGGGCTGAGCACCAACTTGAAAATGATTTGGATTTTCATCGGAAAATCATCTTCAGCGATGGGGCTCATTTATGGCTGAATGGCTGCTTCAATAAGCAAAATATGCGTTATTGGTCAGACAGCAATCCACACGTAATCCATGAGTCATCATTGCATCCCGAAAAAATTACGGTTTGGTGCGGTTTATGGGCCGGCGGCGTCATTGGGCCGTACTTCTTCCACGATGGTCAAGACCGGCACATTACTGTGAATGCGAATCGCTACCATTCGTTCAATGATAACCGAATATTTTTGGCCCCAATTGGATAATATGGACTTGGGGGACATGTGGTTCCAACAGGACGGCGCCACAGGCCTCACAGCGAATGCCACAATCAATTTATTGGAAACCAAGTTTGGTGAACGTGTTATCTCACGAAATGGCCCAGTCGATTGGCCGCCTCCGTCGTGCGATTTGACGCCGTTAGATTATTTCCTGTAGGGCTACGTCAAGTCTATGGTCTATGCCAACCAGCCAGCGACGATTGATGAACTTCGTACGAATATCGAACGTGTAATTGCAGCAGTATCGGCCGATTTATGCTTGAAAACCGTCGAAAATTGGGTTCAGCGTCTGGACTTCTGCAAGCGTGCCCGTGGTGGCCATGCAAAAGAAATCGAGTTCCATACATAATGGCATCGAACGTAATTTCACAGGAATAAAGAATTTCATTGGTATCTAAAACCGGTTTTGTTTTATTTAAAAAAACTTTTGTAGCGCTCTTATTGAAAAACCCGTGTTTGTAATTATTAAATATTGTCGAGAATCTTGTTGCTGCCCTCTACTAGAACACTTTGGAAACTATTAAACTTTTCTGGCTTCCTCAGAATTTAAATTCTACCCCATAAAAATCTTGACGTACATATTAGTATATATTTATTCTTTGTCATTTGCTCTTGGTACTTCGTTTCCGTTTTCGTATCCCATTAAACATGGAACAATAAACAAAAAGGGCGTTGTAAAAAGGGCGTTGAACAATTATGTAAGTGAATTCGATTTACATTTTCCACACCGAATCCAATATTGTTGAATTTTTTTTTTTTTTCAATCCATAAACTGTTTAGATATAACGATCGGATTGAAGCGAAAAATCTGTCTACACTTGGCAACAATATTCATACAATAAAAGTAAATTAGTTGTTATTTTGTGGTTAATGGGTTTTTGGGTTACACATTTTGTGTGAGTATTTTCCATCTTTTTGACTGTGTGTGTTTGTGGGTATGTGCGTAGAAAAGGATATCCTTTGGCATCCTTTTTATTTGAAAACTGTAACGGCCTTAGGCACACATGATTATACTTAGCATAACAGAGACGATGATACAAATTGCCTGTAATGTCGCCACAACCATCACAATAACACAAGAAACAGTTAACAATTTTAATGACCACATCTGCCCTGATCGAGTCATCTGAGTTTTGTGGCATTCGCCATTACCTTATAATCACTGAAGGTGCGGATAAAGTGACGTTAATATTTCTGTTGGGTCTGTTGGCTTTAAAATCCTAAGGCAGTACATTTGTTGGTACGGCGCCATTTTAGAAGCAGTTGAAATATAACAGTAGACCGTTGTTGTACAAAACTGAAGATTTCAAAGAGTATTGAAATAACTGCTTATATTTTAATATGTAATAATTGATTTTAAAACAACCACAATTATTTTAATTGTGTTTTGTTAGTTTTATTGTAAATCCAAACACGCAAGTGAGGAGATCTTAGATGTTTAAAAATATTTTCTGTGATGTAACCATAATGTCAGAAATGTATATAATGACAAAAAACATTAAGGACAGTACATCAACTGAAGCTCTTAACAGAGCCTTCATGGGATGTAATGGGTAACTATTTATTGTTTACATCAGCTGATTTTCGAGGATATATGGTGCTAAAACAAAAACTCTATAGGGCTAGTCATATGAATATAGTGGTGTTTCTACCTTAAGTCACTTGACGAAATACATATTCGACACATTGGCATTCAATTCATCAAACACAATTCAGTCGTATATATAAATTCTAGAAATTGCACTGCGAGTTTCCACTTTATGTCAAATCCTGGAAAATTAATTCATTATTAATTAATTAATTAATTAATTAATTAATTTTAATTAAAGCGCTGAAAAAAGCAGAGAATTGTGTTTGCAAACAAATGTTCAGATAACGCAAGATTTTTATATCACCTTTCACGCTATATGTCACTGAAAATATATTAAACTATGAAGCAGATGAAACAACACCGTGAGATTTATGTAGAAATGTACATTTAAACAAAAATTACATGATGTATCAGGGGACACCCGGTTATATATCGGATTTTTCAGTAAGAGCGCTACAAAAGTTTTTGATGTGTTAACATCTATAGCGGCGTATAGGGACTACATCTAACAAAGTCAAAATCTGCTAAAACCAGATTTTATGCTGTTGCTAAAACCAGATTTTCTGCGACTGCGAAAGAGAATAATGACGTGTTAAACAAAAATGAGCGAGCAAGAGAGTAATGAAAGAGTGGTGTGGCAGGCGTGAGGCAAACAAAATTGTGTCTCTAGCGTATGTATTAACATAATAATGTGTGTATGTACATGTGTCTGTTGCTGTTGTTGAACGGAGATATAAAGCATAGCCACGCAAAATTTCATTTGCAAGCGCATGGGCTTGCGCAGTCGACGTTATGGTGACATACTAATACGTCAGCTACTTCGGACAAAGTATGTGTGATGTTGTGTGTTTGGTTGTTTCGTTGTTGTTGCTATGGCCCAACAAAGCGAGTCATTTGATGTTCAGCATTGGCCGGTGTATACAAAAACAAGTAGAAACGGTGTTAAGTTCGGCCGGGCCGAAGCTTATATACACTCCGCCATGACAATTTACACTCACACTCTCCACTCTTTGCATTCCCTTAACAGTTTTTATTTTAGGTACCCCCCCCCCCTACACCCACCACCCACACAAACACTCCACGACACAGCAAGCACAAATAAATCACCAACATATCAGGAGTAGTAGTAGCAGTAGTAGTAGTTGTTGTTGTTGTTGGTGTTGTTGTTTTTTATTATTGTGAAAGGTAATTCCAATAAAATGTGGGTGCGGAGCACTCTCAGAGCAAAGAGAGTAATGACGTATTATACGTATATAAAAATGAGATAGCAAGAGAGCAACGACAATTTTGTGAACTTGAATAGCGTATGTACGAATATAACAATGTATGTATGTATTTACAAGTGTCGGTTGCTTTGCATTCTTTGACTTTTGTGGGAAAAAAACAAAAAGTATTGAGCAAGAAAATAATGACACATGTGCTTGCACTGGACTTTAAATAATTTTAAGTATTAATATTATTTAACTGTAACGTCATCATATGATTGAACGCTGTTTTTTATTTTCCAATGTAACATTTACGAATGTGTTCATAGAAATCGAACAGGTACCGTGTAGCAAAAAGGTGTTAACACATCGCCCGTGAGTTCGAACACTCATTGGATTTTTTTAAATAAAACAAAACCGGTTTTATAAACCAATGAAATTCTTTATTCCTGTGAAAGTACGTTCGATGCCATTATGTATGGAACTCGATTTTGTTTCCATGGCCACCACGGGCACGATTGCAGAAGTCCAGATGCTGAACCCAATTTTCGACCGTTTTCAAGCATAAATCGGCGGATACTGCTGCAATTTCACATTCGATATTCGTACGAAGTTCATCAATCGTCGCTGGAATGTTGGCATAGACCATAGACTTGACGTAGCCCCACCGGAAATAATCTAACGGCGTCAAATCGCACGACCGAGGCGGCCAATCGACTGGGCCATTTCGTGAGATAGCACGTTCACCAAACTTGGTTTCCAATAAATTGATTGTAGCATTCGCTGTGTGGCTTGTGGCTCCGTCCTGTTGGAACCACATGTCCTCCAAGTCCATATTATCCAATTGGGGTCAAAATTATTCAGTTATCATTGAACGAATGGTAGCGATTCGCATTCACAGTAATGTGCCGGTCTTGAGCATCACGGAAGAAGTACCGCTCAATGACGCCGCCGGCCCATAAACCGCACCAAACCGTAATTTTTTCGGGATGCAATGATGACTCATAGATTACGTGTGGATTGCTGTCTGACCAATACCGCATATCTTGCTTATTGCCGAAGCCATTCAGCCAGAAATGAGCCTCATCGCTGAAGATGATTTTCCGATGAAAATCCGAATCTTTTTCAAATTGTTGCTCAGCCCAATTCACGAACATACGACACTTATGGTGGTCAAGCGGCTTTCGTTCTTGCGTCAGTTTGATCTTGTAAGGATGTAGGCCCAGATCTTTTAGCAAAATTCGCCACAACGACGTCACAGAGATGCCCAACGCTTGAGAACGACGGTTGAGAGACACATTTGGGCTTTCTTGAACTGAAGCCTCAGCGGCAGCAATATTCTCGACACTACGGGCACTTGAACATTTTGTACTGTGCCTGTGGATTCAAATTTTTCCACTAGACGCTCAATTGTTGATCTGGTAGGACGATTATGACGACCATAAATTGGACGTAGCGCTCTTAAAGTTGAGGCCACTGACTCCAAATTTCGGTAGTAAATTTTAATAATTTCGACTCGTTGTTGGCACGTATATCTCTCCATGATGAAATGGCAAACCTTACTGAAGAGAAATGTCAAAAGAGCAGGAAAAAATATGGCGTCGTTTGCTCTCCCTATCGATTTACTTTTGTAGCGTCTCTGTTGAAAATCCCTTTATATTATGTACTAGTTATTTCCAACACGCATAAGGCGCCAGTTTAAAAATACTATAATTTAAATGGATCTTTAAGAAAAGATACTTTTTGTAAAATGATCAACTTTTTTTTGAGAAATTTTTTTATTTATTGAATGTACTTTTTTAAAAATTATATTTTTGGGTCTCTCTTGTAAGAATATGTATTATATTTTCCCGATAAGGTCCTTTCTTTGACGAGGGTACTCCTTTTATTAAAAGCTAATGTTTTTATGTAAGAAAACGCCTAAGAGTATGCATTTTTTTGAAAAGAAATACTTTTTTTAAGAACTGGTACTTTATAAAGAAGTGGTACTCTTTTTAGAATAAGTTTATTTTTTTAAGAAAATTTTGTTATTTTCAGGAAGGCTACTTATCTCAAGAAAAGAAAAGAAATCGTATTATTTTATTTTTAAGAAAGGGTACTTTCAAGAAAAGAAATTTGTGTAAGAAAAGGTATTTTGATTAAGAGATTGTATTTTTTTTGAAGAAAATCTTTTTTTTACGAAAGAACAGGTACAATTTTAAGAGTAGATATTTATCTCAAGAACAGTTATTTTGTTTTACAAAAAAAGGTACTCTTTAAAGAAGAGATAGTTTTTAAGAAAATGCAATTTGTTGTAAGATAATGTACTTTTTTAAGACACGGTAATTATTTAAAAAAATTACTTTTTTGAGAAAAGGTAAATTTTGAGAGAAAATTTACTTTTTTAAGCAAAGGTGCTTCTTTAAGATAAGGTATTTTTTTAAGAAAAGGTAGATTGTTTAAGAATACCAATAGGTATTCGTTTTTAGAAAATTTACTTTTTTTTAAGAAACGCACTTATTTAAGAAAATCTTATTTTTTTAAACTTCTTTCACTTTTTATTCGGTTCAAACTAAATTATGTAATAAAGAGGCCCCACCTATAAAATTTCCCATGAAACAAGAAATATCCCCCCATATGTTAGTCTAGACACAAACCAAACCAAAAGTACGAGTGTAAGAGTAAGTGTGCTGCCAATGTAATTCTATGCTCAGGGTTGTATTTCATGGATTTGCCAGTCTTGCACTTTGGCTTTTCGAAATTTACTTTTTATTGCGTTAAATACTACAATATGTAATAAAGAGGCTCAACCTAGAAAACTTCCCTTTAAACCAAACCAAAAGTATCCAATATAGTTGTTAAGCCCGATAGAATTTGAAATTGTAAAAAATAACGCAAGAGAATAAATTTTAATCAAAAAAATTCTTTTTTTCTAAATATCAATACATGGCATTAACATTTGAAAATGAGTCCAAGTATATGGCAATCGCGGATGTTCACGACGAAGCTCATTCTGGATGTCAAATTTTTGCTAACATTTCCAAGCATTGTTGGGCGTATGTTCCGAATAACATGAATAATTGTGGCCTCCAAGTCGTCAATTGTTACTGTTTATCAGCATAAACCAGTGTTAAGGTAGCAGTGCATAAAGCAGTGACGTAGCCCCACAGAAAATAATCGTGAGGTGTCAAATCGCGCGACCTTGGAGGCAAATTGACAGGTCCATTTCTCGAAATCAACTTATAGCTAAATTTTGATTTCAATAAATCGATTGTTGGATCTGTTGTGGATTGTCGCTCTCCATATACAGGCGGCGAAAGAACGACGTTTATGATGGTCTCGTGGCGTCAATTCCTGCACGGGTCTTATATGAGTATAGGCCAACATCCTTTCGCAAAATTTTCACGTATGACAGAGCCCCACTCCCTGCGACCGACAACGAATCGATATATTTGGATCATCTTCCACACTTTTGTTTACAGCTGCGATATTACTTCGACGTGTTGGTGTTATTGCAAAATTTAGAGGGTATGTGGTATGAAATGTATACATAGTTCGGCAGATGACTTGTACCATAAAATCACGAAGTCGTATATAAGCTGTGCAAATCAATGACTGATTTCCAAAGTTAATTTTTATAATTTTGTAGCGTTGTTCAACTGTGGATCTATTCGTGATGATTTGCGAGATGATACTGATCATAAATGTCAAAAAGTGAGCGCAGTATAACAGTTCGTTTGACAGGTAATCCTTTCGTAAATTCTATCTAATAAAACACGAACTGTACGTGCTTCACTTATCCGTCATATCACAATATACAAGTACATTAGGTTCGGTTCCCAAAGTCCTTACGGTATTCCCAAAATCGATGCTACCCCTTGTTTACATTTGTATGCCTACTCATCTTCTCCATTATTTTTCTTATAACTATGGATATAGCCACGCCGAATGGGAAAAAAGTGGACATAGGACTCTCCCCACAAGTTTTTCAATAATACCCGCTGATTCTCTTTCAAAACTCAAAATATGGGCTAAATCTTTCCACTACGAATATGAACACTCAGAGATCGACACTGAGAAGAGCGAGGAGAGGGTTTGATAGCTAGTATCCCGGAGTACTTGTGGTATACCCATCATCGACGGCATCCATCCCGTTTTTCCGGTACGACTACTCATTATTTAATGAGCTTTCAATATGAGGAATACAATGTCGGCAACCGATATGGCAACTTAGAAATCGAAACTGATAAAGGCGGGCATGTGATTGAATATCCTAGTACTCGATATGCATTGGGTATGACGGTTATCGATGCCACCTCTCCTATTTTCCAGATATTCCCACTCACTCCATCCAGAACTGTTCAAGTAATGGCCTAATTATTCACTACAAATACGCCAACCCAGAAATTTAATTTGAAAAGATCGGGGACAGGTTTGAATACCTATGCTCCCGCGCTACAGGGTGACTCAATTGTAATGTAGATTTTTAATAGCAGTTATTTATGATATTTTAATGTTTTTTTCAAACAATAGCTTCCACAGCGATACTCAGTTTAGCAACGCGTAAAATTTATCCAAAGTTTTTATGAAAATGATTGTTCTGCAAGAAATGCAACATATCTAGCCATGTGAATCAGCAATCAGCCGTTTGATGTAGGAATTCGAAGCAACTGGGCCAGTGGAAAACGCAACAACACTCGTCGTGTGTCTTCGTACAGATCATTCGGCCGCAAATATTGCTGCTATTGGATAGAGTCTAGTCAACCTCCGACAGCCTCAAATCGTCGCTACGACCAAAAACTGAACCTTTCCCACAGCACAAAAGTCTTTTAATGAAAGACACTTTTTTGCACGCCTTCAAACTTCAACACACACAGAAACTGAAGCATGGATACCATTTTCATCGCCGCACAGTAGTTCAGAATCGATTTCCATCGGTCAAAATGCAATATCTTATGATCAAGTAAACCTTTATTAGTTCTGTAAATATCAGATTGTAGAAAAGGAGTCAGGGATTGCTGATATATATCAATACTGCAAATCGCACAGTGGAGAATATTTCAGAAAAATTCCGATTTCGAGAATTTTATCAGCTTTTTAGCTGCGTACTTACTTGTTTGAAGTTGTTTGAGAATTAATAGTTATTCACGTTTAATCGTTAAAAAATTTGACATTTTCTATGTAATTAACACTATCATCTTAGTGTTCAAGCGGGCGGAGGCAAAAGTTACGCCGAGAACAAGATCAGATCAGCCTTTCTAACTGTGTATCATGTTCATTAAAGGCTTTTGATGCAAAGTAGTTATGTTGGGCAAAAGTAAAATTTTTTTCAAAATCGATATTATTTGAAATGTTTAGGACAACTGAACTGCATTTGGAATAAACAAGACTGAGCTGTCATATACAAGCTACATATCACTCATTTTAACAAAAAACAATATCACAATGAGTGCAATATCTCCAAAACTGAGTGCGATATAGTTCAAGAAGTAGGAAAAAAGAGATCAAAATTTTCCGATTTTCAATTTCGAAAATTTTAATTGTTTTGTGCGCATTATAAACAATTATGTCAAATTATATTAAATAAAGCATAAAAAAATACAGCAGACAGTTGTCCGAGGCCTTCGGCCCCACGGACTGTCCCTGCAGGCTGTGTCAGAGACACGGCCATTACGTTTAACGTAGAATACGCCATCCGATAAGACAGAAAACATATATAACAACAAATGATAAATAACATAAGCAAATGAATTTATTTATTTGATAGTTACTTTTGATAATATACATAAGCTTATGGTAGGAAAAATAGGTTAAATATGTTTTTAAATTAAAAGAGTAAGGATAAATGATAAATAACAGACGCAAATCAATTTGATTTATATTTTTTATAATTATATATCCATGTTAAATTCAAATTCACATTTAACATTTTGTTTCACTTAAATACATAAGTAAATATACGAAATTTCAATATTTCATCAATCAAAACAACAGCCGAAGGTTTGTGTCCACACTGAAACAGCAGCATAGTTTGTGTTCACGCTACAAACTCAAACACTCAACCAAACACCACATATATGTTTGAGTGTATGTGTTTAAACAATTTTCATTTGAGAAATTTAAATATTAGGAAGATATCAACCAATATGAAATGTATATCAAACGAAAGATAACATCTTCATTTACCTACAAAAAAAATTTTAAAAAAAGTTATCTCGCCGTTTCCTCATAATCAATGAAATAAAGATTACAACAATAACAATCTGACATGACTCCCTATACCGTAAGGTAAGAGGTATTCTACGTCAAATGAAAAAAACAGGTTTTGTTTTCTTGGAAATCGAAAAACAGTATTCAACTTTGGTTAGTTATACCTCTATTGTTCGATTTTCAATATTGATATCTAGCAATAATCCTTGAATCCTTGTCTCCAATGTTTACTAGATCAAAAGTTGTTGCATTTTGGGACGATGGAATTCGATTCTGAACCACTGTGCGCTATATATTTACGAATTTGTTGTTTGAACAACAAGCATTACACATGCAGTTTTTTCAAGACAATATATTCGTTGAACCAACATTCATACCAGGGGGAATTGAGGTATTAACAGGAGCATTTACATGCATATCGGAAGGCATAGATAGGCTAGTAGAAGCGGAACTAGTGCAAGGCAAATCCAATGAACAAATTTGACTCCACGGCAATTATTCCGACTACTGCACTTAAATGCCCATTTTGGGCGTTAAATGTATCCACGTTATTATTTTACAAGCCGTATAAATTCGTTAATTGACTTATTGTTGCAGAATCAGGGAACGATATTCCAGCTGCTACCAAGTTATAGACAATACGTGATGGACTCAAATTCATGATTTTTTTTAAATATTTTATTTTTCTTTTTTTGGGACCATAACATAAGTAGCTTTCGTCAGGATGACTTTATTTTCTATTTCATTTTACATTTCTAGCATTCGCATATTGATGATTTTATAAAGTATTTACATACTTTGTAACAAGTACTCGTATATACATTAGACTCCAAACCACTGTTTGGAATTGTGAAATCCTTTAATTTGAATACTCATAGTAGCCATCATGCACAATATCAAGATGAAACAAATACCTACTACATTTTGTTGATACTACAGTTGCATACAATCATGATGAGCTGTTCCTCTCTTAGCAATTACAGTTAAACTATAGTTCATGGGGCTAAAAAGTTCGCCAGCAGTAGGACGAATTCCTGCAACAGCATTGTAGGTTGGTGCTGTTGCAATGGTATTTGTTGTAAGATCTAGATGATACAATACTATGAGTTTAGTTTAACATTATCATACATCATAGTGTGTCTAAACTAACACAGTTGGATAGTGGACTCGTAGCTGGGGGCTGGGGTCAATAGAAGAGCTGGAGGCCAACACTGAAAAGTACACTCACAAAACCATTTGTTTGAAATGAATTGTTTGAAATGAAAATTTGACTATTGGAAGTGAATTACGGGTGCTACAGTTAAATTGAGATTGGCACATCTGAATTCGGTTACTTTACCTGAAATATTATTCAAAACCCAACGTTTCATAATTCAAATTTTTACGGCAACCGTTGAAGAAACAGGATTTTACATTGTTTTTGTTCTGTCAACCGAAATTGATATATTTTTAAAAATATTTATACAAATATTTGACAATCTACACTATCTTCCACTATCATTACCTCCTGATCTTCATCGGAAGAATCTGAGTGGAGAAGTACTGAAAAGTGGTCTCTCCACATTTCGAGTGTCTCGTCTTTGCAGGAAGGCAGCCCATTATCAGGCCCGTCATCCGATCATCTTATCTTCTGGAAAAACGTTCGGGATTCACCACTCACTCTCTCTCTCTGCTCCCACTGCAATTTTCCCCGCCTAAACAGTCGGTTTTCCCCCCCTTCTCAGCCTCTTGTAGCGCTCACTCGTAGCACGTGTTGTCACTGACTGTTTCGCTGCCATACGTGCAGCGTCTCCTCCATCAGTTGCAATGCGACATTCTTCGTCGTACCATGGCTTCTCTTTCGGCGGTTTTTGATAGCCAAGTTCAGTCCTTCCAATGGTTTCCACAGAAAGGGAGATGTTCTTCCACTGCATATCTGGGTGTTCGGGAGGGCTGGTATTCCGCTCTCGCAGGGGAGAGAGCTTCTGTCTATATGATATTGATATCTCCGGTATCCGTAGCCTGTCAATATCCAGCTTTGCCCGTGTTCGACCTCGTGCTTTTTCCGCCCTGCTCAGACTCGCAGCCACCAGGTAATGATCCGAGTCGACATTGGCACCTCGAATCATACATACATCCATTACACTACAAGAGTACCTGCCACCTATAACCAAGCGATCAATCTGGTTCTTCATCCGCAGATCAGGAGATATCCAGGTCACCTTATGTACGTCCTCATGATGGAATCGTGTGCTACTAACTATCATGTTCCCTGCAGCGGCGAAGTCTATCAGTCTTATTCCATTATCGGAGGTGGTATCATGTAGACTATGATTGCCGATGGTTGGTCGAACGACTCTTTCCTTTCCCAATTTGGCATTAAAATCGCCTAGGATTATCTTAATGTAGTGGTCAGGGCAGCGTTCATTTAATTCCTCCAGACGCTCATAAAATGATTCCCTGATCTCATCTTCTTTATCCCCTGTCGGTGCGTGCACACAAATTAACGAGATGCCAAAATATTTCGCTTTGGTGCGAATTGTGGCTATGCGGTCACTCACTGGGCCGAACGTTGAAACTAGGTGTCGCAGTCTCTTGCCAACTATAAATCCGCACCCAAATTCTTGCGCCTTCTCACTTTAGCTAGCTAACGGAGGTTTCCGATAAGCGATTGCCCAGGACATACTGCGTGGAAGTAGTGAGCTGCTTGGACTGCCCTGTGAAGGAATCAGTTCTTGCCACTTCCAAGTGAATGACAATCAGAAACTTTCCACCTCCACGGACAGTTCCATAATCATAACATCAGAATCACATTATTTAGGGATCATGTCTGTCCTAGAAGGAATTTTTTAAGAGAATATAGATTTTTAAAAGGATTAATGATTATTGTGATCATCCTCGCCAAGTGAGACTTATAACATTTGAAGTGTTTATTCCCTTTCCTGAGTTGACCTAAGTTTTGGGGGACAGTGGAATTTGGGGTTAGGCGTTCAATCGGATTGATGGAGTGAGACGTTTTATCCTAGATTTATGGAATGTGGAGTACTGCAGAGATTAGAAGAGAATTTGGAAATTTCAATGTGGGTGCCGTAGAAATGGGCAGGAATGTAATCAAAGATAGCAGCACTTTGGGTGTAATAGTGGGCATAGGATCATAACACTTTGAAAACGTGCCCTTTTTATGACGCAGGCCTTAGATAAATAGCAAATTTTACAATTGCATTTGGGGGAAAGGAAGTAAATTGTATTGTTAATAGCTCTAAATAAACGCAGGAAGCTATAGTTGTTAATCATGGAGTGTGTATTTCAGAAGATACTTGTCCATATTCGAATTGGGGATGGTAGTATCACGGCGTGCTACTGAATTGGATTAGTGATTCTCCTCAGAATTCAATGAGAGTGTTGGCCTATAATGTTAACCTAGAATCACACAATTTGGATAATTGTTCTATTTATCCAATGGGTAGACTTAGAGTAATATATCCCAGGTAATATAGTGGTGTAGTGGGACTAAGTCACATATACCAAAAGTTGCACTAAATAAAAATAAACCCTTAAAACAAAACACAAATTAATTAAAAAGCTTTAATGCGGAAACGATAGTTTTTTCATGTCCTTTATGTGTTTATTTTTTCACAATGAAGACAGAATACTACTGGCACTAAAATTGGAATTGAGTACGGTTAAAAATTGTACGTGATATATAATTCTATTAATCAATAAAGAGGGAATAATGGTGCCAATGGTCAGTGATTCAGAATTCATTTCCATCGGCCAAAATTAAATATCTTTTGGTCTAGTAATCATTTTGAAATTCTGTAATAAACTGATTGATCATACATACATCATACAAAAACTATGTTAGCTCAAAATCAAAACTCTATCAAAAATTATATTATACAATCAAATTGTATCCGTATAATCAAAGCTTAACTGCTATACTAAAGCGAAGATACACACATTCTAATAAAGTACAAGGGAGCGCTATATCTCCAAAACTGTATGAGATACAGTTCAAGAAATTCGAAAAAAGAAAACAAACTTTTTCGATTTTCCTAGAAAACTTCCCATTAAACAAAAATTTTTGCAACATATGTTAGCCTAGACACAAACCAGTATAATCAAAGCTTAACTGTTATATTAAAGCGAAGATACACACATTCTAATAAAGTACAAGGGAGCGCTACATCTCCAAAACCGTATGAGATACAGTTCAAGAAATTCGAAAAAAGAAAACAACCTTGTTCGATTTTCCTAGAAAACTTCCCATTAAACAAAAAACTTGCCAACATATGTTAGCCTAGACACAAACCAAGGCAAAAGTACTCCATGTAGTAGATAATACTGGGTTGTAGCATAATAGTGTTAACAAAAAATTGTTTAATTTCATTGTGTGTAAATAGATTTACGAAATTCAAATGATCTTTTGGTTGAATGAAAGGACAGCTTTTTGGATTGCGAAATGTGAAACTTTATGAACGGAGAACCTTTCAAGTTGTCGATAGTAAAATGTGTTATTTTTAATGCAAAATGTTTAACGCTGGCTTGGCTTGCTATTTCGAAAATAAAACTTTAGTGCTTTAGAATAGTTCTAGATACTTTCATATATATTACGGTATATCCGAATGTCTGCCAATCGTTGTCTCAGATATTAGATACTATTATCTACTTGCCCAAGACAATTTCTATTGAATTACTCTGGCCACGTACATGTTACAGACTTATCATACTCTTCGTCATATACTTCGGCGTCTAACATCAGATATTACTCCAGCGGCACATGAGGGGAACCCTCAGGGGCATCGGAGGTCTGGAAGACCACCGGATACTTGGAAGCTTTGCCTGGAAAAGAAATACAATCAAACTCGACTATCATGGAACCAAATTATATCATTTGCTAGAGCCAGGATCGCTGGAGAGAATTCATTGATGGCTAAATACGCGATAGTGTCGCCGTCACTATGCGTCACTACTTGATAGTGTCATAATATAATGCCACCCTGAAAACAAAATATTGGCTATGATAACAGGCCCGGAACAAGAAGTACGGGGTAAACGATATGTCAAAATACGAGCAGCGAGGACAATCGTTCACCCAGACTTCGGGAATCTCGTGTAGCTACAAGACATGGAATTACTAAATTCTACTGCGATTCATACATTAACATGATCGACTGGGACAAAATCGCAGTAACAGCACCACCGTGTTTACAATTCCATACGGATGAAGACATTCAAAGTTACCAATACTCCAACAACGAAATTATAATGCTACTAGGTTAGCAATGGAAGTAATAGTAATAACAAAATATATAACGGGTCCGCCATCTAACGTTTTTTTTTTGCAACTAGTGCTTATTTCGTGAATGTTAACACATAGCTCATGCCTGATTTGACAGATAATTAGTTTTGTCCTTCCGCTGAACGAATATGGTTG
The DNA here is from genome assembly GCA_963931995.1 of Phaonia tiefii. Lineage (NCBI taxonomy): Eukaryota > Metazoa > Arthropoda > Insecta > Diptera > Muscidae > Phaonia > Phaonia tiefii. Next base: position 313,302,889 of record OZ008367.1, read on the forward strand.
CGTATACGCTTGAACAACGCTGGGAAATATGGGAAAAATGGGCCTGCGATCGACTTACAGAAGATGCCGATTTTGCCAAAACAATCATCTTTTCAGATGAAGCTCATTTTGATCTTGGCGGGTATGTAAACAAAATTGTCGCATTTGGGGCAGAGAAAACCCGCACGCATACATTGAAAACCCGATGCACCCAAAACGAGTCACTGTTTGGTGCGGATTTTGGTCCAGTGGCATAATTGGGCCATTTTTCTTCGAAAATGATCAAGGAGTGGCCGTTACAGTCAATGGCGATCGTTATCGGGCCATGTTGAACGAATTTTTGTTCACAAAAACTGAAGAGGAGGATATTGGCAACATTTAGTTTCAACAAGACAGCGCTACGTGCCACACAGCCGAAGCTATACTCGATGTTTTGCGCCCTGTTTTTGAAGATCGCATTATCAGCCGCAAAGCTGATGTCGTTTGGCCATATCGGAGCTGCGATTTGACACCGTTGGACTATTATTTGTGGGGTGCCCTCAAAGATAAGTGTTACGCCGACAAGCCAGAGATAATTGGCGTTTTAAAGGACAATATTCGTGAAGCCATGGGTGAAATACAGCTGCACACAATCGATAATGTGCTTAAAAATTGGACCGGTCGTGTAAGCTACTGCATGGCCAGCCGAGGCAGCCATTTGAATGAAATTATTTTCCATTATTAACCGGAAGGATTGTGCTTTCAAATAAAAAAAGAAATTTGAGATAATATTCAGTAGTTTTTTTTATAGCATTTTCAAAACAAAAAAGTCATTTGGCGGACCCGTTATATAATTTTACGCTTGATGTAGTTTTTCTATGCCTTTCGTACAACAATGAACATTTTGTACAAGTTTGTAATTGAATCAGCGCCTAACGTCACTGAGAAAGAGCGTCTCAGTCGTACTTTTGCAAAACTAGACAGTCGTGAACGGTACACCCAACTAGAGCCTTGCCGAGATTTGCTATAATTATTTTTACTCTTTTGTAAATGGTATTTGTAATATAACTTAAACAAGATTTCAATAGAAACTAGATTAAAAATGATATATCCCAGGAAAATATTTAAAAAATGTTCAATAGCGCTAAACGGCTAAAGTGTATGTAATAATTTGCGCTAAAAAGTATGCAATCATTTTTCTTTAAACATTTTTTTGATAGCGCTAAAAAGTTTGCAATAATTTGAGGTAATAATGCAAACAGCGTGCACAAATATTTGTATTCATGCAGTAAATATATCTTGTCATACGTAACTTTTTCGTTTTTGAATAAAACTGTATATGTTCGTGGTTTCTTGCTTACTAATTCTAGAAAAAAATATTTTTAAATTGTAGGCTTAGAAACTGCATTAAACGAGACCTTCATTAGACAATTATGTCGTACGTCTCCAAAATCTATAGGTCAAATGTAGTACGCGTTGATGTCATCTATGTTACGTTCGAGCCTCGAACAAAAAACTACGATAAGAAAATGGTTTTAGCTGTTTTTCACGGGCTCGGAAAGGAAAAAAATTTGTTTTGCCCCGACTTTGGGAATTTTTTTTTAAATGCGGGCCGACCCGGTTTAATATATACATTAAACCGACTCACATTGTATGGTGGGGAAATAAGTGTTTTTTTTGTGCACCCCTGAAAATGTACATTATATTGTTTTTTGATGATTCCCAAAATATTTTTAAAAGGTTTTTTTTTAAAAAGTTTTTTTTTTTTAGTTTTTCAAAGAATTTTGTACATTAGCTTGATCCAATTTATACAATATTAGCATTACATTGAAGGGGTTTTTATGGGGCGCTTACCGATATGTAAGACATATCAAATCAAAGTGTGTGAAGATAAATTTATCTGATAAATTTATATATCATAGACACAAACCACTTATATCTGAAATGGAATCAGCACATGGGGCTAATGTGGAATACACAGGCACTCGAGATCATTATTTCTGTCAATGACATGGGTCGCTTCTTATAGTTGACTATGTCTCCGATCTGAAATGGAATCAGCATATAGTTGGGATGAAGATGTTATGTGCTCCGGGGCTAATTTTATTTATACAGGTAGTCCGTCAGGGGTGCCCACAATTGGCACTCGAAGCCATTATTTCTATCAGCGACATGGGTCGCTTCATAAAGTTGACTATATCACCGATCTGAAATGGAATCAGCATACATTTGGAATGAAGATGTTATGTGCTTCGGGGCTAATTTTAAATATACATTAAGTCCATTTAATTTTATCAGGAGTGTGCAATATTGGCACTCGAAGCATTATTTCTGTCGACGACATGGTTCGCTTCCTAAGGTTGAAGGTAATGGAATCAGCATATATTTGGGAAGGGGGTGTAATGTGCTCCCATATGGCTAAGTTGGAATATACCGGTAGTCAATTCACTTTTATCAGGAGTGCCCTATACTGGCATTCGAAATAATTATTTCTTTTAATGACATGTGTCGCTTCCTAAAGTTGACCATATCTCCGATCTGAAATGGAATCAGCAGATATTTGCGATGGGGGCGTTATGTGCTCCCATGGGGCTAATTTGGAATATACGGGTTGTCCATTCACTTTTATCAGGGATGCCAACTATTAGCACTGGAAATCATTCTTTCCATCAATGACATGGGCCACTTCACATATTGGGCTATATCTCCGCTCTGTAATGGAATCAGGATATATATAGGCTGCGCTGTTTATGTGTTTCTACTGTGTTAGGCGGTTGGACATTAGAAGTTCATTCACCTTTGTCATGAGTGACGTAGGTTAGATCAAAAGCGACCAAGGTCAGTTTTTTACAAGAAAAAATATTTGTGTCTATATAAAGCTAATTATACGATAATTTATATTCATCATGAATGGCTTCTAAAACGTTTACTGGCTCTTTTTTCTGTACAAAATTTCCCTTTTTTTATCCAAAAGTCAGATTTCAGAAATTTTGTATAAGTGGTTTGTGTCTTCGATAAATAAATTTGTTGATGTGCTAACATCTATAAGCATGGGTAGGGCAATCTATCAAAGTGAACACATGCAAACAGCACACAGCGTTAGCATCACATACGTGGTTGTTGTAGAACAATAGTCGTTGCCTGAAAATAATTATGATGGTGTTGATGTAGCGTCAGCGAACAAACAAGTAGGTCGTCGTCGCCAAAAAGTATTGAATATTATAGAGAACTCATGGAACAAATTGTATGACTCAATAGCACTGGCGACATCTGGTGAATGATACAAAACGTATTATTCTTTTTTGTCATAACTAGGTCCATTTATAAATTTTAAGGTGGAACATTGATGCGTTTTGAAACAATTATGCTTGTTGTATTGTTTTATGTAAGAAAATTGTCGTAATGGTGCATTTATATTGAAATATTCTAAGACTATTAAGACTCGTTTATGCTCTTTTACTCAGACTCTCTACATGAGAGAGGAAACAGAGTGCAATAAGTTCTCTATACTATTCAATATCTTTTGTCGTCGCTCTGTTTATGACAAAACAAAACCAAACAGATCTAAATATTTCTTAATTTATTTTTTTGAACAATATTACATCTAATTTTAAAGCAGATGTAAGTATTTAGAAAGAAATTGCAATAGCAAAAGGGCCTTCAGCAAAAAAACTATTTTTGTTTTGTTTTCCAATGTAGCATTGTTAAATAAAAATCGAACAGGTACCGTGTTAACACATCGCCCGTGAGTTTGAACACTCATTAATTTTTTCTAAAGAGCCTTCGTGGTTCCGAAATGTCCCCAATGTGATCTTCAAATCAACGAACATAAAAATGGATCAAACTGGGATCACGAGCGTTTTACAGGAACTCCACTATTAGAGCCGTGATAGGATTTCCTTATTTGTTAATACCCGTACTTACCTCTTACTACAGTGGTGAGTTTTATTATTTTTTGGGGACCAAGGACAATTTCTAAAACTTGGACATGTTTCTGATTAGGGATATCAAGAACGTGACATTCAGCCCCTCTTTTTAGTACGAAAAAAAAATGGTTTCCCATTACATCCCATGAAGGAATAGAACGGTATATAGATTTACACTCACTGATTGGGACCTACTATTTTACACCGGTTCCGAACGGTAGCTTGAGAAGCTTTCTCATGGCTAAATACTCGATAGTGTCGCCGTCACTACGCGAGGTGACCGCCGCCGAAAGAAATTTAACGAGGTCAGAGCAGGGATCGAACCCATGATCTCATGTACAAGAGCGGCCACAATATTCAATTCCAGAGTTTAGTAATTCATAGTTTACAGGTAATAGGTATCTCTACTAATTTACGCCCTCGGAAGGACGATGAATTGAATAAGGACTTGGTTTCATAAGAATTTCTTATATTTCTTATAGTCGTATTATTGATTAACTGTGACTAATATTTATGTACAAAATATGAACTAATTAAAACATTTTTCTGCATAATTTTAAAGACAGAAAAATTTGGTTACGATAACCTTAATTAAGCCATTTTTCAGTAATGGTATCCAAACTTGTCGGTAACAACAAAACTCTTTTTTTGGCCTTGACAACCAGAAAATATAAATGTCACAACCTAGTTTGTTATTAAGTGATTGTGATAACTGACTCCTTTTTTGCCGCAATTTCATTTCAGTTTGAGTACGGGTTGTTTCAACCGATTCCTAATATTTATTTATGACAACCTCTAAATTCGATTACAGTCAATTGCTGTTGCCGCAATCCAATTTTTTTGTGAGTGTAGTAAGTGGCATGAGGGATTGCTTGTTGGCAGATACAACTAGATATTATCCGTGGGGTTAAAGGACATGTTCACGTTGTAATCGACAAAGAAGGAAATGATTGGAAACACAAAAGGCACATGTAGTTACAGATAGATGTTGTCGGCACTATGGATACCACTTGGAGTAATTAGTATGTGAGAAGGATTTGCTAAAAGTTGTGAAATAACAGTGGGTCAATTTGTATGTTTGTGTGGCTTAAATAAGAATTTGTTTTAGTTGATAAGTAAAACTATATTGGATGTCATATCAAATTATTACAAACCTTAAAAAGTAAACAAAGAAATATTTAAAATTAAAAAACAAGTGTGAAACGAAAAGTTTTCTATAAGCGATAACTGGATCTATTTAATAATATTAAATATAATTGGAAAATACTTGTGATTTCGGATATTTGTATTAAGTATTTTTGGAGCGAAGTTCCTTATAACACGTTGCGGGATGGGGCCTAAATGAGAAAAAAATTAAACAACTGTTGTTTTCACACTATTATGTTACAAACCATTATTATCAACTATAATGTTTTCTTTTGATTTGGTTTGTGTCTAGACTAAGTAGATGTCTCACATATGTTGTGAAATTCCTTGTTTAATGGGAAATTTTCTAGGTGGAGCCTGTAACCAATATTTAGTATACTATATTGTAGTTTTGAAGCCAATAAACAGTAAAAGCTAAAGTGAAAGATGTTTAAAAAAGAACATTTTCTTACATAACAGCCTTTTCTTAAAAAAAGGAAGTTTTCTCAAAAAAAATATTCTTAAACAAATAACCTTTTCTTTAAAAAAAAATAGATTATCAATACAATACATTATCTTAAAGAAGTACCTTTGTTAAACAAAAGTAAATATTCTTACAAAAGGTGTCCTTTCTTCAAAAAAGTAATTTATCTTAAAATAAGTATCTTTTCTTAAAAAGGTACATTTTCCTACAACAAATTGTGTTTTCTTAAAAAACAAAATTTTCTTTAAAAAGAACCTTTTTGTGAAACAAAATAACTTTTCTTGAGATAAGTACCTACTCTTAAAATTGTACATAGCTATCCTTTAAAAAAGGACCAATTCTAAAAATTTCCCATTTCTTAAAAAAAACCTTTTCTTCCAAAAAATTTTTTCTCTTAAAAAAATAAATTTTTTTACAAAAATTCCTTTTCTGAAAAGTATCATTCTTAAAAATAAAATAATACCTTTGCTTTTCTTGTGATAAATAGCCTTTCTGAAGATAAGTAAATTTTCTTAAAAATATAACCTTTTCCTAAAAAGAGTACCACTTCTTTAAAAGGTGCCTGTTTTTAAAAAAAGTACTTCTTTGTAAAAAAATGCATACTCTTATGACTTTTTCTTACAGAAAGTACTCCTGCTTAATATAGTACCCTTTCTAAAAAAAAATCATTAGCTTTTAATAAAAAAGTATCTCTCTTTAAAAAATTACCTTTTCGGAAAAATAAAATACTTATTCTTACAAAAAAAGCTAAAAATACTTTAAAAAAAAAAATACATTCTATAAAAAAAAAATTTTCTTAAAAATATTTATCATTTTACAAAAAGTATCTTTTCTTAAAGCTCCATTTAAATTATCGAGCTTTTCAACGGGCGCCTTAGGCGTGTTGGAACTAACAGTACATAATCTACATATAGCGAAAGGAACTTTGTTCCAACCGGGTGTCCCCTGATTTTTATGTGATTTTTTTTTATTTACTTGCCCTATTTTTCTAACTTATATTTTGTTATATTTTTAATATTTTAATGTTTAATATTAAAATTTTGCATCATTACAGATACCACTATACTACAAAATTAAAAAAAGTGTTTGTCTTGGAAATAAAAGCTTCCCAAAATGTTCCAGTTCCCTTAAATTGAAAGCAGGAATTTTGTCATGGGTAAGTTTTTTTTTTTAAAAATTTGTTTAAAATTTTCATTTAAAATATTAAATTTCGTCAGTGATACCTTTATTATTATTTTGACTATAGTTTTCGAACAAGTCGTCCAACCAGTTCATGCAATACCACAATTTAGAGGTTATTATATGGACTACAAATATGACGAACACCATTTTTATGTGAAAACAGTGCTTAAGGAACAGTGGGCAAAATTTTGAAAAATACCTTTTGTTTTAAAAACTTGGTTTTTGTTGACACAAAACAAAATATAAAAAATTCCTTATCCATCTCGGGGACTAGAGACAATCCATCGCGTGTTCTATTGATCCTCCACACGCTGAAATAAACGCCCACTGTAACATATACTCCCAAACATATTCTGCAGGAATCATGTATGTGTGTGGAACACACTTCAAACATTTATAAGTCCCAAACTCAAGTGTATTTAAATGAGCATGTTAACTCACAAATATATATGATTTTACGTGGAAAATTTTGCGTGTTTTATCCCAAACATCCACATTCTTACGTGGAAGTATTCGCGTGTTTCCCCCAAGCCTATATATACTTACGTGGAAACGTATACGTATTTCCTTCCAAACATAATTATATTTAGAAGCGAATTATTCTTTTTTTATTTATTTATTAGAATTATTTGTATCAATATAAATCCACATTAGCATGTTTACTGACAAATATGTATGGTTTTACGTGGAAACATTTGCGTGCTTCATACCAAACATCCATATACTTGCGTGTAAGTATTCGCGTGTTTCCCCCAAACATACATATACTTACGTGGAAACATATGCGTATTTTCTCCTAAACATAATAATATTTAGAAACGAGTTATTCTTTTTTTTATTTATTTATTATAATTAATTGTATCAATATAAATCCAAATTTATAAATAATTAATAAAAAAATTAAAAGATTTAAAAATACCCTTTTTACATTTATTTGCATTGAAGGTTTAATTGATGAAATGAGAATCTGCCGCCTGTTTGATTCGCCTCCCTTTGTTGTCTCTCACGTTTTCGTTTTTAGAATGTTTCAACTATGCGTTGCTTGTCACTATGCGTTAGTACACAAACAATATACTTACATACAAATCTAGTTCATGCAAGGCAAGCAAGCGTGTATTAATTACACGGTACAACAACTTTACAAAAAAAACCCCGTGGGGTTTCTCCACGGTTTCTAATGTGTTTGGGTCCGCTGAATCCGAATCTGAAGTCAGAATTTTCGGGTCACCCTCGGGTTTCGGGCTACAGGGGAACGCAGCCCCCTAACCCCCTAGTGGTAATGAAATCAATATTTCTTCCTTTAGGGACGACCGGAGAGGAATAATATGTATGACTGGCCCCCATTAATTTATCATAAAGAAGATTTTTCCCCTTGGGACCTATCCCCTCCGACCCGCCCTTAGGGGGGGCCATACAAATTTATTAATTTTTGGTGTTTGTGTTTTTGGTGTTTGATTTTTTTTTAATACAAATTTAATTAAATATGTTTTTTATTTCTTGTTTATACTTTATTTCGTAACATATATTTGACTTTATCGCCAATTTTTTCGTGTTGTACAGTTTTAAATAAATAAATGGTTTCCCGTTACATCCCATGAAGGGATTAGGGAGAGCTTCTCACAACCAGTGAGCTGTGCGCGTTCCAGTTTTATACTCACTGGTTGGGACCTACAGTTTTACACCGGTTCCGAGCGGTATTTTGAGAAGCTTTTTCATGGCTAAATACTCGATAGTGTCGCCGTCACTAAGCGAGGTGACCGCCGTCGAAAGAATTTTTTTTAGGTGGTCAGAGTAGGGATTGAACCCACGTCCTCGTGCACAAGAGCCGCGCACACTACCATTGCACCACCGACGGCCAGTACAGTTTTAACTGTGTTTTTTATTTGTTATATTTCAAAACTTGTCCGCATTCCGATTTTCTCAGTAAAATCTCGGGCAGAAATGGCCTTTGGTAGCATACGTAAATATATACGAAAGACATACACAAAAACCAAAGCAACATCACAAACCATTTAACGGTCCGAGCGTTTGTTTTTTCGGTTTTCACCGATCATTCGCTTTTGAAATCCTCTGTCCGCTGAACCATTGACGACTGAATACATGAAATTAAATCGCAATACATCAGCCAAAAATAAGAAACACTGACTTCATCTGCAATTTACACGCCCATGCAGGAATATTTATGAATCACTCACTGAGAGAATAATGAAAAAATACAGATACACACCTAAAATATATACACACTCGTTGTCCCATTTTTATTCTCTTGCTCTTGAGAGAGCGTAAACCGTGCAAAAAACACAGCTGTTTTTGTAACACAAACACAGATATGTTTGGATCGCAAACACATATATTATAACCTATTAATTTTTCATATACTATTGAATAGCAAAAACAATGTGTTTGGGCACAGGTATATTGTATTTGAGACATGCTCCAAATACATGTTTTATTTGTCTAGTTAAACAACAAAAAACGACTGATTTTTCAGCGTGCACATATGTTTCGTTTTCTTCTTTATTAAAAATACTCCTATAATTCCACTCCAGCTCATTGTACGCGATCTCTACAAGACGTACATTACCCAGTTTTTCCATCGTTTATTTTCCGCATCGTACGCTTTAACAACGCAAAACACTTTTGTCGTAACTAGTCCCTCTGTTCAGCTTTTTCTTTTTTCGGCTCTTCGCCACCTTGCATCGCCACCTGCAAACTTTATGGCATTGCTTACCCCCCTCTGATTTCTACTATATATCACTGCTTTTCGTCCTGCAACCTCGTTTCGGCTCAGCAATTTTCATTGTTAGTCGTGAAAATCTATCTTTCTATCCACTGCAGCTACCTCTTCCTAGCTCAGCGATAGTTTATGTCGGTCGTGAACATCTATCGTTCTATTCACTGCCTCAGCCTCTTCCTGGCTCAGCTTTGTCAGGAATTCCTGGTCGAAGTCCATCGTGGGTTTCTTCTCAGCATTCTTAAGTTTTCCCCATCAAGATAACGATCTACCTCATCACAATTTTCAGCTTTCGTAGTAATAATTCGTAAAATAATCACCACTACGGCTGCTGGACTGCGGTAAACTCTCATGATGCCTCTCAAAGGTTTTGAACATTTCGTCGAATGCAACCTCATCCTTGAAGACTGCTGTCAGCCGCTTTCCCTCCTTGAGCTTTTGTCTAATTTCAACTTGATCTTTCTGTTTTTCTAAAATTTTTTGATAAATCGAAATTTTTTTTTTTTTTTTAAATTACTCCCGATTTTACACGTCACGTTTTATTCCTTTATAACCAACGCCAACGTTATAGTGCCAATCACTGCCGAAGTAATCCTTTTTTTCGGTTTCATACTAGCTCCGGAATTGTAAACACTTTATACAATATTCACCAAAGTCACCGGTTTATAAAACCTATTTTTCGAAGGACCGATTGTACAGGTTAGAAATAAGACAAGCGACACTTTCCAGTATTTGATTGATTCTACTTTATTAACTCAAATTATTCTCCTTACAATACAAATCGATCTATACAAATAGTAGCATACTTAAAAGCCAGGATATTGTTATCCAATGTTGAATGTGTAATCGTTATCACACACCTCGTCCTATCTACTCCATTTACTATCTATCAATTTTTTTCCCACATGCATCGCTCTATATCGCATAGGATCACGTGGGGCATTTACCAAACATAGACGCTCTTCCCGTCATAATGAAACCGTTATGCGGATCCCAAAACACGGTTAAAATAATTATTCACATATCTAGGACAAATGTTGCATAGTGTCTTCAAATGTAAAAGAGTTCCACACGTGGCTCTAATTTGATTGACACCATTTCACATTATGCACAGTTATGGCCAAAATAATATGTTTCTCTTTATAAAGGGTGTCTCAGTAAGATTGCACTTTGTAATTTTGAAACAAAACTAATGACTATTACGACTGTAAAGAAGACATGTTCCGATTAAGTACGGAATAAAATATCCGTCATATGGCCTTCTTGGCTCGTATAAAAGACCATTATTTTTTTCATGAAATTTTCCATGACTGTTTCACACAGATGTGGCTAAATGACACGCCGATGACGCGTTGGATCTCGGATTTGATATCAGGAATTGTCTCTGGTTTATTTCCATAAACCCGTGGTTTGACAAAACCCCAAAGAAAGAAATCGCACGGCGGAAAATCGTATGATCTTGGGGGCCAGTTGACTTCAGAATTTCTTGAGATAATTTGTTCTGGAAATCGTTGCTGTTATAAAGCGATTGTTTCATGCGCGGTGAGGCAGGTGGCGACGTCTGCTAAAGGCACATGTCGTCCAGATCCATGCCGTTCAGTTGAGGTCACAAGAACTCCGTTATCATGGTCAGTTGAGGCCACAAGAACTCCGTTATCATGTTCCTGTAACGAATGCCGTTCACAGTCACTGCAAGTTAGGTCTAATCTTCAAAAAAGTAAGTCCCAATCACGACGCCTGACCAAAATCTGCACCAGACAGGTGCTCGTTGTGGATGCATTTTTTTTTGTCATGGACTGCATGAGGATTTTCTGAGCCCCAAATTCGATAATTTTGTGGTATTTTTCCCAGCAATTCTGGTTGAAATGTGCCTCATGCGAGAAGATGACTTCCTTTGAAAAATTGGCATTGACTTAACTTTGCTCCATTACCCATTGAATGCATTGCCGGCGCTTTCCATGGTCAGCTGGGTTGAGCTCCCGATAAAGCCTGAAGGTGGAGGTTTTTTGTCAAAATTCGTTGCGTAGTTCTTCGTGAAATTTGTAGTTATTGAGAACTATCCCGAATTGATGTTTTCGGGTCTTCAGCGACACTCTCGTTTACAGGAGCATGTTTCCGAGAGACCGACCGGCGAGGAACCAAATTAATAACGTGGTAAATGATGGAGGGCAGTGACCGTCGGTGGTGCAATGGCTAGTGTACGCGGCTCTTTTACATGAGAACGTGGGTTCGATCCCTGCTCACACCACCTTACATTTCTTTCGACGACGGTCACCTCGCTTAGTGATGGCGACACTGTCGAGTACTTAGCCATGAAAATGCTTCTCAAACACCGTTCGGAACCGGTGTAAAACTGTAGGTCCGAATCAGTGAGTGTAAACCTAGAAAGCGCACATCTCACTGATTGTGAGAAGCTCTCCCCAATCCCTTCATGGGATGTTATGGGACACCATTTTTTTTTTTTAATTGATGGAGGGCACTTATCCAGTGTAATGGATGTACGAGTGATCTGAGGAGGTAACATCGACTCTGATCAGTATCTGGTAGCAGCAAAGGTTCGCACGAGATTAAGTAGAGCGAAAATCAAAAGGAAACCAGACGCAGGGCAAGCTAGACATGGGAAAGCAGCAATTACCAGAGGTAGCCGAGACCTACTCAAGGAAGCTGTCACAACTTTTGGCACAGAACCCACCTCCTCCTGATGACAATCCTGATGCGCAGTGGAAATCCATTTCCGACCATATAAAAACGGCCACAACAACCGTAATTGGTTTCGAAAAACCGCTTCGCAATAAACCATGGTACGATGAAGAGTGCCGCATTGCAAATGATGAAAAGAACGTTGCACGCATGGCAATGCTGCAGTCAATTGCAACGCGAGCTGCGACTGAACGGTATAGAGAGAAAAGAAAGGAGGTAAACCGTTTCCTTAGGAGTAGGAAACGGCAGTGGAGAAAGCACGAGAGTGAGAGAACTGGGACATACAGAGGGAAGAACAAAGCCCGAAAATTATACCAAAGGGTCAAAAACGGAACTAATGGATATGGTTCAGGGCCCCCCTTCTGTAAAGACAAGAACGGAAATCTCATCGCAGATGTGGAGAGAATGTTGGGAATATGGAGAGATCATTTTTCTGCGCTATTGGTACCTGATATATCCAATGACGAGACAATCGATCATAATTTGGACAACGGCGTCGATTGCCCTCCTCCAAACCAAGACGAGGTCAGAACAGCTATTGCCCAGCTTGGGAACAACAAAGTCGCAGGAGCCGTTGGATTACCGGCGGAGCTGTTTAAGGCTGGCGGAGATGAGCTGATAAGCTTATTAGCAAAATTTGGTTAGATGAATGCATGCCCGGCGATTGGAGTCTCAGTGTACTATGTCCCATATTTAAAAAAAGTGACCCAAATCTCTGTACCAACTACCGTGGAATAAGCCTTTTATCCATAGCATATAAAGTTCTATCAAGTACAATGTACGAAAGACTAAAACCAATTATCGCTCACCTGATTGGACCATACAAGTGTGGCCTTAGGCCTGGAAAATCGACAACCGACCAGATGTTCACGCTATGCCAAATCCGGGAGAAGACCCACGAAAAAAAAGTCGACACCTACCCATCTATTTGTCGATTATAAGACGGCCTTCGATTGTCCGATACGGGGGAAACTCTACGAAGAAATGCCTGAGCTTGGTATTCCTCTAAAACTCATACGCCTTTGCAGGATGACCTTGACGAACACCAAATCCGCACTGAAAGTTGGTAAGGATCTTACCGAACCTTTCTAAACTAAGCGAAGCCTCAGGCAAGCCGACACCCTGTCGTGCGATCTCTTTAACATTTTAATAGAGATTATAGACCTGGACGAACACCAAATCCGCACTGAAAGTTGGTAAGGATCTTACCGAACCTTTCTAAACTAAGCGAAGCCTCAGGCAAGCCGACACCCTGTCGTGCGATCTCTTTAACATTTTAATAGAGATTATAGACCTGGACGAACACCAAATCCGCACTGAAAGTTGGTAAGGATCTTATCGAACCTTTCTAAACTAAGCGAAGCCTCAGGCAAGCCGACACCCTATCGTGCGATCTCTTTAACATTTTAATAGAGATTATAGACCTGGACGAACACCAAATCCGCAGTGAAGTTGGTAAGGATCTTACCGAACCTTTCGAAACTAAGCGAGTTCTCAGACAAGGTGACACCCTGTCATGCGATCTCTTTAACATCTTAATAGAGATTACTCTGAGAAAAGCTGCAGCCAGAATGAATAAAACCATCCGAAGCAAAAGTCACATGCTGCTCGCATATGGTGATGATATAGACATCATTGGGCGGACAGTTAGAGAAGTTACTGCGGTGTTTTCGAGAATAGAGAAGGGGTCGACAAATCCTAGGTATTGTCGCAAGCAGACGAAACATCTGTAGGAGTCTTCGGTGGCTGGGCCACGTCAGTAGAATATATGAAGGCGAATCAGCACGAAGCGTTTTCGAAACCGAACTCCAAGGAAGACGAAAAATAGGAAGACCAAGACGCCGCTAGAGGTATCGGGTTGACGAATCCCTACATATACTTGGTATTGCCAACAGGGGAGATACGACAGAAGATGGAGCTGGTTGGCAAAATATCTTGTCTTCGTTTTGTAAGGTCCCTGACTCCTCGGGGTTTTTCGAGACCGGATAAATAAATAAGTATATATCAATTTTCATTTTCAATTTCAATTTTCTAAACCAAGTATTTGTATTGTATTAAATCAGACTCTTACATTTCTTATTCCTTTCAATTTCAAAACAATTTGTATCAAAATATGATATAAACTCAAGCTCCCACTGTCTTCTAACATGTGAGAGCTAAACATGACGTATCGTTGTGCTTTAGTGTAAATGTATGGACGTTGAAATACAATCTAACATTTGTATTTGAGGCATAATTTGTAACAGTTCCCTACTGTTGGCTATTATTGCAAACCAAACATGCTCGTGCATACACACAATCACCGAAAGCATTTTCTGCAATTGTTCAGGCATCAGCAACAGCCATAGCAGAAGCAACGACAATAGCAATATCAGCATCACCATCGGCATCATCATCATCATCATCATCATCATCATCATCATACGCATCAGCAGAAAATATCCTTTATTTATGGCTGGTGTGTTTGTATTTGTATGCAATACGAGAAACTTCTCTAGCAAATCCTACAGGATAATTCAGCTAGAGGGTAATTCACCTTAAGAACATTTGATTAATTTGTTTGCTTTTACGATGCAATTTTCTCCCAACATTTTGGTTTACTACAGATCTTTGATGTTGCTCGAGGAAATGTTGCTCACACAAACGCACACACACACACACACACACTCAAACGCTCACACACACACAGGCAGCCCCTATACATATGCACAGTTTCATATTGCCACAAAATGGTTGCAATCATTCTCCTGGAACAGTAACGATTTTCTTGTACGTTAAGTTTTATTCTCATCGTCAGTCTGATTGTTACGGATCGAGAGTCCAATGCTTGTTAGTTGTTGGCATGTGATGCTTGAATATTTGTTAATCCTAGCACGAATGATTGTAACTACCTAAGAGTGCGCGTGAGTTGTGTGCGTGTTCGCATCATTCCTAACAGTCATGGTGCGAACTATTGTGAAGGTAAAGAAAATAAAAATAAAATGTAAAATATTTGGTGATACATCATTTAAGACATATTTTATATTTCGTATTTAAAAGTGCGTACCACTTTGGAATTTATACATCACTCCATAATACAACTGCGAATTAATCAATGGGATTTCAGTCACATCTTTAACGATTCTGGACAGTATTTCAGTACAGTCATTATTTTCACTGTTGCGTGATTTTAGAAATCGTATGCTCTCGTAGCAATTTTTTTTTTTGATCAGGATGTAAATGTTCAAAAGGACTTCGAAACCCCTTACCTGAAGGTACTAATTCACTTTATGTTTGAGTTGTATTCAACACTAATACCTATTTAAAACAGTAATTTCCCAGTAAACAATTGTTTCCGACGTGTCGGACGTCTGTAAGATCTCTTGAATTATATCAGGCAATTAGCCGAAATATCTGAAATATCTGAAATTCTTTGACATTTAAACGAGTTTACTGTACATTCTCTGTCAGCTGGTTCTGTACATTCTCTGAAATTCCATATGAAAATCATGCGACGATTCGGTACATTGTCTGAAGGGAATTTATTTTTTGATTTTATTTTCATTCCGTAACCATGCGGCAGTAAGGGATTTCCCCGAAAATGTTTTTACTGTATAGTTTCGGTAAATTAGATTGTTGTTTTTGTTTTTTTCTGCATAGTTTTGGTAGTTGTCTACAGTTAAAAACGAGCAAGCAAGTGCGGTCGTCAAATAAAAATAACAATTAATTTAATATTATTTTTTTTTGTGCAATAAAGTAAATTTTCAAGACGTATTTTTGCTCTATTTAAATACGCGTTTAAAAATAATACAAAATAATAAAACATAAGTAACATAAAAAAATTTTAAAAATGTGTTCACCGGAAAACTCGGATATTATCAGCTGCATCAGCTGAATATTATATGGCTTTCGACCGAAGTCTTTAAATTAAATCTTCCGGAGGTTTAATAACTCAAACCCAATTGCAATAAACAGCAATATTCTCCTCGGTACGCACTCTACCAATACAAGTTTGTGAATTGATGTGCAATTGAGTGAAACTGGCATTTTTGTAGCACGATTCCCGTGCCAGCCTGTACATTTGCAAAACCCAAATCTTCTCTAAATTTTTGCCAAGCTACTGTAGCACTTGTACAAAAGCATATTGCAAGCACCTTTCTTACTATTGACTTTAGCATTCGTCATTGGTTGCAATTGTTTGGTGGCTCATAGTTGCTCAAAATTTGCAATTTGTTGAATGCATAAAGATCAACATCTAAACAAACGCCATCCCCAACCTCATCATCATCTATGTATGTCTGCGTTTGGTACCTGCATATCGTCTTCACCCATATTCTTCTTGTTGTCCTGTATAGCTCACAGTTATTTTGATTGCTATCATTTTGTCTGCATTTAAATTTATTTTGCTGATTTGTCTCTTCTGCCGTCTCAGTTGCCGTAGCTGCTATCATCATCATCATTTACAGTGTCTATGGGAAACACTTTATGCATTTCTTAGCAATCTTCTTGAAACTTGTATAATTCAATTTGAATACGAAAATTACAAGGCATTCAATTCAATTTACTACAATGAAGGAAGACCTACTGCACAGAAACTGCTTCCGAAATAACATACGTGAACGTTAATGAAGAAGTAAGAAGATGTTCAGAAACTTTACAAATTGTAATGGAAATAACTAATCTTTTGTATCTAAGTAAACTTGACCAGAATAAGACTATCTAGTGGTTATAATGTTGGAAATCGTACACCAAAAAAATCAAAAGTTTCAACCAAAGTTTATGTTACAGAGTTCCAATAATTTCAACGATCTGTATGTGTGTGAAACCCCCAGTAGTAATATTGTTACATTTAGCTTCCACATAAAGTCCTCAAACTCTCTACTCGATATCTTAAAATTTTTGGAACGAAGTTCCTTTTCGCACGTTGCGGGATGGGGGAAAATGAAAGGGAAATGAAAAAATTGTAAACAACTTTTTTTTAACTATCATAACCCATTAATAACCCGTTATTATCAACTATATTGGGTACTTTTGGTTTGGTTTTGGTTTAAAGGGAAGTTTTCTAGGTGGAGCCTGTGTATTACATATTCTAGTTTTGAACCCAATAAAAAGTAAATTTCGAAAAGCCAAAGTGAAAGACTGGCAAATCCATGAAATACAACCCTGAGCATGGAATTACATATGACAGCACACTTACACCCCTATTCTGTGAATGTGGTAACAATCAAATTGTGGATTTATAATCCGATCTGGTTGAAATGGGAATCATTACAAAGGTCTATCTAAGCTCTATAAATCAGTGCATAGACATATTTATTTTTATTAGCCCATAGGAGAGCTAATTAAAAAAAAGTTTTTTAACCGCACTTTTCTGGTAAAAATTAATTTTTTTTTCAAAGAAGGCCCTATTATACTTATTTTTTGCCAGGTTCCGATAATACACACGACCTTAGCCTTTTTTAAAGGTATATTACTCAATATCCCTTGAAAGACCGGAGATATTTATGTTAAAAGTTTTGTAATACTTTTCGCGCACAAAATCAAAATCTTTCCAACACAAAGTCAAGTTCTTTCTGCTTTCTGCTCCATTCCCATAGGACAAAGTATCAAAAGTCCTTCCTTCATTTAATTATGCCCTCTTCTCGTTTTGGTACAAAATATATTATAATTTTTTGCCGTATACAGTTTCATTGTTTACTTGCAGAATTTATAAAATGATTTTGTATCAACTTTATGGCAAATATAACAGTTGTCATACGCTGTTACCTCCTCTTGTTGCAGGTAACAATTTTTGTTACATTTGTCACCAAAAAAATTTGTCAGAATACCGATTTGCGACAATTGTTACAAACTTTTGTTACCCTGCCAGAATAGGGCTTTTACTCTTACACTCGTACTTTTGGTTTGGTTTGTGTCTAGACTAACATATGGGGAGATGTTTCTTGTTTAACTGGGAGTTTTCTAGGTGCAGCTTGTTTATTACGTATTGTAGCTTTGAACCGAATAAAAAGTAATTTTAGAAATGAAAGTGCAAAGTGAAAAAAGTTTAAAAAAATAAAATTTTCTTAAATAAGTGCGTTTTCTTAAAAAAGTACATTTTCTAAAAAAAATACCGACTCATATTCTTAAACAGATAAAAATATTCTTAAAACAAAATAAATAAATCGTTTCCCAATACATCCCATGAAGGGACCGGGGAGAACTTCTCACAATCACTGAGGTGTGCGCTTTCCAGTTTTCACTCAAAACAAAATGCATACCTTATCTTAAAGAAGGACCTTTGCTTAAAAAAGAAAATTTTCTTACAAAAAGTGAATTTTCTTAAAAAAGTAATTTTTTCCAATAAGTACCTTTTCTTAAAAAAGTACATTATCTTACAACCAATTGCCTTTTCTTAAAAAACTACATTTTCTTTAAAGAGTACCTTTTATGTAAAACAAAATAACTTTTCTTGAGATAAGTACCTACTCTTAAAATTGTACCTGTTCTTGAAAAAAATACCAATTCTAAAAAAAATTCCCATTTCTTAAAAAAATCCTTTTCTTCAAAAAAATGCATTCTCTTAAAAGCGTCATTCCTTTTCTTATAATTACCTTTTCTGAAAAATAAAATAATACCATTTCTTTTCTCTTCTTGAGATAACTAGCCTTTCTGAAAATAAGTAAATTTTCAAAAAAAAAATAACCACTTCCTTAAATGGGTACAACTTCTTTAAAAAGTACCTGTTCTTAAGAAAATTAAAAAAATTACACAGACAGTTGTCCGAGGCCTTAAATTTAACGTAGAATACGCCATCCGATAAGACAGAAAACATATATAACAATAAATTCATTTGCTTATATTATTTATCATTTATTGTTATATATGTTTTCTGTCTTATCGGATGGCGTATTCTACGTTAAACTTAATGGCCGTGTCTCTGACGCAGCCTGAAGGGACAGTCCGTGGCCGAAGGCCTCAGACAACTGTCTGCTGTAATATTTATATTTACCAACGGCATTTGATTCAAGTCCGTTTAAAAAAAAATATTATGTTCAATTTTTTTAAACTTAATTTAATTTATGTATCTTAATTAATATTTTTATTGAAATAAGTTCTGCGAATGTTGAGAGGGCCGTCCTAATATTAAAAAAGGTTTACCTTATCGAGTCTTCGCATTAGCATTCGAGCGTTGTGTGAAAGCTTTACGCTTTACAATTCAAAATTAATATTACAACAGCTTTATTGAAGCTTTCGCAAAAAAGATTTAATACGTTAGCTTACTGTTTGTTTCACTTTTTACTAGATACATGTTGCCAAGCAACATTAGCTTGCTGTTCGTTTCACTTTTTACTAGATACATGTTCCTAAGCAATGTTGAGCAACCAAAAACACTCAACCAAACACCACACATATGGTTGAGTGTATGTGTTTAAACAATTTTCATTTGAGAAATTAAAATACTAGAAATACATCAACCAATATGAAATGTATATCAAACGAAAGATATCATCTTTATTTACTTACAAAAAAAAAATTTAAAAAATTCATCTAGCCGTTTCCTCGAATTCAATGAAATAAAGATTACAACAATAAAAACCTGACATGACTCCTCATACCGTAAGGTAAGACGTATTCTACGTCAAAATTCATACTGTTAGGCTTTTTCTTACAGAAAGCACTTCTTATTAAAAATGGTAGCTTTTCTTAAAAACACATTAGCTTTTATTAAAAGAAGTACCCCTCATTCAAGAAATTACCTTTTCGGGAAAATATAGTACATATTCTTACAAAACGGACCTAAAAATTTACTTAAAAAAACATACTACGAAAACAAATTTTTCTTAAAAAAGTTTATCATTTCATAAAAAGTATCTTTTCTTAAAGATCCATTTAAATTATAGTATTTTTCAACAGGCGCCTTAGGCGTGTTGGAACTAACTAGTACATAATATATAGCGAAAGGAACTTCGCTCCAACCGGGTGTCCCCCGACACCTCATGTAATTTTTTCTGCAATTTGGCCGATGATCGTTTCGAAATTTGTGAATCATGTAAGGTTTTGAATTTGAGAGATATTTAAATTAATTTCAAATGAACCGCAAAAGTTTGGGCAATAAAGGTTACTCACAAAATTTCATTGTCATCGGTCAAGATTTATGGCAATTTTCGTGTTCATCAGTCAACCAGACAGTCACCCAGCCAGACCGGCAGATTGACAGACAGAGAAACGGGTATGGCTCAATTGGCTTAAAATGTCGGAAATCGAATTTCATCCAAAGATACTAAGAGTCTAATGTAACTCCTCCTAAGGAGTAAATTTATGTCCGTATTAAATTGTATGTTCCCCCATCAATGTATTATGTTCTGTATTCAAAAATGGTGATCCGTGTGTCTGTTCTAACTATCGCGGTATCAGTCTTTTATCCATCGCGTATAAGGTCTTGTCGAGCGTATTATGTGAAAGACTAAAGCCAATTATTGAGAACCTGATTGGACCTTATCAGTGTGATTTTAGACCAGGCAAGTCCACAACTGACCAAATATTCACGCTACGCCAAATCCTGGAAAAGAACCACGAAAAGCAAATCGATACATACCAACTTTTTTGTCGATTACAAAGCTGCTTTCGATGGCCCCACCCCATACGGGGAAAACTGTGCGAAGTTATGTCTGAACTTTTGATTCCGGCAAAACTGATCCGCCTCTGTAGAATGACGCTGACCAACACCAAATCAGCTGTAAAAGTGGGGAAAGACCTCACAGAACCATTCTGTACCAAGTGAGGACTGAGACAAGGCGACACACTTTTGTGCAATCTCTTCAACATCTTAATGGAGATAATAATGAGAAAGGCTGAAGTAAGTACGTACAATACCATTAACACGAACAGCCATGTTGCTGCCGTATCCTGACGTCATAGACATCATTGGGCGATATTTGCGAGGGGTTACTGCAGTATTTTTAAGAATCGAAAAGGAATCAGCGAAGGTGAGTCTTACTGTTATAGAGTGCAAGACAAAATTGATAGCGTCAACGACTAGAGAAACTTCTCGACTTGGTCCGCACTTGAACGTTGACAATTGATTTAATTTTGAAGTGGTACATGAATTTGTCTACCTTGGATCTGCCGTGAACAAGGACAACAACATCAGCTTGGAGATAAATAGGAGAATTCTGCTCGCAAATAGATGCTAGTTTGGGCTCAGGAAGCAGTTTAGGAACAAAGCCCTCTCTCGACGGACAAAAGTCCAGCTATATCAGACTCTCGTTTTACCTGTCTTGACATATGGCTCCGAAACTTGGGTCATATCGCAAGCGGATGAAAACCACCTGGGAGTATACGAGAGAAAAATTCTCCGTAAAATATATGGTCGCTGGAAACCAGAGCTGGAACCCAGAGCTATAAAATCTGTATTCTGACGTGGACATAGCTAGGTGAATCAAATTAGGTCAATTGCATTGGCTAGGCCAAGTTATCAGAATGGATGAAGATGAGCCAGCGCGAAAGGTTTTCGATAACGTACCCGATGGAAGCAGGAAAAGAGGACCACCAAGACTCCGCTGTAAAGACCAGGCGGAAGAATCCCTCCGTATCCTTGGTGTTACCAACTGGCGAGAAAAGGCGAAGGATAGTGCCAGTTGAAAGAATAAGTTGAAATTTGTTTGTTTAATTAATATGTGTAAGACGTCTGACCTCATGAGGTTGTAAAATAGTTAATAAATGTAAGTTCCCCCATCCCTATGATTGAGGGTATACAAATTGCCCCATTCAATCCCATGAACTACCAGGGAAGATAATTCAACAACCAACGAGCTGTGCGCTTTGTTGTGTTACACTCACAAATTGAAACCTACAGTTTTACACCGGTTACAAACGGAATTTTTAAGCATCGTAGTCATGGCTAAATATAGGGTTTTCCAATAAGGCCTTGACAATTTTTTTTTAAAATAAAACGCAAACTTTTTGAGATATTTCCAAAACTTTATGATCGACTTGAAACACAATCAAAACATTTATGAATGAAACTCGACTTCGTTCATATGCTCTCCGCGGGCACGTCGGCAGCGCTCGATTTGTTGGACCCAATTTTCGATGACGCGGTCAGACATTTCGGCTGCAACGGCCGCTTTTCGCGTTCAATGTTGACTCTGAGTTCTTCCAAAGTCGTGCGACTGTTGGCACAGGCCAATGATTTAACGTAGCCCAAAAGAAAAAAGTTTAGAGGCGTTAAATCGCACGAACGAGGCGGCCAATTGACTGGTCCATTTCTTGAAATAACACCCTCACCAAACTCGCTCTTCAATAAGTCGATTGTAACGTGTGCTGTGTGGCTTGTGGCACCGTCCTGTTGAAACCACATATCGTCCAAGTCCATGTTTTCCAATTCGGGCCAAAAATAGTCGGTAATCATGGCGCGTTAACGATCGCCATTCACAGTAACGTGACGATCGTTATTGTCGACGTAAAACTATGGCCCAAAGACGCCGCCGGCATGCAAACCGCACCAAATAGTTATTTTTTGTGGATAAAGTGGCGATTCATGAAGCACATGGTGATTTTCACTAAACCAATAACGCATATTTTGTGGCCGTTGGTGGTGCAATACACTGCAATGGTTAGTATGCGCAACTCTTGTACGTGAGATCCTGGGATCGAACCCTGCTCTGACCATCTTAAAATTTCTTTCGGCGGCGGTCACCTCGCATAGTGACAGCGACACTATCGAGTATATAGTCTTGAAAAAGCTTCTCAAAATACCGTTCGGAATCGGTGTAAAACTGTAGGTCCCAATCAGTGAGTGAAAACTGGAAAGCGCACAGCTCAGTGATTGTGAGAAGCTCTCCCCTCTCCCTTCATGGGATGTAATGGGAAACCATTTATTTATTTAATAGCGCATATTTTGCTTATTAACGAAACCATTGAGCCAAAAAATGAGCTTCGTTACTGAAGATGATTTTGCGATGAAATTCATCATCTTGGCGCATCTTCTCTAGAGCCCAATCGGAGAACGTACGTCGCGTCAAATGGTGGATCGGCTTCAATTCTTGAGTCAGCTTGATCTTTTATCGGTGTAAACCAAGTTCTTTACGCAAAAGTCGCCATAAAGTTGTCTTGTCGATGCCCAGTTCTTGAGAACCCCACGGAATCGACTGATTTCTATCGTTTGGTACGGACGCCTGAACGCCGGCGATATTTTCATCACTTCAACCAACCCGTTATCTCACTGTCACGGCAGCCTCACACAATGAATAGGTGGACTCAAATTTTCGCACTAAACTTGTTATTGCTTGTCTACTAGGGCGAGAATAACGACAGGAAATTGAAGTTAACGCACTGATAGTTGCGGTCACCGACTCCGAATTTCGGTAGTACATTTTTATAATTTGCATATGTTGTTCGTTCGTGTACTTTACCATGATGAAAGTGTTGAGTTTTTTGAAAAAAAAAAGGAAAGTAGCAGTTAGAGGATCTGTGAAATATTGCGTTCACACATTAAATTCAAAGTTGTCGAGTACCTATTGGAAAACCCTTTACTTGATAGTGTCGCCGACACTAAGCGGGGTGATCATCGTAGAAAGATATTTCAGGTGGTACAAGAGGCACCCACACTACCGTAGCACTACCAATGACAATATTGGGATCAAATGTATGAAAATACGCCCACCCGTTTCTCCACCGTATATTACTCTTTTCAAAAATTTGGAATCGGTTTTACTAAAGGTATCACATTTTTCTATAAACGGAAGTTTCTCTTTGCACCCTAAAAAGATAGCGATATTTCATGGCAAAGTTGCTTTCCATTGTATTTGCGTTGCAAAAGTTTAAACATTTGTTTTCAAATGATTTGGTCAGATTGTGCATATTAACATTTGCTCTGTGGAGTTTTAGCAAAATGTTCTGTTAACGATTACCCAATTGTATACAGGAAAAGTTCCACAACTCCCATTATCCCTAGAGCTTACTCACTGGCTAATTCCAAAGCTTAACAATTTACCAAAAACTTCCTATTGCTAAATTTAACAATAATACAAACTTCTGTAATACAAAAAAAAATATAAAAAATCTAACGATAGAAACGTTTTTGTTCATAAGCACCTACTACTAACTACTTAAACTGGCTTATGTTGTTTCAGTTATTTTTTTTTGTATCCGTTGTTAATGGGGTTAGTTGATTTCCATGTTCCACTTTTTTGTTTCTGTTTGAACGAAGCTGCAAATTTTACTAGCTATAACCGCCGGTTACTCACTTTACGCTAACAACTTTTGTCGTTAACTTAATTAATTAATTAAAATTATTTTACACACAGGACCTGCAAAAAACGTCAACTTTGTTGTGATAAGAATGAGGGGGTGGGCAAGGTTGGTTTTCTAATGTCGGTAACGTCGATTTTTCCATGCAACCAAATTTTATTAAATTGTGTGCAGTTTCCATGTTTGCACAAGGTAACAACATTTTGTTGACAAGTTGTTGGCGACGAAACTTTGTGCTGTTGTTAGGCGTGGTAGGACATTTTAGTCCGTTCTGTTATCACTGTTTTTAACGGTAACCTCAACATTGGCAGCAACCGAGGAAAGGACACGACTTCACAGGATATTGGCAAAGGTTGTGGCTGTTAGTGGTAGTGTTCGTTAGGTAGGTTTATTATTTTTCTATATAAAGGGTTTTTCAACAGAGACGCTACAAAAGTAAATCGATAGGGCCAGCAAACAACGCCAAAGTTTTTCCCGCTCTTTTGACATTTCTCTTCAGTAAGGTTTGCCATTTCATCATGGAAAGATATACGAGCCAACAACGAGTCGAAATTATTAAAATTTACTACCGAAATTTGGAGTCAGTGGCCTCAACTTTAAGAGCGCTACGTCCAATTTATGTTCGTCATAATCGTCCTACCAGATCAACAATTGAGCGTCTAGTGGGAAAATTTGAATCCACAGGCACAATACAAAATGTTCCCGTGCCAGTGAGACAAAGCAGTGCCCGTAGTGTCGAGAATATTGCTGCCGCTGAGGCTTCAGTTCAAGAAAGCCCAAATGTGTCTCTCACACGTCGTTCTCAAGCGCTGGGCATCTCTGTGACGTCGTTGTGGCGAATTTTGCGAAAAGATCTTGGCCTACATCCTTACAAGATAAAATTGACGCAAGAACTGAAGCCGCTTGATCACCATAAGCGTCGTATGTTCGTGAATTGGGCTGAGCAACAACTTGAAAATGATTCGGATTTTC
This sequence comes from Phaonia tiefii, assembly GCA_963931995.1. Lineage (NCBI taxonomy): Eukaryota > Metazoa > Arthropoda > Insecta > Diptera > Muscidae > Phaonia > Phaonia tiefii. Next base: position 313,328,183 of record OZ008367.1, read on the forward strand.
ATCGGAAAATCATCTTCAGCGATGAGGCTCATTTCTGGCTGAATGGCTTCGTCAATAAGCAAAATATGCATTATTGGTCAGACAGAAATCCACACGTAATCCATGAGTCATCATTGCATCCCGAAAAAATTACGGTTTGGTGGGTTTATGGGCCGGCGGCGTCACTGGGCCGAACTTCTTCCTTGATTCGCTGTGTGGCTTGAGCCTCATCGCTGAAGATGATTTTCCGATGAAAATCCGAATCATTTTCAAGTTGTTGCTCAGCCCAATTCACGAACAAACGACGCTTATGGTGGTCAAGCGGCTTCAGTTCTTCCGTCAGTTTGATCTTGTAAGGATGTAGGCCAAGATCTTTTCGCAAAATTCGCCACAATGACGTCACAGAGATGCCCAACGCTTGAGAACGACGTGTGAGAGACACATTTGGGCTTTCTTGAACTGAAGCCTCAGCGGCAGCAATATTCTCGACACTACGGGCACTTCTTTGTCTCACTGGCACGGGAACATTTTGTACTGTGCTTGTGAATTCAAATTTTTTCACTAGACGCTCAATTGTTGATCTGGTAGGACGATTATGACGACCATAAATTGGACGTAGCGCTCTTAAAGTTGAGGCCACTCACTCCAAATTTCGGTAGTAAATTTTAATAATTTCGACTCGTTGTTGGCTCGTATATCTTTCCATGATGAAATGGCAAACCTTACTGAAGAGAAATGTCAAAAGAGCGGGAAAAATTTTGGCGTTGTTTGCTGTCCCTACCGATTTACTTTTGTAGCGTCTCTGTTGAAAAACCGGTTATATTTTCGCGAAAAAGTCATTTTTTAAAGAGAGGTAATACTTTTATTAAAAATTAATGTTTTTTTTAAGAAAATTTACTATTTTTAAGAAAAAGTACTTTTTAAGAAGAAGTTAAGAAGAAGTAAGAAAAAGCAGTGAGAGTTTGAATTTTATTTACAAACAAGTATTTTCTTTACCAACATATACTTTTTAAAGACGTGGTACTCTTTGTAGAAAAAGGTTATTTTTTAATAAAATTTTATTATTTTCAGAAAGGCTACTTCAGAAATAATACCTATCTCAAGAAAAGAAAAGGAAAGGTATTATTTTATTTTTAAGAAAAGGAATTTTTGTAAGAAAAAATTTTTTTTTAAGAGAGGGTATTTTTTTGAGAAAAGGTTTTTTTTTTAAAATGTGAATTTTTTTATATTGTTCCTTTTTTCAAGAATAGGTAAATTTTTAAGAGTTATTTTGTGTCACCAAAAAGCTGTTCTTTAAAGAAAAGTTTTTTTTTTAAGAAAAGGAAATTTGTTGTAGGAATTTTTTTTTTAAAAAGGTACATACTTATTTAAAAAAAAATACTTTTTTAAGAATCGGTACTTTTAGTAAGAAAACTTACTTTTTTTGGACAAAGGTACTTCTTTAAAATAAGGTATTGTTTTTGAGAAAATATACTTTCACTTTCAGTTTGGCTTTTCTAAATTTACTTTTTATTGGATTCAAAACTGAAATATTTCCTAAATATTGGTTACAGGCTCCACCTCCAACATTCCCATTAAAATTCCCATTAAACAAGTAAACTCCCAACATATGTGTTTGTTTTCTCATTTAGCCCCCATTCCGCAAAGTACGATAAGGAACTTCGTTCCAATAAAATACATTGATTAAAAAAAAGTGCTACAAGGATCTTCGTACCTTATTGTATCACAATAGGTGCGCCTCCCTGTAGTTTATCTCAAGTACAAATGCTCTAAATATTTCGTTCCTTTTTTTTGCTTTTTGTTTCTATTTTTTCAAAATATTAGTACTGCACTTTTGACAGTATCATGCAGTTGAGTGTATTGACACTTCTTAGTGCTCTAAGTTACTTTGGGCCATGATGAAAGTAACACATCACGCTAATAGACGTTTAACAAGTCTATCCTTGAAAACTAGATATAAACCCTTATAGAAACAAGAAAAAAGTTCGCAGCCACCTGAAAAAATTGAGGCAACATATATAACAACCTCGAGCTAAAATGTCTCCTACAGATTCGTGAATATGGGTTGGTACCTTTGATATATTTCACCTCAACTTTAGATTGAGATTATTCATTGGATTCTCTGACAAGTGGGATAGAGGTTTCATTTAATGTACGCAAATTCCGTTTCTCTGACAACCAGAAGAATGAATTTCATGTAGAGTAATGATAAATGAGGGGTTCTGAAGCCAAACTGATTAACTCCACCTTTCCAAAATTTGGTATGTTAGTGTCTCTAGGTTAAACTAGTGTACACAGTATATTTAATATTTAACTATATAAACCACGCCGACAAAAGAAAAACGCTCTCAGCAACATATTGCAGGCACCATGTATATGTTTGCAAGCATTGCCATCATGAATTGAAGATCTGCTGCTTTTTTGTTTCTTTGTTGTCTGTCACGTTTTTGTTTTCAGCAGTTTTCAACAAACAAGTCCACATTTGCCTGACTAAAACCTACATTATAACCTGTCAATCATTGTATCGCCAACATGTAATATTGAATATCAAACACAATGTGTTTGAAGTGCAAACATGTTTGGCTACAAAAACGTTATATTTGCATCCAAACAGCAACAAAAGGCTGATACAAAAGGTGTGGAGATACAGCTGTATTGGAATAACATATAATGTTAGGTTGGTGTGATAATGAACGTGGAATTTTAAAATACACCGAAAAGATATTTTTTTACAGTAATTTTAATTGGATTTAATCGTTTTTGCAACTGACACCATTCAAATCACCATTTTGCTAAGTTTAAATAAGTGAATTGCTTGAGAGAAACTTTCTGAACCAAGTTTTTACTACAGCTGTACCAATTTAGTTGATTAGTTCTTTACTTTTTATTTCTATGAAATCTTTTCCAAACCGAAGGACGTCACTGGAACCAGGCAACAACACCGACACTTGCAAACAACAAGTTTTATTTTGTTTTATAGAAAAAAACTGAGAACATAAAAGAAAAGTATGGTGACATTTCATTTTCAAGTAAAATTCAAATTTTCTTTAATATTGTTATCGTTTCCTTCGTTTTGACCACTCACTTGTTTTAGCTTTGGCCTTTGTCTAAAGTTTTTTGTTGTTGTTTAAGTTGTTTTTATTATACCTCCCACTCTAGGGTGTTCTATGTGTGGCTTTTTAAGCATTTTCTTTAACATCGGGGTAGGTTGGGGGGAATAGAGAACATATATTTTGACACTCATAGTTTAGCGTTTGATGACTTAAAGTCATCAAATTGCCTTCAAAATTTGATTATAGGTTTTTCAATTCCAGTGGAAAGGTGCCGCATAAACAGTAAGATTTAGCCAAAAACCGGGCTATATCAAAAACTAAAGAAAAGAGCATATACATACATATGTTAGATGCAGTCTTTGACGAAGTATTTCTATTTGGCCAACAAAATTTTGAGACCGTGTATCGAATCACCTCTAAAAAATCCAGGATTTTCAAAAATGCGCTTTTGAACTATAATATTCGTATGTATAGCGTGATCCACTAAGACCTAAAATTTTCTTTTATAAATAAACCGCACTAGGATTTGTCGAAATGATTTTTGTTTTATTTCGACATATGTTGTTGACTGTGAGTTAATTACGTCGGTGACTTTTCGAACTTCCCTCGTAATTATATGAAATGCAACACTGCTCCCATTAAGTACCACCTATTATTGGATCGGTGGTGCAATGGTTAGTGTGCGCGGCTCTTGTATATGAGATCCTGGGTTCGAACCCTGCTCTGACCACCTTAAAATTTATTTCGGCGGCGGTCACCTCGCATAGTGACGGCGACACTATCGAGTATATAGCCATGAAAAGCTTCTCAAAATACCGTTCGGAATCGGTGTAAAACTGTAGGTCCCAATCAGTGAGTGAAAACTGGAAAGCGCACAGCTCAGTGATTGTGAAAAGATCTCCCCAGTCCCTTCATGGGATGTAATGGGAAACCATTTATTTTTTTGTTTATTAATAGACTACTGTCGTTATTTACTTTGCGTTTGACAGCTGTTCAAAACGTACAACCTCGTGCATTTTTTTAAAATGGAAAAAGTGAATTTCGAGTGCTCATTATACATTATTTTTTGCGGGAAAAAACAAGGAAAAGCTTGATAAATACTATGGGGACTCTGCACCATCGATTTCAGTGGTGAAAAAGTGGTTTACTGACTTTCGTTGTGGTCGCAAAAGTTCAATTGACGCTGAACTTTCTGGACGGCCAATTGAGGTCAATACACCCGAAAATGTCGAAAAAATCCACGATATGGTGTTGGCTGATCGAAGAGTAAAAGTGCGTGAGATTGTTGATACCATAGGCATTTCATATGACAGTGTGGTTTCGATTTTAAATGATCAGTTGAGTTTAAGAAAGCTGTCTGCAAGATGGGTGCCGCGTTTGCTCTCAGTTGACCATAATTGTACGGGTGCACACGTGTAGCAAAATTCCATGAATTGGGCTACGAATTGTTACCTCATCCGCCATATTCTCCGGATTTAGCCCCCAGTGACTATTTGCTATTTCCAATCTTAAAGAAATGGCTCGGTGGAAAGAGATTTAGCTCCAACGATGAAATTATTGATCAGACAAATGCCAATTTTATGGACCTCGAAAAATCCTATTTTTTTGAAAGGGATACAAAAATTGGAGAAACGTTGGACTAAGTGTATTGAGCTAAAAGGAGATTAGGTTGAAAAATTAATTTTTTTTTGCAAAAAAAGACTGTGTTTCATTCAAAAAGTCACGGACTTATTGATCCGCCCTCTGCTTCAAATGGCAACACACTCCTCTGGCAACACACTCCTCTGGCAACACAGAGTTCTTATTTAAATACTTAGGTGGCCCAAACAACCCCGAGGGGTCAAGGGCGTTACAAAATGAGGATATTATGTCTCTTCAACCGGCTCGATATTCAGCTTTACTTCTTTAGTTGGTAACACCAAGCTCTCGCAGTCAAAATTCCTCCTGGCCTTGAACAGCGAAGTCTTCGTTGTCCTATTTTTCGATGTCCTTTAAGTACGTTTTCGAGGCGGTCCTTAAACTAGCCGACCTGATGCATAGATGGTGCCAGGAGTTTGAAAAAAATATTTTGGTGAAAATTTGTTTTAAGTTTCAAGGCTCCAAGTTCAATCATCAAAATCAAACGATGTTAATGAATTTTTAAACATGAACAAATTTATCACGGTTATGTAATTTAATATTTCCATTTGAGAGGTCTCAGTCCAAGCAATATTAGATCCGAGCTAGATTCTATTCGGGGGGAGTCTGTTCCTTCGTTTATGACTGTAAAATATTGGATAGCGGAGCGGATTAAGATCAGTAATTGCATATATACCAACTTTATATGCAATTTGTATACGCGAATTGGTATCGGTCAAGAATCTCTCAATACCAACTCCAGCTAAAAGTTGAATATTCTAACAACAAGATCAGTAAGCTTTTTTCCCCATGTTGTCTTTCGCACTCAGATTCACGCAAAGTTGCAGTTGTTTAGAGATTAGTTTATCTGTAATACACAGTTGCATTTTTTTGTGAGATAGCTTTTGGAATGACCGGGCTAATGTCAGTTAGTTTTGAATACTATCACTATTCGTTCTATCCTTCTACTCCAACACCTACTTCCTAAGTCCAACACAATGAGCTGAATTTATAGTGGGAGCAGAGAGAGTGAAAAAACCGAGATATGCAGGATAAATGGTGAATCCCGAAAGTTTTTCCAAAGGGTAAGAAGATCGAATAACGGGCCTAATAATGGGCTGCCCTCCTGCAAGGACGAGAATGGGAATCTCGTGACTGAGAAGCAGTGCATTCTCAAAATGTGGAGAGACCACTTTTCAGCACTACTCCACTCAGACAGATAGATTGATAGTGGAAGATAGTGTAGATTGTACTGACCCCCCCCCCCCCCACAACCAAGACGAGATTAGAACGGTGGTATCCCGCCTTAAGAAGAATAGAGCCGCTGGTGCGGATGGCCTACCCGCTAAACTTTTTAAGGCAGGTGGCGAAGGACTGCTAGCCCACATGCATCGCCTTATATGCGGTATATGGCTGGGGGAATCTATGCCCGACGATTAGAGTCTCAATGTATTATGTCCTGTATTCAAAAAGGGTGTCGGTTCAACTATCGCGGTATCAGTCTTTTATCTATCGCGTGTAAGGTCTTGTCGAGCGTATTATGTGCAAGACTAAGGCCAATTATTGAAAACCTGATTGGACGTTATCAGTGTGGTTTTAGACCAGGGAAGTCCACGACTCACCAAATATTCACGCTACGCCAAATCCTGGAAAAGACCCGCCAAAAGCAAATCGATAAATACCAACTTTTTTGTCGATTATAAGCTGTTTTCAATAACCCCATTCGGGTAAAACTGTTAGAAGCTACGTCTGAACTTGGTATTCAGACAAAACTGATCCGCCTCTGTAGAATGACGATGACCAACACCAAATCGGCAGTAAAAGTGGGGAAAGACCTCACTGCACCTTTCCGTACCAACGTAGGACTTAGACAAGGTGACAGACTTTCGTGTAAACTCTTCAACATCTTAATGAAGATAATAATGAGAGAAGCTGCAATAAATACGAACAAGACTATTAACACGAAATGCCATATTGCTGGCGTATTCTGACGACAAAGACATCATTGGGCGAAATTTGCGAGAGGTTACTGCAGTATTTTCAAGAATCGAAAAAGAATCAGCGAAGGTGGGTCTTGCTGTTAATGGGGGCAAGACAAAATTGATAGTGTCAACGACTAGAGAAACCTCTCGACTTGGTGCATTGACAACCGATTTAATTGTAAAGTGGTAGATGAATTTGTCTACCTTCAATCCGCCGTGAATAAGGACAGCAACGTCAGCTTGGAGATAAATAGGAGAATTGTGCTCGGAAATAGATGCTATTTTGGGCTGAGCAAGCAGTCTGGGAACAAAGCCCTCTCTCGACGGACAAAAGTCTAGCTATATTAGACTCTCATTATACCTGTCTTGACATATGGCTCCGAAACTTGGGTCATATCGCAAGCTCTGTAAAATATATGGTCCTGTTAGGGAAAACGGCGAGTACCGACGTCTTTGGAACCAAGAGCTATATAATTTATATTCTGACGTGGACATAGAGAAGCGAATTAACTTAGGTCAATTGCGTTGGCTAGCGCATGTTATCAGAATGGATGAAAGGTTTTCGATAACGGATGGATGCAGGAAAAAAGGACGACCAAAACTCCGCTGGAAAGACCAGGCAGAAGAATCCCTCCGTATCCTTGGTGTTACCCACTGGCGAGAAAAGGCGAAAGATAGAGCCAGTTGGAAGAATATGTTGAAATTTGTTTGTTTAATTAACATGCGTAACACTCTGACCTCATGAGGTTGTAAAAAGTCAATAAAAGGAATTAAGTACGTGTCCCGAAATCTTTGGAGCGACCTCATTGGTTGTCATCACTTGTGCTGGTACGACCGCAGAGTCAACCACTTTTTAAACATTGAAATAGAAGTTGAAGCCTTTTCTTGGTTTCAGTGATGGTTGTAGGTAACTACGAGGGATGTCCGAAAAGTCTCATAGCTTTCAAACTGTCGTTAAGACTAGATAACATCCTATGCCTTCCATATGGGTTATCTTCCATTCTTTTAATCTACTACAAAATTTGGGACATTTTTTAAATTTTTATTCATTTTTAGAATTCATGATCTCTTCCAAGCATTTTTCTAAACTCAATGTTTAGTAATACAAGTATTTCTAGTCTGTGGCGAAATCTGTGATGGTATTTTCTCTTTGTATGTAAATAATTTACAAGCATTTATGAAGCATAAATTGTGCATCTCCATATTCGCATTTATTAACAAGCACATTACAAAACAATATGAATGCATTACATGCTTGAGAGAAAAATGTCACAAGTGAGATGTTGCAAGCATATGCATAAGTATAATATAGGTTAGCAAATAACACATACGCACACATGACATGCAGGACATTATACTGCTCCTCCTGCAGATAGCTTGTTGCTTCGGTAGATTTTTTCTCGTGTCTGCTCTCCCCGAATATCGTATGATGTGGTTATATGATGAATGTAAGAGAGCTAACGAAAGAAAAGTAATACAAGAAATTTCTTAAAATAATATTTGGTAATTTTGCAAACAAGGCACAAGTACGTAGATGTTGAAAGTTATAGTAACTGGCATAGCGGGTTTGCATTAGCATTTTCAGGGAGCGCAAATACAGCTGCATCTGCAGAAAATGCTGCAGGATTGAGGTTACCGCTGCGGCCAGGAAAGCAAAGTTCCTGATGTCGCCATTTTTGCAACGTAAAGTATGTAGATGAATAGACGCATTGTTAAGAAGACACATGAATAAGGATTTTGCATATTGAAACATATTTTATGCAAATCACCTTTGTAAATTTACAGAGTAAAGGACAATGTATTTGTACTTCTCTTGGAAATTGTGCATTTTCTTATTAATTTTGGTTACACTTACATGGTACCATGATGCATACAGTCTAATTATGAGCGCAGTGCAAATATTGTTATATTTTTTCTTAGTTTATGTTACTAGTTTATGTATGTTTTAATATTGTTTTTAAAAATTATAAATTTTGCAAAATAAAGGGTTTATTCTATCTGATATTATATGCAAACTTTTTAAATTTCCAAAAAAAAATATCATTATTTTCTGAACAATAAATACATATTAAAACTTAACCCAATAAATCATTGTTCTTATGTTGGAATTATGCAGCATTCAGTGTGTGTTGGTACATAGAGATCTTCGATCGATACTAATTCGCATATGTAAAATGCATATTTGAGATTGTATATTTCACGTGAACCGGACTTCCGAAAAATTGTGTTGTCTTAAAAATTCTTTCATATTTCTTTCATAGTTGTCGCAATATTTCTTTTGTATCATGTTTATTTCTCAAGACAAGAGATTGCAAAATATTGCCGTTTTTGAAATTTGGTATTCTTTAAGGTATTTTTTTCGAATTAAAACAAGTTTCGAATTGTAACAAGTGCATGGTTCGTATTGAATTGATTGGAATTGTCTGCTATTGTAAGAAATTAAGGAAGTGACCATTTCAAATCAAAATTTCTGTACGTTTGCTTCACTGTATTAAAATTTTTATTTTAATTCGAAATTAGCCTAAATTATACTTATATACACTAGAAGTTTCAAACACTGGTTCAACAAATATGTAAATTAATGTTCATGCATGTCGCACTGAGTATGATGTTACCTGTAACCCTTTGTTTTTTAAAACTGTCCTTAATGTACATAAGTGCACGCTTAAAAAAACTATCTCTATAACATATTGTCGCAAACATATTCTGCAGGAACCATGCATATGTTTGCAACACACTTCCAACATTTGTATGTTTGCAAGTCCCAAACTTACTTGTGTTTAAATGCAAAAATTAGCATGGTTACTGACAAATAACGGGTTTTTCAATAAGAGCGCTACAAAAGTTTTTTAAATAAAACAAAACCGGTTTTAGATACCAATGAAATTCTTTATTCCTGTGAAAGTACGTTCGATGCCATTATGTATGGAACTCGATTTCTTTTGCATGGCCACCACGGGCACGCTTGCAGAAGTCCAGACGCTGAACCCAATTTTCGACGGTTTTCAAGCATAAATCGGCCGATACTGCTGCAATTTCACGTTCTATATTTGTACGAAGTTCATCAATCATCGCTGGCTTCTTGGCATAGACCATAGACTTGACGTAGCCCCACAGGAAATCATTTAACGGCGTCAAATCGCACGACTGAGGCGGCCAATCGACTCTGCCATTTCGTGAGATAACACGTTCACCAAACTTGGTTTCCAATAAATTGATTGTGACATTCGCTGTGTGGCTTGTGGCGCCGTCCATGTCCTCCAAGTCCATATTATCCAATTGGGGCCAAAAATATTCGGTTATCATTGAACGGTAGCGATTCGCATTCACAGTAATGTGCCGCTATTGATCATCGCGGAAGAAGTACGGCCCAATGACGCCGCCAGCCCATAAACCCCACCAAACCGTAATTTTTTCGGGATGCAATGATGACTCATGGATTACGTGTGAATTGCTGTCTAACCAATAACGCATATTTTGCTTATTGACGAAGCCATTCAGCCTGAAATGAGCCTCATCGCTGAAGATGATTTTCCGATGAAAATCCGAATCAGTTTCAAGTTGTTGCTCAGCCCAATTCACGAACATACGACGCTTATGGTGGTCAAGCGGATTCAGTTCTTGCGTCAGTTTGATCTTCTAAGGATGTAGGCTAAGATCTTATCGCAAAATTCGCCACAACGACGTCACAGAGATGCCCGACGCTTGAAAACGACGTGTGAGAGACACATTTGGGCTTTCTTGAACTGAAGCCTAAGCAGCAGCAATATTCCCGACACTACGGGCACTTCTTTGTCTCACTGGCATAGGAACATTTTGTACTGTGCCTGTGGATTCAAATTTTTCCACTAGACGCTCAATTGTTGATCTGGCAGGACGATTTTGACGACCATAAATTGGACGTAGCGCTCTTAAAGTTGAGGCCACTGACTCCAAATTTCGGTAGTAAATTTTAATAATTTCGACTCGTTGTTGGCTCGTATATGATGATGAAAATGATGAAATGGCAAACCTTACTGAAGAGAGATGTCACAAGAGCGGGAAAAAATATGGCGTCGTTTGCTGTCCCTATCGATTTACTTTTGTAGCGTCTCTGTTGAAAAACCCGTTATGTAAACATTTGCGTGCTTCATTCCAAACCTCCATATACTTACGTGGAAGCATTCGCGTGTTTCCCCCAAAACCTTCACATACTAACGTGGCAACATGTGCGTGTTTCCTCCCAAACATAATAATATTTTGAAACGAATTATTCTTTCTTTCTTTATTTATTATAATTAAAATAAATAATTAATACAAAAAATTTAAATATTTCAAATGACCCTTTTAACATTTACTTGCATTGCATTACTTTTTTTATGAAATGAAAATCTGCTCCTTTTTCTCCGTTCTTTGTTGTCACTCACGTTTTTGTGTTCAGAAGGTTTCAACTATGCCTTGGTTACCACTATGCGTTGGTACACAAACAATATTCTTATATTCATCTCTAGTTCATATAAGATAAGCGTGTATTAATTACTTGTGTTTGTTTTTTATTATATTTCACAAATGGTCCGTCATTCCGATTTTTTCATTAGAGGCTCGGGCACAGAAAGGGATTCATGTTATTGCCCTTTCCAGTTTCTTTCCCCAATATCGTTTCTTACTTTGGTAGCACACATACACCCAGTCGGAAATTTGGTAAGGTACTTCCAATGGTAAGGCAAGTTTTGACTACTTCATACTTCAAAAGAAACTAGAAAAGGTATACAAATCAAATCCTAAAAGTAAATCCGAAGCTCTTGCTAAGAGTCGGCCAATTTTGAATACTTCATTTCTACGCTTACTAAAAGAAACTAGAAACGGCATGCAAAGCCGAAGCCAAAAAACAGTTACGCTTGCTTACTTTTGTTGTTGGACGGGAAATTAAAAAATGCCTGTTTTTTTTTTTGATTATTAATTAGAAGTTTAATAAAATATTTCTGAAAGTTAGTGTTATTTTGCAAAATACTATTGAGATTATACAGAGAACAATGTTTTATACTTTATTGTGCTTTTATACTTTATTGCCGCAGCTAAAACAAAAAATATTTTTCTGTTTTTATACCTTACGCATACATTACACTGTAACCGAGAAAAGAAGTATTACTGCTTACGTTTTCATGTATCGAGAAGGGGAAAATGCATGCTTTTGGAAAGTAAGACTTACAAATTCTTCCAAAAAGAAACCATATTCGGAATGCACGTTCTCAATATTGTGATGCATTACACTTTCATTGCCAAAAATAAGTTATTGTGGAATCCAAACACGAAGTTTCTCTAGTGATAACATGCATTACCTGCACTTTATTTTTAGAAAAAAAAGTGGAAGCATGTATCATGTCTTCTTATCCTTTCAAAATTATGCTTACGACAGGCGGCAATTCATTTAAGAAGGTAACGAGAATTCGTATGGGAAGATAGCATCACTCTCGAACGGAAAGTAAGCATACTGTAATGCATTATTGCATGCTTCTTTTTCCTACTGGGCATTGACGACTGATTACATGCAATTAGAACGCAATACATCAACCAAAATAAGGAACACTGACTTCATCTGCAATTTGCACGCATATTCAGGAATATTTATGAATCAGTCACTGAGAGAATAATGCAAAAATACAGATACACACTTACATGATAGACTCTCTCGTTGACTCTCTTTTATTCGCGTGCTCTCGAGAGAGCATAGACAGTGCAGCAAACCCAGCTGTGTTTGTATCATAAACACAGATATATTTGGGTCGCAAACACATGTATTTTAACATATTAATCATTGCGTCTCAAAACATTTAATATTAAATAGCAAACACAATGTGTTTGGCCACAAGTAGATTATATTTGCTACAAGCTCCAAACACACTTTATATTTGCTTCCGAACAACAAAAAAAAGACAGATTTTTCAGCGTGTTTTAACTTCATTGTTTTTTCACAAATTTATTTCTAACTTTCTGTTTCAAATAATAGATTTTTTGAAAAGTCCTCGAATAGTCCTCATTGAAATATAGGTTTGTATTAGGAAAGTCGTGAATCAGTCACTTCGCGTTACTATTGTCGTTTTGGTAGTTTATAAAAAGTTACAGCTGTTCGGTGACTACGTGCGTTGAGTTGGTGGCGGATGGAAGTATTTTGCATTTCATTGCTTATAAGTAATTGCCAATTTTGCCTGAAATGCAATCGCCGGATAGAGCTCAAATCTTTTATTAAAAATAATTCAAAATTATAGTGTTCAATCTTTGAAGTACTTATTTGCAATAATAAAATTACAAATGGAAAGTTTAAATAAATAAGATCTAATGCCTTATAATTATAGTACAGGGATATCTGACTGAAATTACATTAATAATAACACTGGAAGTAGGTGAAAATGACACACCAAAACGCCGAGACACGGCAACCTAATTTTGGATCGTAGAATCTAGTGGAGTACTTCGTTTTGAAAAGTTAGCTCGAAATCACGAGATATATCGATTTTAAATTTGTAGTAGATTTAAGGCGATTTTTGATTTTATTTGAATGAAAAAACTTAAAAACTTGTTGAAAATCAATTTTTTTTTTTTATTTATTTGTCAAAATTTATATCTAGAAATAATGGACGCCCATTTTCAAGCGGACAAATTTGCTCTTATTTTGATGATTTTATAATTTTTTTTGGATTTATTCAATTTTTACTCTTTGTTTGCAATCGACCAGTAGAAATCAGCAAGCATTGAGTCTATTCTTGTTCCAGCGAAACGGTCTTTGAATGCCATTATGGTTTGATGAAATCTTTCGCCAGTTTCGTCTGTTTCCGTGGACAATTGTTGTTCGTAAAAATCGAAATGTGCATGTAAGATGTGGATTTTCAACGACATATTAACGCCAAGTTTGTCGAAAGACTTCGTCATCTTGTCAATATAATCACGGTACTCTGGTGTGAGATTTCTGCAAAGAACGTTTTCAATTTCCGCACGAATTGAGTTCCAAGCGTTTAATTCAGTTTCAATTAACATTTCAGAAAAACTCGTATCACCTGTTAAAAAAAGTTTATATAAAATATATTGCAGTCATACAGTTTTAGTTACACAAAATTACCCTATTTTAATTTTTCAATTAATAATTTTATAAAAGCGTTGTTTTTAAAGTATGGTAATGCATTTTCGTTAACGCGAACCAAACGCTTTAAAAAATTCTTTACAACTCCCAGGTTGATATGAAGATCCGGAAGCATTGTTTTCTGAAGGGTGATCAATGGTGGACGAATTACATTAAATTCGCCAACAACTTGCGAATCACGTTTTGGCCAATCTCGCTTTTCGTACTGGTTGCATTTTGCACGCCTGTCCCATTTACAAAAAAAATACATCAGACAGTTGTCCGAGGCCTTCGGCTGTCTGCTGTAATTTTTATATTTATCAACGGCATTTGATTCAAGTCCGATAAAAAAAAATATTATGTTCAATTTTTTTAAACTTAATTTAATTTATGTATTTTAATTAATATTTTTATTGAAATAAGTTCTGCGAATGTTGAGAGGGCCGCCCTAATATTAAAAAAGGTTTACCTTATCGAGTCTTCGCATTAGCATTCGAGCATTGTGTGAAAGCTTTACGCTTTACAATTCAAAATTAATGTTACAACAGCTTTATTGAAGCTTTCGCAAAAAAGCTTTATTACGTTAGCTTACTGTTTGTTTCACTTTTTACTAAATACATGTTGCCAAGCAACATTAGCTTGCTGTTCGTTTCACTTTTTACTAGATACATGTTCCTAAGCAATGTTGAGCAACCAAAAACACTCAACCAAACACCACACATATGTTTGAGTGTATGTGTTTAAACAATTTTCATTTGAGAAATTAAAATACTAGAAATATATCAACCAATATGAAATGTATATCAAACGAAAGATTTACCTACAAAAAAAATTTTAAAAAAATTCATCTAGCCGTTTCCTCAAATTCAATGAAATAAAGATTATAACAATAAAAACCTGACATGACTCCTCATACCGTAAGGTAAGACGTATTCTACGTCCAAAATACACATGTACTTTGTATAGCCAGTTTGCATTCCAGCTAATAGTGAAAGAACCTTAAAATCACAATTTACGCGCCAATTGTATTTGTTATAACTGATGCGTTCCCGATTGGTATCATACGACTCATGCTTTCCAGGAGCACACATCAATGGCACTGGTTTAACGCTGCTGTTTTCAAATAGCAAGACTATTTTAAGCTTCTGGTTGAAGAGTCTATGAAAAAACGCCATAAAGATGGATTACACACTGTGACAAAAAAAAATCAAAAGCAAACTTGTGTGATGGGACATAGCGTAGGTTGTAGGTAAAGTTAAATAGATTTTTGTGGCATACTAGAATTTTTTGGTGCACATCGAAATTTTAAATTACGGTAAAAAACCCGTTTTTTCGCACATGCGCTCACTAATACGCCTATAGGTTCGTCAAATATCTACTGATTTTCATTTTGTTACCGGTTTTGGAAAGAAGAAACTTAGATATTTAAACGTTCTATACTTGACTTAACAGATTTCAATTCGCTTATTAGAGTATTTGCTAGGTAAACCAATTTTTTTTGTGTATTTTTTATATTTTTTGACTTTAGCGATGTTTTCGAACAGTATTTTATTAGAAACACTTTAACTTTGTTTTATTATTTTAAAAGAACACATTTTCAAAAGTAAAATGTGTGTCTATTTTCTAAAATCGATCAACAATTAGCAAAGTTATAAAAGATTTTCGGAGACGAAACTTTCGCAAAATGTTGATGAGTCGCGCCATTATAGCACTGTCGGCCTTAATATTGTTGAGCACTTTATAGTAAATTCTTGACGAATTTTTTTTAGAATAAAGAAGTAGATACATACTGTAAAATTAAATTAAATATAACAAGCTACTTCAATTTATTAATATTTTTTTTTTTATTATTGAACTTTAAGTACACACTCAAAAATGTTTACTCGATCTTTTTCTTTTAAATTGATCATCATCGGTTTCTCGTCTAAGTGACCAGCAGTAATTTGCCATCATGTTGATTTTATTTTTGCCATCAAAGCGCCTTTCTATAGTAGCAATTTCTTGGTGAAATCGTTCACCTTGTTCGTCGCTGTACTGGCCCACATTATCTGGGAAGAAATTTAAGTGGGAATGCAAAAAGTGGATTTTTATAGACATGTTGCAGCCCATGTTATTGTACGCCGTTAAAAAATTGTTTACAACTGTAACATAGTCGGCGCTCCTGTTATTGCCAAGAAAATTATCACAGAGCGCAATATAACTTTCCCAAGCTCGTTTCTCAACAGGGTCCAATTTGCTTTTGAAATTTTCACTTTTCATTAGCTTTCGAATCTGTGGTCCGATAAAAATACCTAATTGTAGCGAAAAATTATTAAAAAGGATCAAATACTGTCAGCAATTTGAAAAAAAAAATATACCTGCCGTTATTTTTGCTTCACTTAGTCGTGGAAAAGTTTCTTTCAGATGATGAAAAGCTTTGCTATCTACATCCAACTTCTTTACGAATTGCTTCATATAGCCTAGTTTCAAATGCAGCGGTGGCAAAATTATATTTTCACAATTCACTAAAGGGATGTTTAGGACATTTTTGCTACCAATTTGAGGTAACGCACGTGGTGGCCATTTCTTGCGTTGATAGCGATTTAGTTCTCGGCTGTCCCATTCGCAAAGATAGCATGGATACTTCGTGTTTCCACCTTGCATGCCGAAGAGAATTGTCAACACCTTTAGATCAGCAACAATTTTCCATTTGTATGTTGCGTAGTTAACAAAACGGAGTATTTTTTCCATCACTTCATAAGTCTCCTTTACGCCAGTAACGTACGCAATAGGGACTGAGGGAAATTGGTTTTGATTGTGTAATAAAACAGCTTTCAAGCCTATGCAAATTAATATTTCAAATTTTATATTAAGTAGTAAATTCTAATAAATTTTTATATTTCTGCATACTTTTGCATGACCCATCAATGAAAAGCCTCCATTCATCGGCTTTGTGTTTGTGACCCAATGCATTAAATAATTTCGCTACATCTGCGCAATACACAAAGTCATTGTTATCGACATCGGACTTAAAATTCTCTGCCAGTAACATCCTTTCGCTGCTCCTTCTGTTTGATGTTATTAAGAATTCACTTTCTACCAGATTCCACTGTTTAAATCGTGAACCAAACGTTTCTTGTTGTCGGCATGACAAGTTCATGTCCCGAACTAGATCATCGAAATCCTTTTTGGATATGATATGTCGCTCTGCAGATTTGGATCCTGACGGAAGGAACTGTTGTGGGTTCTCATATTCATACTCATCAGCATCACTATCATACGAGCTCATAACATGGTGGTTATCACTTGCGGTGATCGCGTTTATTACGGTTGGAACATCAGCGTATTTTATAGCCGTGCGTGTCTTAAAACTGTAGCCTGATAAATTGGTTTGGCAAAAATAGCAATCGTCTTGCTTATGATAAGGCTGATGATGCCAAGTCATGGGCACAGAAAAGGGCAAATTCAATGAGGAATTGTCTTTTGCTTTGTTTAGTAATGCACAACAACACATGCAAATATGTTCTGGTTCGTACCAGCGACTAGTTTTGTAAGTACGATCGAAGATAACATTGTATGTTTCCACTGCAGAAATATTATTTCGGAAATTCCGCCTACGACTAATGTCAGTAAATAAACCACAAACATAGCAAAATTTATTTCGCTTATCACACATTTTAAGTTTAAATTTTACACGATCTCAATAACCAAAATTGTCAGCGCTTCAATGCTTGTTGGGTAATTCCAAAAAAAATCGACACAAAATTCAGAATTTTCGAACCCGACACCTTTTGAATTGTATTAAATTTGGACTGAAGGTTCTCCTTGTCCATACGAATTCTATGACACCAGATTTGAGTAAAAATTCAAAGTAGTTTTTGTTTTCTGGTTCGTTGAAGTAGGTATTGTTTATTTTTTTTTAACTTGTTCTGCCTTTGCTTGCAATAACTGTATCATACAAAAAGCTCAATTCTCTCATTCCACTCGTGTTCGGTATTCTGTTTACAGAATGTTTATATTATTTTTAGTAAAGGCGCTATCAGACAGCATGTATTTTCCATCTGACATGTCACTTTATCTACCTATGTGTAATTCTGTATGTATGTCAAAATGAGCATGTACATTCGGTTTATAATTTTTGCGTTCAATCGTGCATGCAAGCCAAGGAATCTAAAATATGGCCAAATGAATTTTTTCCTAAAAACTTGAATAACTCAATTAAATATTACTCGATTTTAATAAACTAAGCTGCAGCAGGCGCAAAATAAAATGCGTCTTGAAACTGCATTCCAAAAGTAAATAGTCTTATACAAATTTGACTTATTAATTTTCGTTCAAAGTACGGTGAAGTCTCAAAAAACTCAAAAAATCCATGTATTTTTACATGTAACTCCCTCAATTTATTTCTGAGATTACAGTGTAATACATCGCTGGAGAGGTGTTACTTTTCTCTTTCTTACAACGTATTTCAAACTATTGTAGCGTGAACAGTTTAAGACATATGATTGTTTAACCCTATCAACCTCAAAAATACGGGTTTTTTACCGTTATTTAGAATTTCGATGTGCACCAAAAAATTCTAGTATGCCACAATGTTACATTTAACTATATCTACAACCTACGCTATGTCGCATCCCAGAAGTTTTTTGACTGTCACACCGTGTTATTGTTAAAGATTCCCATTTCATTCATTAAACCGGGAATATCTTGACAATATGCATAAGCTGCGTCCTCTGAAAGCATGAAATAAGGCATGTATGGCTCTTGCCGGTATTTGTAAGATGCAACTTTTACACTTGGTGCCAGCACGTTGACGCTTCTTAGTTCCGAAGCCAAAGTCATTGCATTATTTTGAGAACGCTTCAGATTTCGAACGATTCTATCGAAATTTTCCTCCGAAATTAATGATGGATATTGTATAACAGGCTGAAGGTAATCAGAATCAGCATGATGTTGCTGAAGTTTGTGATTGTACTTCATACGACGCAGTATCATATTGGTATGTCGATGGATGTACTGGGACAGGCAATTCATCACTGTGTGAAACTGGTTCGTCAGCACTTGGCACACCTTTGTAAACGGTGTCCCTAAATTTACGCAACATTTAAATTTGCTGCTATCGACGTAGAAAAGAGTTGGCAACCCTAAAAAAACAGCTGACAGTTCAGGGTTAATAAAAATGTTAATTACACGATAGAACAGCGTGTCTTCATTATTGAACAATATTTCAAAAGTAATGAAAGTTTTGCGGTCGCAATTACTGGTGTTCTGGTGTTACTGGTGTTCGATATCTCGACATGATAACACAGTGTTTTTTGCCGAAATTGAATGAAATTGATGTGGCCAATATTTGGTTTCAACAAGACGGTGCCACATGCAAGAGACATTTCCAGGTCGTGTGATTTCTCTATTTGGTGACCAGAACTGGCCCCCAAGATCATGTGATCTAACACCATTAGATTTTTTTGGCGTAGAATACGTCTTACCTTACGGTATAGGGAGTCATGTCAGATTGTTATTGTTGTAATCTTTATTTCATTAATTATGAGGAAACGGCGAGATAATTTTTATTAAAATTTTTTTTGTAGGTAAACGAAGATGTTATCTTCGTTTGTTATATATTTCATATTGGTGGATATCTTCCCAATATTTAAATTTCTCAAATGGAAATTGTTTAAACACATACACTCAAACATATGTTTGGTTGAGTGTTTGAGTTTGTAGCGTGAACACAAACTATGCTGGCTGTTTCAGTGTGGACACAAACCTTCGGCTGTTGTTTTGATTGATGAAATATTGAAATTTCGTATATTTATTTATGTATTTAAGTGAAACAAAATGTTAAATGTGAATTTGAATTTAACATGGATATATAATTATAAAAAATATAAATCAAATTGATTTGCGTCTGTCATTTATCATTTATCCTTACTCTTTTAATTTAAAAACATATTTATCCTATTTTTCCTACCATAAGCTTATGTATATTATCAAAACTAACTATCAAATAAATAAATTCATTTGCTTATGTTATTTATCATTTATTGTTATATATGTTTTTCTGTCTTATCGGATGGCGTATTCTACGTTAAACTTAATGGCCGTGTCTCTGACACAGCCTGCTGGGACAGTCCGTGGCCGAAGGCCTCGGACAACTGTCTGACGTATTTTTTATGGGGTTTTTTAAAATCACAGGTCTATGTTAACAACCCCACAACCACTCGTGCTTTAAAGGAGGAGATTTATCGTTGCATCAACGAAATTCGACCAGATTTATGCAGAAAAGTCATGGAAAATTTCGACACACGAATACGTATGTGTATGGAAAGCCGTGGAGGCCATTTGCCAGATGTTTTGTTCCATAAATAACCCTATCTTATGTACTTTACGATTCAATAAAAATATTACCATAAGAAGAATAAAAACTTTGTTTTCTATTCAATTCAAACGTTGTGTGAATTTTGGGACACCCTTTATATAAAACCGGATCGTTCTATAAGAATAAATTATTGTGGGAACTATCTAAGGGAACTTACTGTTTCGATTGAGACCATTTACATCGTTCTTGCACGCGTAGCAATTTTCTGTATCATGTTTCCCTGGAGCGGTCCATATCATTGGAAGTCCAAATGGCATCGAATATCGCCGTAATTTCCACCATTTGCTTGATGCACTAAAACATGTGATGCACGTAAATTTAGGTGCATGATCAAGATTTCAAGTTCAAGAGCTTTTGCAGGTTTTTCTGTCAAATAAAATCAAAAATCACCTTAAATCTACTATAAATTTAAAATCGAAAAATCTCGTTATTTTGAGCTAACTTTTTAAAACGGAGGATTCTATGGATTCTATGACCCAAAAATTAGTTGGAGTGTCTCGGTGTTTTTGTGTGTCATTTCAAAACTTCAAATTTTACATTTAAGAAATAACAGATATTAGTTGATGTTGACAATGATAAACAAAAGAACTAATACATTACAACCAATATATACCGCCAAATGGCACGTGTTTTTATAAAACGAAAACTAATTTAATATAGGTGGAGAGATTTATTCGACATTGAGACCCAAAATAAAATAGGTTTTTGCAGTACTAGAAATAATAGCTACTCACTTTTCTAATCTATAATTGTTTATTTTAGTGGGGCAACTCTATAAACCGCATATGTCAGTGACACCTTTCCCAAGTGAACGCAAGCGCCAAGTGATGTATAAACTAAAATTTTTTGACTTTGGCGTTCGCGTTGACTTTTGCGATTACGTTCACTGTCGGGACTGTTAGAATTCTACCCATAGTTTCTCTTTTACAGCAACAGTTTAACAGAAACTAAATTATGATTACAGTGACTAATATTTGAACACGAATTCTAATATTGTACTTTTTATTAGTTGTATCATCCATATCAGATCAATGAGGTTTTAGAAATATTCATATTGGTTGAATTAATTTCTGTAGTAACAGCTTCTATTTAGTGAGACCTATTTTTAATTTATCAATTACGTCGACAAATAATTCTGATGAATGACAATTATAAATTCTAATCAAAATAGTTATAGACTTTATCGTGGAATTTCCAATGCCGGAATTGATTTACAACTAGTTTTTTCCCTGTGTATAGTAAATCTTCATATTTCTCGTATATGACATTTTCCGCAATTTTCAATATAAAATTGCTCTAATAGTATTTATGGTGATTATGCAATTATCGAACAGCTGACATTTCCAGACTTCGAGTGTAAATTGCAAAAATAATATCGAAAGTTTATTCTGTCGTACCGTAGCAACTCCAAAACTGTGAGCTCGAAATGAAACGGCATTTGATAATATACGAGATGTTGCAGGTTCATGTAAGCAAGACTATATTAAAAGTAAGCGGGAGAAAAAAAACGATAAGCGAAAATAGCGATAAAAGTAGAAGGATAAACCAGAAATAGCAACAGTTGATGAATGATGTACACGTCCACGTTGGCCCGGCTTAAACGATGTTATCCATTTGCTATTTGTGCAAATGGTTGTAGCATCACAGCGTAATGGTATCCTATATCCATAGCCATATCCTTGTAACCATATCCTTTGATGCTGGAAAAAGTACATTTATATTGTTTTAGTTGGTGTTTCTTTTCCTCAGTTCGGAATTTTTTTTTTTACATTTTTTATCTGTTTGCATAAATCTTGTTGTTTGACATTATACATGTTCCCTGTGACATTTAAGCCAAACACGTAATGTTTTAAAGGACAACCGATACCGGCCAGTGTACTAAACTGACGTACCTTGTGCTCCACCGCTATAGAAATTACTTAGAGCTCAGTCAGCAGCGGACTCTAGTTAATGATACCCAATGTCATTATATAATTTAATAGAATTTCGTATTAAATGCATTTTCAGGATTTGCTGCATGGACGAATATCAGTCACTCTGTCATTCAGATAAATTGGATTGAAAGCATTTTGAATGTGTTGGGAAGAAGGGGCGGTGGTAGAAATGGATCTGAAGTTTGCCGATGCAGCATCTCATCTACACTGGTGAATTACAATTTAAAATGACAAATGCTTTTTATGGATTTTATTTCAATCTACCTTTAGATTTATCTTAAGACCATAAACTATGGCATAAGTAAAATGCATAATATCGTAATTTTACCTGAAAGACAAATTCTTATTTCGAAATGTAAAGTCTAAAACCAAGAAAGAGACAGCCCAATACGACAGGCGACAGATGGATATATAGTATCAACTTTAACCTGAAAGGAGGGAACACTAACTAGAACAGTTGCAAATAAGGAGAGTTTTGAAATGTGAAACTTTTTTACAAAAATGTATATAAAATTCGATATACTTACATATGTACACGCTGAAAAGTATCGGCCCCAGCAATATATTGCAGGAAACATGTACATGTTTTCAAGCACTGTTTTCATGAATTGAAGATGTGCTGCTTTTTGTTTCTTTGTTGTCTGTCTCGTATTTGTTTTTAGTGGTTTTCAACAAAAAAAAAAACCACATTGGGGTCTCATAACATATATTATAGCCGATTAATCATTGTGTCTCAAACATGTTATATTGAATAGCAAACACAACGTGTTTGGGCACAAGTATAGTATAGTCGCGACAAGCTACAAACACGTTATATTTGCATGCAAACAACAAAAAAACAGATTTTTCAGCGTGTATATATCAACAAGAATAAAAAATTTTTTAATTCTGGATTTAATTTTTGGAAAAAAAATTTATAAAAATTGATACACTGATAGAAATATTTTGTTTCAATGTTTTCTTCTATTTTTCAACCCACAAAGGATCCAAAATCCTTACAAGAAATTAGAGTACATTTATTTTTACCATCTTTTGTAGAAAAGTATTCCATGAGGTGTCAGGGGACACCCGGTTGGAATGAAGTTCCTTTCGTTATATATTATGTACTAGTTAGATCCATCACGCCTAAGGCGCCCGTTGAAAAATACGATAATTTAAATGGATCCTTAAGAAAAGATACTTTTTGTAAATGATAAACTTTTTTTAAAATTGTGTTTTTTATAGAATGTATACTTTTCTTTTTAAAAGTATATTTTTAGGTTCTTTTTTTAACAATACGTGTTGTATTTTCCCGCAAAGGTCCTTTTTTAAAGAGAGGTACTTCTTTTATTAAAAGTTAATGTTTTTTTAAGACAAGTTACTATTTTTAAGCAGAAGTACTTTCTGTAAGAAAAAGCCATAAGAGTATGAATTTCTTTTTACAAAGAAGTACTTTTTTTTAAGAATAGGTACTTTTTCAAAAAGGCAAAGGGTAATTTTTTTAAGAAAATTTACTTATTTTCAGAAAAGAAGTTATAATCGCAAGAAAAGAATTTAGAATGTATTATTATATTTTAAAACAAAGGTACTTTAAGAAGAGGAATTTTTGTAAGAAAATTTATCTTTTTAAGAGAAGGTATATTTTGATACACATGGTATCCCTAATTCCACTTTTGATGTGTTAACATCTATAGGCGCCGGTAGGGACTTAACTCACAAAGTGAACACATCCAAACACAGTTTGTCCTGCGATCACACAGATTGTCCGGCGGCGATCACACAGATTGTTTGGCTTTAAATTCCTCCGAAACGGCTGGACCGATTGGTATGAAGTTTTGCGTGCATATCGGGTAGGTCTCAAAATCGGCCAGCATCTACTTTTCGTACCCCTAAATGATAAGAGTGACCCACCTCTATATAGAACACTGATTTGTCCGACTGCGAAACACAGATTGTCAAACTGCGAGAAAAAACACATACTAATGTAGCGGCAGCGAATAGTTGTCTTGTGTGGGTGCGGAGCACTCCCAGAACAAAGAGAATAATGACGTGGTTTTACGTATATAAAAATGAGATAGAAAGAGAGCAACGACAATTTTGTGAACTTGTATAGCGTATGTACGAACATAACAATGTATGATGGGACCAAATATTTCACTTAACTTCGGAAAAGCCGATACTAATAGCGTTTTATAGCTTGCACCAGTCATTTTTGCACTTAGAAATTCAAGATCGATGGTGCCACAGTATGTAAGAGCACCCTACACCATAACGCCGCCCTCTCGGCTGTGATGTCAGTTCAAAAAACACTTTTCTTTGAGCAGATCATGGAAATAATAGTTGTAGCACATCCCATACCATGTAGTCTCTTGCGAATTGAATCCGCTTTTCCTTACGTGGAGCATTAAGTGGCGGCTTTTTTTTGTAATTTCAGGCATTTAAGATCATCACAGCAACTGTTAATTACTCTGCGTACTGATGACTAGCTCGTTTCCACTCCAGCTTCAGCTCTTATTTTTGACAAGGATAAGGCAGAATTAGAAGCAATTCTGATGATTTTTCTTTTCTCATACGTAGATAAAGAAAATGAAACCCTTCCTTTCAAATTTTTTCCATACCCCTCGGGGTCCTTGATATAATTGTCGACAACTTTTGGGCTCCGTCCAATTTTTTAGCTATTGCGCGGTTCGAATATCCTTCAGAACGGTAAACATCGATTTTAGTTTTTTTTTGTTTTTCCATTTTGACTCGTAAAATGATTAAGATGTAATAAAGTGTAATAAACAAACGCTCCCTACAAAAAATCATCGCTTACTTTAAAAATAATAAAAAAATAATAAAGTGCCTCTATTCAATTGAACCAATAAAATATCACATTTTTGGACTTTTTTTTATAAATTGCTCAAAAAAAGTTCTTTGATTAAGAACCCACAATTGTCATGATTTTTTTAATGTGTTAACATCTATAGCGGCGTATAGGGACTAAATCTATCAAAGTCAGATTTTATGCGGCTGCTAAAACCAGATTTTATGCTGCTACTAAAACCAGATTTTCTGCGACTGCGAAAGAGAATAATGACGTGTTAAACCAAAAAGGAGCGCGCAAGAGAGTAATGAAAGAGTGGTGTGGCAGGGGTGAGGCAAACGAAATTGTGTCTATAGCGTATGTATTAACATAATAATGTATGTATGTACATGTGTCTGTTGCTGTTGTTGAACGGAAATATAAAGCACAGCCTCGCAAAATTTCATTTGGAAGCCCATAGGCTTGCGCAGTCGACGTTATGGTGACACAGTAATACGTCAGCTACTTCGTACATGCTGTTGATATGGAAAACATGTGGTTATGTGACACACTAATACGTCAGCTACTTCGTACAAAGTATTTGTGATGTTGTGTGTTTGGCTGTTTCGTTACTGTTGATATGGAAAACATGTGGTTATGTGACACACGTATACGTCAGCTACTTCGGACAAAGTGTGTGTGATGTTGTGTGTTTGGTTGTTACGTTGTTGTTGGTATGGCCAAACAAAGCGAGTCATTTGATGTTCAGCATTGCCCGGTGTATACAAAAAAACTATTATTTTTTAATTTCCAATGTAACATTTCCTAATGTGTTGATAGAAATCGAACAGGTACCGTGTAGCAAAAAGGTGTTAACACATCATCCGTGAGTTCGAACACTCATTGATTTTTTATATCTGAAGATGTTTAGCTTCCATTTCCATTTTAACATTCTGCAAATGGTTACAAACTGCAAAAGATGCAGGCTGCTGAATATGAAATTTTTAGTGCCTTTAAATAAGTGAACCGGAGTGTAACTCAAGAAAAGAAAATGTATTATTTTATTTTTAAGGAAATATACTTTCAATATTCAAGCTCCAGACCATTCTATATTTCTATTAATAGAAAAAAGAAGTTTTGCACAATGCAGTCTTATGATTCCTGGCAAACCGTATAGCTATTTCAGATCTAGCCACAGATCTTCATCAGCGGGTATTTGGAATGATGCTTTTGAAAAATTCATCAAACTAAATGCAAACAAAATCTCATTTGAATTGGGAATTCATCGCAATGCAAGTGTTCGAAAAATATCGCGAGCAAAACACACATGAAAACATTTGCAGAGAAGGTAGATATCAGAGAAGGTATTTTTTTTAAGAATAAGTTTTTTGTTTAAGAAATGACATTTTTTTGTAAAGTTGGATAATTTTTTCAAGATAGGTACATTTTTAAGAGAAGTACGTATCTCAAGAAAAGTGAGTTTGTTTCCAAAAAAATTTACTCTTTAAAGAATCGGTAGTTTTCTAAGAAAATGCAATTTGTTGTAAGAATATGTACTTTTTTAAGAAAAGGTACTTATTTAAAAAAAATAATTTTTTTTAAAAAAAGGTACTTTTTTTTAAAGAAAATGTACTTTTTTAAGCAAAGGTACTTCTTTAAGATAAGGTATTTTTTTTTAACAAAAGGTACTTTGTTTTAGAATATGAATAGGTATTTCCATGAGAATATTTCCATTTTCTAAGAAATTAATTTTTTTAAACTTCTTGCACTTTGGCTTTCCTAAATTTACTTTATATTGGGTTCAAAACTACAATACATACTAAATATTGGTTACTGGCTCCACTTAGAAAACTTCCCATTAAACAAAAAATTTCCCAACGTGTGTGAGACTTCTGGTTAGTCTACTCACAAACCAAAGCAAAAGTAAATATAGCTGATAATAGTAAATATAGTTGATAATAATGGGTTATAGGATAATAGTGTTAATTTGGTTTCAGTTGTTTTGAAACGGTTGAAATGTTACGGAAATTTAAGTATTGTACATTATATTGATTGTTTTAAATCTTAGAAGTTTCGCTAATAAAGATTTCATGTAACGTCTGTTCTTTTAGAGTTTCCATTTTCCGATAAGGATTAAACGGTTTCAAATTGATCAGATCTGGCAACGCTATTCGAAATTGTGCTCCGTTTGGTTTGCTATTTCATCATGAATAGACTAACGACAGAACAACACTTACAAACTGTGCAAATTTATTTCGAAAATCGTCTAGATTACCTCCATTTTACTGTCGACATAATCGTCCATCCGAGCGATTAATTCGATTAACCATGGTACACTATCGTACCACGTATACTCTTAATGCTGACGCCCATCTGCAGAGATGTTGTACAGTGCGCAACGTGTGCCGACGAGTTTTCTCTGGTCGGGATCGTCACAGAAATTTATATATTTACATTGGCTGAGTGTAAAAGAATGGGTGTTTATTTACTTCAAAATATTCCTTCGTTTACAGTTGAGAATACAAAAAATACGAACCGTATAATATTACTAGACAAACTAAAAGCCAGGTTTGGAACACTGTATTTATTGATAAGATATTTGACAGGGGTCGCAGGATATAGAGCGGCCACTCACGGCACACTCTCTTTAACCAACAGGATATTCCCAAGGACTCGCCAGATAGAAATGACCACAAGAATAACAAGGACTCGCGTTTTTAGTGACCTCTCATGGCACACTGTCTTTATTGATAGGATATTTGACAGGGCTCACAAGATCTAGGGCGACCACCCACGGCACCCTCTCTTTAACCCACAGGATATTTCCAAGGACTCGCCAGATAGAAATGACTACAAGAATATCAAGGACTCACAGGATATCAACAGATCTGGTAGGATAAAACAATGACCTCTCACGGCCCACAAATTTAGCACGCAGGATATTCCGACGGACTCACAAGAGAACATGGACTCACTGGACAACACAAGGGCTCACAAGATATCAATGGACTCGAAAGATATAAGAAGAACCTCTCACAACACACTCTTGCAGCAAACATCATATTCCTATAAGACAACACAGGGACTCACAGGATATCAACAGGGCTTTCAGGATATAAGAATTACCTCGCATGGTACACTATTTTGGACTACAGGGTATTCCAATGGGCTCGCAGAATAACACGGACTCACAGGACAACTCAAGGATACACCGGACAACAGAAGGACTATAAGGATATCAACAGGGCTTGGTGAGAATGACCCCCCGCGTCACACCATTTTAGCTTCAAGGATATTGCTAAGGACTCGCATGATACCAAGGACTCACAGGACACCACAAGGAATCGCAGGATATACGAATGCCCTCTCACGCACACTCCTTTAGCCCATAGGATATTCCTAAGGACTCGCAGTATAACAAGGACTCACTGGACAATAGAAGGACTCACAGGACAACACAAGAACTCTCAGGATATCAAGAGAGCTTACAGGATATAACAATGCCTACTCACGGCACATTCTTTTGGCCCATAACACATTCCTAAAGATTCGAAGTATAAAAAGGACTCATAGGACAACCGAAGGACTTACATGACAACACAAAGGCTCTCAGGATATCAACAGGGCTTGTAGGACATAAGAATGGCCTCTGACGGCACACTCAGGCCCTGTGGCACCCACAGGATTTACCTAATGACTCGCAGAATAACAAGGGCCCGCTAAATAGCAATGAGTCGCAGGATAACAAAGCACTGGTACGATAACAAGAACTCGCAGGATAGCAAGTCGAGGACACCACAAACACTTTAGAGGGATATTATCCAGGACGCTTCTACAATCGGTTCACTTGTCCTACCTTTTAACTCTATGGTTATTACAAAGCAGACATTATCTAACACTTGTTCTCTGGTTTATATCCAAAAACAGCCGGTTGCAATGGGTGACACGTGATTATTTGCGAGCCCATTTGTTAACTAGTTTTATTTTCAAAATCGAAATCAGCCAAAATACTCAGATAGACTCGATGGTGTTGGTAGAGAGGAGAGTTTTACTACTAAAAAATATTTCTGCTGTAGTGTGTTGTATAGAGGAGGGCCCAGATGAATCGATTCGTCATCGCGCTCATCAGTTGGAGATGTGCCCAAAATGTATTTCAACTAGATTTAAATTTTTAACTAAATTTAATTCCTTTTAGTATTTTTTTTTCCAAAGGTTTTGTGTTTTAGCAGTTCTAACATGAACCACCAAATTTTTTAGGGATACGTCCAGAAGGAGAGGTGTTGGGGGACTCTCCCCTTGGCCATAGCCGATAGACGAACTTGGGTTCTTCACAAAGTGGTCGCAATTTAAAATTTGCCTTCCCTAACTTGCATTTGGGTTTTTAAGCTTTTACGGGCACGTAACGTGTTCGAAAAGAAACCGTCAAATTGCAATTTGCTGATTCGTTTTTTTTTTTATAGTTTTACAGAATCGTAACGAGTTTGAAACGGAAATTTTTTCAAAATATTTATCATAATATTATACACTCCGGTTCATTTATTTAAAAGCACTAAAAATTCGATATTCAGCAGCCTGTATCAATTGCAATTTGTAACCGATTGCAGAATTTTAAAATGGAAATGGAAGCTAGCCATCTTGAGATATTAGAAAGTCATGACAATAATGGTTTCTTAACCAATTATTTTTATGAAAAAATGTCCAAAAATGTGCTATTGTTTTTGGTTCACTTGAATAAAGGCAAGAAATTTGGAAACTTAAATTCTAAATGCACGCGCTCTTGCGAAGGTGCGAAAATCTCTTGACTACTTTTATTTCTGTAAAATTTATTCGCTCCCGAACACTTGCACGAGCGCTGAGCAATAGCTCCCTGCTTGCACTCGCCTTAAAATCCTTATAGTGAATAAGATAAATATTTTGGAAATAGTGCATAATATGTAAAATTTGCCAATGACTACAACCTATGTACAACAAATTTATAATGTGTACAGAAGATTACAAACAAATTACCAAACATTTGGCAAAATGTACCAAAATGCAACAAAAAATGCAGAACAGCTGACAACGAGCATATAAGTTGTACCAAATTTGCCAATAATTTAAAGTAAATCAAAGTTTACAAATTGTATTAGTTAATATTTTTTTATTATAATAAAAACCAACCCTATTTTTTAATTTCGAAAATTGTTTAACTTCCCTCGTAGAATACATATTTGCACAGATGTATAAATTCTGTTTCAACATTAATGTAGCAACTGACGACTTTAGTTTTAAATTCAATTTATTCCAGGACAATTGCACAAGATATTTTTGTGCTTCTCTTATATCTTCTACACTCCGTCAATCTTGTTCATAGATCCCAATCAGAGGAATCCTAAGGCAATTTGTAATCATCCAGCATGAACATAATTTTGTTAGTGTTGTATTAATTACATTTTACTACTGCTTCCTGCTCATCTCTGACATAATGTTAATCTGGAAACTACCAAACACCATCAACAGATACGAAGAACACATCACTGGAAGTCAATGCGTTTAATTCAGAGCAACTATTGATGACCTTTACATATACTATTGCATATTTGTTGAAGGATTTTTAAAAAGTCAGAAATATTATCAGATTGTTTTGAATAAAAGGGGTATTATAGCGAAGTATCACCTAACCCTGATGCCTGATTATAGACAAAGTTAGTTAGTTGGCTAGTGCTGTGTAATGTGGGTTTGTGTTGGTGGGACTGGATTTTCCTCGTACTCATAAATTGTGGCCGACAAAAGCTTTAAAACAAAACATAGAAAAATACTTAATAATTTGAGTTACCGAAAAATATGGTTGTGATGCTTCTGGTCAATGTCTGGTGGTTAGCGTGGTTTTGAGGGGAATATAACCCTACTCAATTGGTCAATGCATAGTGGTTTCTTTGAAGTATTGCGGATTTTTAAGGAACATAGATTGACTTTTTGATTTTTATTTCTGAGGTTAATTACTTTGCGCAAAAACCACAGGAGAAGTTTCACTTTGGGAAAGAGAAATACAATTTTTCTTGAAATATTACTTAATTGGGAAAAGTTGGCATATTTCATCGGTGATATTTGTCTAGTGTATCCTTTTTACAATTACAAAAGGAAGAGAATAAAAATATAGAAACCGTATTGGTTTGCACTATTCAGTATTTAATTATATGCCAGATTATTCTTTTGAGTCACTGACTATTCCTACTAGCAGATTAAACACGTTATATTTCTGCATGTGTTCTTCTAAAATTACCTTTGCTACCACTTCTTCTAAAAAACTGGTTCGTTAAAGTGTACAGAGTTACAAAAAAAATGCTGCTTATTTCTGCAAACAATATTATGTTTGCGGCTCCTACAAATTAGTCCATATTATAGATAGTATGAGATGAAACTTCAATAGCTCATGACGGCCGACATAAAGAGAGCATTCACAGCAAATAAATCGGCTCATAATACTCCATCCCAAAGGGAAATCCAATAAAGTGTAATAAGAACCACAGCCACACGCTGAAACAAACGACCCATTTATGCAGGAACCACGAATATCTTTGGAACTTCCATACACTTACACGCTGAAAAATAACGGCCTCTCTAACATATTTTCACAAACATATTCTGCAGGAACTAAGTATACGTTTGGAACACACTTCAGACATTCATATGTTTGCAAGTCCCAAACTTACTTGTATTTAAATGCAAACAGTATCATGTTTACTGACAAAAATGTATGCTTTTACGTGGAAACATATGCGTTCTTCATCCCAAACATCAATATATTTGCGTGGTTCCCCCAAAACCGACATATACTTGCGTGGAAACATATGCAAATTTCCTCCAAAATATAATAATAATTTATTATATATAATAATATTTAGAGACGAATTAAGAGAGCATAAAGAGAGCAGTCACAGCAAATAAATTGGCTCATAATACTCCATCCCAAAGGGAAAATTCAATAAAGTGAAAAGCGAACCAAACGAATGAAACAAACGACCCATTTATGCAGGAACCACGAATATCTTTGGAACTTCCATACACTTTCACGTTGAAAAACAACGGCCTCTCTAATATATTTTCACAAACATATTCTGCAGGAACTATGTATACGTTTGGAACACACTTCAAACATTCATGCGTTTGCAAGTCCCAAACTTACTTGTATTTAGATGCAAACAGTATCATGTTTATTGACAAACATGTATGCTTTTACGTGGAAACATATGCGTTCTTCATCCCAAACATCCATATATTTACATGGAAGCATACGCGTGTTTCCCCCGAAACCGACATATACTTACGTGGAAACATATGCAAATTTCCTTCCAAATATAATAATATTTAGAAACGAATTATTCTTCGATTTCAATACATATGTACTATTAATTATAATTAATTTTAACAATATAAATCCACTTTTATAAATTACTAATACAAACAATTAATAGATTCAAAACGGCCGTTTTTTACATTTATTTGCACTGAATGCATTATTTGTTTTTTTTTTTTTCATGAAATGAGAATCTGCTGCTCGTTTGTTTCTCCTTTCTTTGTTTTCTCTCACGTTGTTGTTTTCGGAAGGTTTCAGCTATGCGTTGGGTGTCACTATGCGCTGGTATTCAAACAAGATATTTTTATACAAATCAAGTTCATGCAAGCCAAGCGTGGATTAATTACTACACTTAGTCCGTTCCGATTTTGTCAGTAAAGGCTCGGACAGACAGAGGACTTCAGGCAAATTATGAAACACTTCATCCGCAATTGACACACACATTCAGGAATATTTATGACTCACTGACTGATAGAATAATGCAAAAATACAGATACACACTTACAAGATAGACTCTCTTGTTGTCTCTCTTATATTCTCTTGCTCTCGAGAGAGCATAGACAGTTCAACAAACACAGCTGTATTTGTATAACAAACACTAAAAATATGTGGGTCGCAAACACATGTATTATAACATATTAATCATTCGGTATCAAACACGTAAAATTTAATAGTAAACACAATATGTTTGGACACAAGTATTTGCAGCAAGCTCCAAACACACTTTATATTTGCATCCAAACAACAGAAAAAAGACAGATTTTTCAGCGTTTACATGCGAGCATTGTTTTTATGAATTGAAGATCTGTTGTTTTTTGTTGTCTGTAACGTTCGTATGTTCAGCAGTTTTCAACAAACAAAGACATATTTGTTTCACCAAAACATATATTATAAGATATTAATCATTGCGTCTCCAACGTGGAATATTGCATAGCAAACAAAATCAATTTGGCCCGATTCAAACATACCCTCACCCTAAGTCATCCATTGCATCAGAGTTCTATTAAAAAAACGTATATCTTGACCTCTGTGGTGAACGAATGGGCTCTGCAAATGTGATCATATTCATTACCCAACTTAGTTATGATGCTAAGTGGTTTTGGGGAAGTTTTCTGACTTCCAACCAATTGGCCGCCCAATATTTATATGGGAGGTACAAAAATGGGCAGGCTGAAGCTGATAACATTGTATTACATAGTATCTTTTGAATACCACATTTTATTGGGATCGGTTGTAGTTTATTGGAGACATTGAGTCTATCAACTGGAAATACACCCAACTCTTGTCTGGGTGGTGCGAAACTGGGCGTGGCTTTTGCCCAAAATATTGATCAGTACCAAATTTTATTGGGATCGCTTGTGGTTTATTGGAGACATTGGGTCGACCAACTCGAAATACGCCCAAATTTTGTCTGGGTGGTGCGAAACTTTTGTCTGGGTGGTGCGAAACTGGGCGTGGCTTTTGCCCAAAATATTGATCAGTACCAAATTTTATTGGGATCGCTTTTGGGTTATTAGAGACATTGGGTCGACCAACTCGAAATACGTCCAACTTTTGTCTGGGAGGTGCGAAACTGGGCGTGGCTTTTGCTCAAATATTGATCAGTACCAAATTTTATTGGGATCGGTTGTGATTTATTGGAGATATCAAGTCGGCCAACTGCATATAGGCCCAACTTTTGTATGGGAGGTGCGAAACTGGGTGCGACTCAATAGGCAAATTTTTAATTACGCAGTTGCTTTTAACGAAGTATTAATCAAGATCGGTTGTAGTTTACGTAGTTATCGAATCGATCAGCCGGTCATCCGCCCAACTTTTGTATGTGAGGTTCCAGAATGGGTGTGGCCATACCGCTCATTTTCCATAGAAGTGAAGTATTTGACTAATTATTGTCTTGAGTAAAATTTCATAAAGATTGGTTCGGTTTTGCGGGCCTTCTCGTGCCGAACAACCAGACGGCCAACATATTTTATATGGAAAGTACCGATCACACTTGTCTTAATCGGTGATTGGTGGTTGATGACGGGAAGCCTTATAACTAATTTCATTAAGGTCGGAACGGTTACACGCGATTTATTGGATTGACAACCCGGATGACCACCAAGCTTTTGTATGGGAGGTACCACAGTGGGCATGGCAATCCCACCCATTTTCTTCAGTTAAGTAAAAATTTAAAGATTATTAACCAATGACTGAGTTAAAGCTAATCACACCTACCAGACAAAAGTTTAAGGATAAATATACTTTTGTAAAGGGTTTTTCAACAGAGGCGCTACAAAAGTAACTCATTAGGGACAGTAAACGACGCCATATTTTTTCTCGCTCTTTTGACATTTCTCTTCAGTAAGGTTTGCCATTTCATCATGGAAAGATATACGAGCCAACAACGAGTCGAAATTATTAAAATTTACTACCGCAATTTGGAGTCAGTGGCCTCAACTTTAAGAGGCCAACTTTAAGAGGCCTCAACAATCAGCGATTAGGCTCATTTCTGGCTGAATGGCGTTGTCAATAATCCATGATTTATCATTGCATCCCGAAAAAATTACGGTTTGGTGCGGTTTATGGGACGGCGGCATGATGATCAAGACCGGCACATTACTGTGAATGCGAATCGCTGCCGTTCAATGATAGCCGAATATTTTTGGCCCCAATTGGATAATATGGACTTGGAGGACATGTGGTTCCAACAGGACGGCGCCACAAGCCACACAGCGAATGCCACAAGCAATTTATTGGAAACCAAGTTTGGTGAACGTGTTATTTCACGAAATGGCCCAGTCGATTGGCCGCCTCGGTTGTGCGATTTGGCGCCGTTAGATTATTTCCTGTGGGGCTACGTCAAGTCTATGGTCTATGCCAACAAGCCAGCGACGATAGATGAACTTCGTACGAATATCGAACGTGAAATTGCAGCAGTATCGGCCGATTTATGCTTGAAAACCGTCGAAAATTGGGTTCAGCGTCTGGACTTCTGCAAGCGTGTCCGTGGTGGCCATGCAAAAGAAATCGAGTTCCATACATAATGGCATCGAACGTACTTTCACGGGAATAAAGACTTTCATTGGTATCTAAAATCGGTTTTGTTTTATTTAAAAAAACTCTTGTAGCGCTCTTATTGAAAAACCCTTTACTAAATGTGTCGATTTGTGTGGAAGCTACCAAAAGGGGGGTGGTCAAAAAGGGCATCTTCAATTCCAAACTAAATTTGGACAAATAACAGGCACTGGCGAAATTTCATTGTGATCGGTAAAGATTTACGTCGGGTTTCGTGTTGACCAGCCAGCCAGCTAGCCAAACCGACGGACACGGCTCAATCGTCTTAAAAGTCCTAAAACGCATTTCGTCCAAAAGATACTAAGAGTCTAATATGGCTGCTTCTATACCTTAAACTTGTTTCCGAATTAAATGACATATACCCCCCCATCCCTCTAGGTGAGGGTATACAAAAGTATCCAAAAAAATTTCAGTCATCCAAATATATTTAATATTTGTCGTCCTTATTCAAAGTTCCTTTTGAAGTTTCTCTATTGAAACCTGCACAGTTTATTCAAATTTGCTAGGTATTTGGGATATTTACATACGTGTGAGAAAGAGGAAGAGATATTCTTTAGATTTTATGTCACTGAGCTTTATCCGTTGTATATTTTTTCCATTTGTATACTTTTGTAGAAAATGTCGAAACTATAAATACTAAGACTATATGGATAACATGTGCAATACACATGTTTGGTGAATGTATGTATGTATGTATGAGTAGGGATATAAATGTTATACGATTTCTCTCGTATTCCTCCTTTCTGCTCATATGCACCTACATTCTAAACTAGAAGTTTAGTTTTAGCTTTGAGGTTTAGAAAAATGCAACATGGGTTTCCATACATGGTTTCCAAGGTAACCTGCGTGTTTGTTAGTTTTAAGTATTTTCGAATTTTTTATTTTTTATTTTTTGATTTTTGTAAATTAAAACAATCCCTTGGAGTAATAAAGAGAAAGAAATATTATAAACAAATTTAAGTTGAAACTGATAAAGGAAACATTAGCTATGATATCGTGTAAAAAAGTTAGCAAGAAACGCAAATGTTATGCCATGAATAGAATCTCATCCCATAAAATTTCCGTAATGCAAATGAACGTAAATCTGCTTTACATTCAACACCATAAAGTCCAGAACACGACAAAGATAGGCGTAGCAAGCAGTCCCCATGGAGGTGGAAATATTTGAATCATACCATGCATACCTGTGTGAGGTATTACATATGTATGAGTTGCAAACTAATATCCACACGAATTTCCATACGCAGGGGCCCCGAGCAATCAACGTCTAAGGTAGAAATCAGCGGCGAAATTCACACAAGCATATACAAATAAACTCAAACGTAGGTGGCCGTATAGTCGAATCTAGTGGGGCAGACTTGGAAAATTATAGTTTGATTAGACTAAAAGTACAATTCTTAAGAATTTGAAAAATGTAAAAATAGAAAATTATATTCCTTTGTGGATGATAGTCAATTCAGAATGACTTTCGTGTATAAATTAAGTTTCTTTGCTCATGTACTCCAGGCCGCCTAAGGGAAGAGATGAAAGTATTAATATAAATGAATAGTAACACATGTTAACTACCCGACCAAGGCGATTATGAGGGCACTGGTTTCACTGCCCATGGATCTTTATATATACGTTCTCTGGCCCATTTTATTTTTTGGGAAGCGGTGAATACCAAAAGGAAAAGCTTCGTCGCTCAAGTGATTGTGTTTGTCTTGCTAACCCACAGGCTTAGGCACGGTACACAATTCAAAGAAACTATTTCTCCAACCTGCTCAATCTCTTCATTTTCTATTTGCATTTTCTCATTTACTTCGCTTATACTTCCTTAGAGGCTTCCTGATACTTCT
This sequence comes from Phaonia tiefii, assembly GCA_963931995.1. Taxonomy (NCBI): domain Eukaryota; kingdom Metazoa; phylum Arthropoda; class Insecta; order Diptera; family Muscidae; genus Phaonia; species Phaonia tiefii. The sequence continues at coordinate 313,365,194 of OZ008367.1, forward strand.
TAGTGGGCCTAGTCTTCGGCTTCCTACAAGTACATCTGTGAATACATTATCCATTCTGCCGACACGGTCTAGCCAGAGCAATCGCGTTATTTTGTTTGGCATAACTACGCCGATGTGGAGAATAGAGAATTCAAAATGCAGGGCCATTTAAGAAATCGGGTTTTACGAATTGTAACAAAATCAAACAGCTAATAGTTTTTTCTACAACTTTTCCAATTCTAATTCAGACCATATCAATTGAAATTCAAAGAACGTTAATTTAAATTGCCAATTTTAATTTTAATTCACAAAATATTATTTAAAATTCAGAATCCCCATTCTCGTCTTTGCAGCAGGGCAGCCCATTAGTCGGCCCGTTATTCGTTCATCTTACCTTCTAGACAAATTTTCGGGGTTCGCTGGTCATCCTGCACATTTCGGTCTTTCACTCTCTCTCTATCTCTGCTCCCACTGCCATTTTTTCTCCTAAATAGTTGGTTGTCCTCCATTCTCAGCATATTGTACCGCTCATTCGCAGCACGCTTTGTAACTGACTGTTTCGTAGCCATACGTGCAGCGTCTTTTTCATCAGTTGCAATGTGATTCGTACCATGGCTTATCCTTCTGAGTTTTTTGATAGCCAAGTTCAGTTCTTGCAGCGGTTTCTAGAGAATGGGAAATGTGATTCCGCTACGCATCTGGATCTTCGGGTGCCGATAGGACATTGATATCTCCGGTATTTGTAGCTTGTGAATATCCAGATTTTCCTGTGTTATTCTTCTTACGTTTTTCGCCCTGCTCAGTCTTTCGCAACTACCAGGTAATGATACTGGCACCTCGAATCACACGCATGTCCTTCCATTACACTAGAAGAGTGCCTGCCATCTATTACCAAGTGACCAATCTGGTTCTTCGTCCGGTGATCAGGAGATGTCCAGGTCGCCTTATGTATGTCATTATGCTGGAATCGTGTGCTACTAACTACCATGTCCTTTGCGGCGGCGAAGTCTCTTAGTCTTATTCCATTATTGGAGGTGGTATCATGTAGACTGTGATTACCGATGGTTGGTCGAAAGACATTTTCCTTTCCCAATTTGGGATTAAAATCGCCTAGGATTATCTTAATGTAGTGGTCAGGGCAGCGTTCGTTTAATTCCTCCAAACGCTCACAAAAAGATTCTTTAGCCTCATCTTCTTTATCCTCTGACGACGCGTGCACACAAATTTACGAGATGTGGAAATATTTCGCCTTGTTGCGAATAGTGGCTATGCGGTTACCCACTTGGTTGAACCTTGAAACAAGGCAACTATAAGTCCGCACCCAAATTCGTGCCTTCTCTTATGGCAGCTGTAGTAAATATCGCAGATTTTCTTTCTGGAGCAACCATATCCTGTTCATCGCATTTCTTGGTTAGCTGTGAGGTCAGCTTTATATTTTACGAGGACATGTTGGAAAGTGGCACCCGTCCTGTATAGTGTTCCCACATTCCAGGTACATATCCTTAAATCATGGTCCTTATGACGTTTGAGAGTGTCGTCAGTAGCGTCAGTAGTTAGGGGTTCGTTCGTTTACTTTTCATGTCGTCAGCTAAAATGCAAAAGAACGTAACTGCAATTTTCATTTTGTTCAAAGGAGTTGAAAAAAAAAACTGATAAATAAATACAAAAATAGCAGTTTGCCAGTATATTTTCGAATCTTACTGAAGGTAAGACTTTACTTTAGCAAAAGTTTGAAAATTTGAATTGAAAAATTAATTCCTCACCCTTTTACGAGGATTCTTCTTTCTGTTGGAAATAGTGTAGTTACATGGTTTGCATTTCTGCTAACGATGTGTATTTTTATTGCCTATATAACGGTGGCGGGAGTTTACTGCAGTGAAAGTAGATTTTTGTTTCTTAAATTTTGATCCGCCGTCGGCCAGGGGTGTTGGCTCATCTGCCTTCAAAGAATATGTCCTCTAGTTCCAAGAGCTTCAGTGATAGGGTCACCTAATAATCCTAAGATGCATCAATGGTCGCACAACCAATCAGGATGGCCAATCGTTTCGCCTTCTCACTTTAGCCAGATAAAGGAGGTTTCCGATAAGCCATTGCCCTGGACATACTGCGTGGGAGTAGTGAGCTGCTTGGAGTGCCCAGTCAAGGAATCATTTCTGGGCACTCCCAAGTGAATGGCTATCAGAAACTTTCCACCTCCAAGGTCAGTCCCATGTCTATTACTTTTACTGGTACAATATTTTCTCTATATTCCTTTCAGGCTAACGTGGCTGTTCGAAACGGCATCACAAATACTTGAGTGAGTTTTTTTTCGAAGGCAGTCATAGTCATTTTAATCCAAGCTGTGCCAATTTAGGAATACAAAAATCCGCATTTGACTGACTTTAAAAACCTTCATTTATTTCCCAAAGAGAAAAATTCAAAAATCAGTTCCCCTCTTTTCATGGCCTTATAAATTTCGTCTCTAACTCTACCATAATTATGCTGCATCAATGTTACAATGCGTCGCTCATTTAAGTTTGAGTTAATTAGGATTCACTCAGGTATAATTTACATTTGTATATAAACGCATAAGCATTAGGAGAGAATAGTTAAGTTTGTATACGTGTACTCTGCCATTGTATATGTGAGCTTGTACGCAAGCAAGTGGTAATCGAGCAGAATCAATAATGAACTTAAAGTTAAGACCCCTTGTGCTATTGGTATTAAGGACCGGGCCAAACAAGTAAATATTTATTTCGTTGCAAATGAGGCGGATGCGGAAATGACTCCAGAGTATTATGCAATTGATATGCAAATGTCCATAATGAAGAAATGCGAATTCGCAAATTGTAATAATTGGAAATATGTGAATGTGAATATGTGTGTCATGTCGCAGTGTGTAAATAAACATTTAAAGATTTAGATTAAATAATTTTGAAGAGGATATTAACAGCATTATGCAGACAAAGTTAGGAGGGGGTTGATAGACGATTTATCATACAAAAAACTTCGTTCAAATCTCTCACAATTTTTTATGAATACGCACGTAAATAACACTGTGCAACAGTGGGTTTCGGGCCTCAACCAAACCAAAAAATTGTGAAGGTACTTGTACGTGGTATCACAAAATCCCGCTCGGTTTTGCCCCTATACGAAAATTTTTTTTTATATGCCGAAGAAAATTTTTGATGTGGGTCAGGTCCTATTTCAGATTTTACTTCAATAAATTCTAAACACCTTGAAATATTGCATTACAACCTTTGACAATGCTGTAGCTATTTTTACATTTCACAAATCCCTCTAATATATTTCTAAGGTAAAGTACACTGTTAATCGATTATTTTACGAAACGTCATAAAAAAAAATGAACATATTTTATATATTTTTTCGACATTTCTTGCCTAACGGTAAATAAATTGCGGTATCTGTCTTGAAAATAATTGTAGCTTATACATTTTTTGATAATTTTTCTATATACACTAATCAACAAAAATTATATTTAGTGCTACATAATTGGCGTAGAAATGTTGCGTTTAACCGTATTCTTTAAATATTCACCTATATGTAATATATATATATATTCAATATTATACAAATTACAAACTGATATCTCCTACAAAGTTGTAGTGCTTAATATACTTAACAATATTGTCAAATACACTAATGAACAAAAATGAAATTTTGAGTTACAAAATGATTGTACCAATTCAGAAATTTTAAATGTTTTAAAATGTTCGCTCATAATTTCGATACTATTAATACAGGAGTGTAAGAACGTTCTCGAAAGTTGTACAACTTAAGGTTTTGGACAAAATTGCCAAATACACCAACGTCCTAAAGTGTCATATACATATGCTCTCAAATGGTCGATTAATTCAAAAATTGTTTTTGGTTTTTAGCTTCTCTTCTGTTAGCGTATAGAAATTATGAGAGAAAATTTTAAAAAATTTTAAATTTCTGAATTGGTACAATCATTTTGGAACTCAAAATTTCATTTTTGTTCATTAGTGTATTTGTCAATATTGTTAAATATATTAAGTACTACAACTTTGTACAAGATATCAATTTGTAATTTGGTTAATATTGAATATATATATTTGAATATTTAAAGAAATGGTTAAACGCAGCATTTCTACACCAATTATGGAGATCTAACGGGTTTTTCAATAAGAGCGCTACAAAATGTTTTTTAAATAAAACAAAACCGGTTTTAGATACCAATGAAATTCTTTAGTCCTGTGAAAGTACGTTCGATGCCATTATGTATGAGACTCGATTTCTTTTGCATGGCCACCACGGGCACGCTTGCAGAAGTCCAAACACTGATCCCAATTTTCGACGGTTTTCAAGCATAAATCCGCCGATACTGCTGCAATTTCACGTTCGATATTCGTACGAAGTTCATCAATCGTCTCTGGCTTGTTGCCATAGACCATAGACTTGACGTAGCCTCACAGGAAATAATCTAACGGCGTCAAATCGCACGACCGAGGCGGTCAATCGACTGGGCCATTTCGTGAGACAACACGTTCACCAAACTTGGTTTCCAATAAATTGATTGTGGCATTCGCTGTGTGGCTTGTGGCACCGTCCTGTTGGAATCACTTGTCCTCCTAGCCCATATTATCCAACTGGGGCCAAAAATATTCGGTTATCATTGAACGAGCGATTCGCAATCACAGTAATGTGCCGGTCTTGATCATCACGGAAGAAGTACGGCCCAATGACGCCGCCGGCCCATAAACCGCACCAAACCGTAATTTTTTCGGGATGGAATGAAGACTCATGGATTACGTGTGGAGTGCTGTCTGACCAATAACGCATATTTTGCTTATTGACGAAGCCATTCAGCCAGAAATGAGTTGAGGCCACTGACTCCAAATTTTGGGTAGTAGATTTTAATAATTTCGACTCGCTGGCTCGTATGTCGCTCCATGATGAAATGGCAAACCTTACAGAAGAGAAATGTCAAAAGAGCAGGAAAAAATATGGCGTCGTTTGCTGTCCCTATCGATTTACTTTTGTAGCGTCTCTGTTGAAAAACCCTTTATGTATAATTTTTGTTGATTAGTGTATTTAGAATAGTTATCAAGCAATTTATAAGCTACAATTCTTTTGAAGACTGCTACCGCAATTTTTTTACCATTAGGCGAGAAATGTCAAAACCTATAAAATATGTGAATTTTTTTTATGACGTTTCTTGAAATAATCGATTAACAGTGTACTTTTTCTTAGAAATATATTAGAGGAAATTGTGAGACGGGAAAACAGCTACAATATTATCAAAGGTTGTAATCCAATATTTCTAGCTGTTTAGGATTTCTTGAAGTAAAATGTGAAATCGGACCCTGACCCTTTCCTCGGACTGTAAAAAAAATTTGTATGTATAGGGGCAAAACCGAGCGGGGTTTTGTAATACCACGTCCAAGTACTTGCACAATTTTTTGGTTTGATTGAGGGCCGAAAAAAAATCCCTTTCATTTGTGTCACAGTGTAATTTAGAAAATCCTACAATAAACAAGACAAATTTTGGAATTTCCTACTACAAAGTGGGCGTTTCTTCACATAACAGGAAATAAAAAAAAAATGGTTTCCCATTACATCCCATGAAGGAATCGGGGAGAGCTGCTCACAACCAGTGAGCTGTGCGCTTTATAGTTGTATACTCACTCATTGGGACCTACAGTTTTACACCGGTTCCGAACAGTATTTTTGGAGAAGCATTTTCATGGCTAAATAGTCGATAGTGTCGCCGTCACTTTGCGAGGTGACCGCCGGCAAAAAAATTTTTATGATGGTCAGAGCGGGAATCGATCCCAGGTGCCCACACTACCCATTGCACCACCGACATAACAGGAAGTGGCACAGTAAAATGTCCAAAAAATTTAGGAGACGTTACACTGCCTTACTTGAACACAGATTACCGTTTTAGTGTACAAGTTTCTCTGCATCTATTAAAGCTACTTGTACATAATTAACTCTTTTTAAATGTGATTCTGAATTTTACTGCCATAACTTGAAAAGGTATACACATGTAAATGTGCAGCTTCACCAGCAATCATTCTCACATATGGCATACATTTTGTAAATGTTAATTGTAGTGCATATTGGTACAGGATGGCATTATTTATTTATTTATTATTACTCAATGTGTGTAATATTCCCAATTCGTACTCATACTTCCTCCCCACACTCATGTTTTAAAGGATATCCCGAATTAAACTTTAATTTGTTGAACATCCGTTTTTCGGTCTGTCTGTTATTTACAGTAAATATTGTCTGTAACAAATTTAACATAATTTATTTCCACTGTGTGTGTGTGTGTGTTTTTAATGGTTTTTTTTCAACTTCCTCTGAGGTTCACTTGCGAAAGCCTTTAGTGCACGTCACGCGTCATATGAGTGTTTCATTAGAGTCTGGCATCAATTGTTAAACAGCAAATGTCGGGCAAAATACCAATGGGATTTTGATGCATTACATCATGTTGTAAACATTGATCATAGTTGATGAGTGTACAATGAAGCGAGTTGATGGCGCTTTAGCTGATAAAAGCTGCATAGTGGTTTTCCAAGGCAATAGAGTTTCAGGGCAAATATGTGGGAATTTTTCATACATAAAAGTATAATTTTTCGAAAATAATATACATAGTGACAAAATCTTTGTAGCAAGGATTCAAAATGTAAGTTGCTGCATAGACAAATTTTGTTTAAACGACTATTTTATCGTTACTGCAAAGAGAGACTTCGTAAAAGATTGATTCGACTTTGGTTGGTTGGTTGAAAAGGCTGCAAGACAGCACTCTGTCTAGCACACTTAGGCTGAAGATGCCCATTGTGATATCTGCAGTTTCCTCCATAGCACCTATTGACTAGTCGTCTAGGCAATTTGCCCTTTCAATGAATTTGTCTATAAGACCTACAGGAATATCATGTAGGGCTACGATGCTAACTAAATGTGTTCCGAATATCCTACTTCTCAGTCCTGCCAGAGCAGGGCAATCTAAGAAAAGGTGTTTCGTCGTTTCCTCGTCCTCTTCCATGCAGCATCTACAGAGAGTGGAATTTCTATATCCCAATCTTAGAACGTGTTTTCTTACAAGACAAGTGTTCCTATCGTTGTGGATAACCTGCCTCTCTGCAAGTTAAATAGTTGCCTAGTCCTCTTGCTGTCCACCTGTGGCCAGAGGACCCTCGCTGGTTTGCAAGTTGAAGCAAGTCTCCACTTGTCCTTGAACATATTATTGGCCCACCGCCTGATCTGCAAACGGCAGATAGAGTTTCGCATACTAACACCTTATTTTTCCAGAAGAACCTGTGCCGTAGTGCCCTCTCTAGCTAACTCATCCGCTACGCAATTGCCTGGAATGTCACTGTGTCCCGGTACCCGGATGAGCCTGATGTCAAAATACTCTACCACCACCCTAAGTGATGAATGGCGTTCTTTCACCGTCAAGGACGTAGCAAACATGGCTTCCAGGGATTTTATGGCAGCCTGGATGCCTGTGTAGATACATATTCTCTGGAGGGTTGTGACACTACTTCTCAGTAGTTCAGCAAACTCCAGTATGGCGGTAATTTCCGCCTGAAATACACTACAGTGATCAGGCAGCTTGAAGGAGATATTTACATTTAGGTACGGTGAATGGACCCCATCGCCTACTTGTTCGTCCAACTTTGATTCAACCGCGAAAAATCTAATACTACTGGTGTTCCCTTCCAGTGACTTTTCCCAGGTATTCCTGTTCGGAATACAAGTCCTTAAATTTGCCGCTGATAGAAGGTAGGGGATACAGTAGTCCGTTTTTACGGGAATAGAGTTGATCCGGTGCAGCAATTCAGCGTGTCCGGAATGCCCCGATATCAAAACACCACAATCTCTGATTCTCACCAGGGATGTAGCGGCTGCCGATTCCGCCATGATAGAGGTAGTACGAATGTTCAGGATAGCACTAAGTGCAGTGCCTCACGTCGTGCCCATTGCCCCACTAACGCTAATCAGTGCTGATCTTTGAATTTTCATCAAGGAATTCAGATTATATTTCTTTACTTTAATTTAATGCAAACTATTGCACAATGTGGAGTAAAATATCAACGAATCATGGACGTTCTTGCAATGGAACACTAGCAACATCTTTACGAAATGAGCACACAAAATTCCATATTTTAACAACAACAATCGTCCATATTCAGCTGCCTTTGGATCTAAGTGATGTAACCAATAAGTCGGCGTTGGCATTGTGATACTCGGCGGTGTCCAGTTTTGGGTTAGAAGACGGTGGAACTGGGAATCGTTCTCTACACGAGCACTAGTATTTGCTGCTAATTCGTGACATTTAGACGCGCCTTACAGGTACAGTGGCAGTGGAACTGAATATCGTCCGTTGCACGACTACCGGTGTGCATTTGCTAATAGGCCGTATTTCTGCTCGGGATACAGGGGCAGTGACTTCGCAATAAACGATGGTACGATAAAGAGTGTCGCATTGCAAATAATAAAAATAACGCTGCACGTATGGCAATGCTTCAGCCAATTGCAACGCGAACTGCAACTGAGCGGTATAGGTAGAAAAGAAAGGAGGTACGTAAACCGTCTCTTTAGGCATAAGAAACGGCAGTGTAGAAAGAGCGAGAGTGAGAAAATTGCGACATACAGAAGGAAGAACGAAGCTCGAAAATTTTATCCAAAAAGTCAAAAACGGAAATAATAGGGCCCCTTCTGTAAAGACAAGGACGGAAATTTCATTGCAGATGTGCAGAGCATGTTCGGAATATAGAGAGATAATTTATCCGCTCTACTGGTACGTGAGATATCGAATGACGATGGGACAATCGATCAAAATTTGGACGACGACGTCGATTGCCCCCTCCTAACCAAGACGAGGTCAGAACAGCTATTGCCCGGCTTAAGAACAACAAAGCCGCAGGAGCCGATGGATTACCGACGGAGCTGTTTAAGGCTGGCGGCGATGAGCTGATAAGGTGCATGCATCAGCTCATTAGCAAAATTTGGTTAGATGAATGCATGCCCGGCGATTGGAGTCTTAGTGTACTACGTCCCATATTTAAAAAAGGTGACCCGAGTTTCTGTGCCAACTACCGTTGAAAAAGCCTTCTATCCATAGCATACATAGAACCTTAATCAGGTATAATGTGCGAAAAACTAAAACCAATTATCTCTGACCTAATTGGACTGTATTAGAGTGGCTTTAGATCTGGAAAATCGTCAACTGACCAGAATTTCACACTCCGCCAAATCCTAAAGAAGATCCAGAAAAACCAATCGACACCTATCATCTATTTGTCGATTATAAGGCGGCCTTCCATAGCCCGATACGGGAGAAACTCTACGAAGTAATGTCTAAGATTGGGATTCCTGCAAAACACATACGCCTTTGCAGGATGACCCTGACAAACACCAAATCCGCAGTAAAAGTTGGTAAGATTCCTAACGAATCTTTCGAAACAAAGCGAGGCCTCTGGCAAGGCTAGACGCTATTTTGCGATCTCTTTAATATCTTAATGGACATAATTATGAGAAAAGCTGCAGTCAACATGAATAAAACCATCAGCAGCAAAAGTCACATGCTGCTCGAGTATGCTTATGATATAGATATCATTGGGCGCACAATTAGAGAAGTTACTGCGGTTTTTTCGAGAATTGAGAAGGAGTCAGCAAAAGTGGGTCCGACTGTAAATGAGGATAAGATAAAATTAATGGTTCAACGAGCAGGGCCTCCTCGTGAATGTTAAAATTTCGAGGTACTGGACGATCTTGCATACATCGGATCTGCCGTAAACAAAAACAACAACGTCAGCTTTGAGATCAAGCGGAGACTTGTGCTTGGGAATAGATGTTATTTTGGGCTAAGCAACAAGCACTTAGACTTAAAGCCCTCTCTCGAGTAACAAAAATCCATCTATACTAGACTCTCATACAACCTGGCTTGTTTTATTGCGCAGAGAAAAATACTCCGAAAAATTTAGGGTTCCTATAGTGTAGAACGGCGAGTATCGGCGACGCATGAACTGTGAGCTGTATGAGCTATATCCTTACATTGACATAGTTAAGCGGATCAAAGTAACGCGATTCCGCTGGCTAGGCCATGTCAGCAGAATGGATGAAGTCGAACCAGCACGAAGGGTTTTCGAAACCAAACTCCAAGGAAGACGAATAATTGCAAGACCAAGACTCCGCTGGAAGGATCAGGTTGACGAATCCCTGCGTACACTTGGTATTGCCAACTGGAGAGATCAAACAACCAAAAGATCGAACTGATTAGCGAAATATGTGATCTTCGTTTTGTAAGGTCCCTGACCCCCCGGGTGTGTTCGTGACCGGATAAGTAAGTTTCTGTGGGCGGCGGTGGTGCAGTGGAAGTGTGAGCTCCTCGTGCATGTGCGTTTTCGATCTCTACTCTGCCGATATTACATGTCTTTCAGTTTCGGTCACCTAGTTCAGTGACTGCAACACTGTCGCGAATTTAGCCATGAAAAACCTTCTCCAAATAGTGTTCGGAACCGATGTAAAACTGTAGGTCCCAATGAGTGAGTGTGAAACTAGAATGCGTACAGCTTACTGGTTTAAATGTTTGGGAAAAAAATCTGTTCACAATTTCACTTCCCACATATTAAGAGTATATTTGAGTCTGAGTCATATTTTTATAATTTATTTCCATACTTACGTTGTACCAACCTGATCAAAAACAACACTCAGGAAAAAATGCCGATCCATTAGGACGAAACCCTAAGCCTAGATTAGTATATTAATATGCCATTGTTTTACAGTTCAACTACTTATACATATTTTTTCCGGCAACCACATCTAAACCACTGTACTTACCGCGGCTGATGCTGTGTTGATGTTATGCCGGCATATCCTTCTACTGTAACAAACACATACATATTCATACCTATAAAATGCGGTATTTGTTGCACAATGAGTCAGTGAGTGAGTGAGTCAGTGAGTAGATATGTCGGCACGACTTTATGCTGATGTGTGCTAGTGAATGAGTAAATGTGCTCTGTGGGACATTTTATGCTGTTCATCTAGACAACTGCAAACATGAACAGGGCACAGAACAATCTAAACATGCCATCAAACAAAAACACAGGAGGTATCAACTTGCAACATACACAGAGAGACAAAAGGCACACACATACAGTTAGGAAAGGCATATACTTACGTTCGTGTAACTATGTAGCCGAATTAGAATAGTAGGGTGTATTGATTTTGTACTCATTTTTTACTGAACTTTGATAAACCTTAGTCTCGAGTTTGGTTTTTTTTGCGAGCTTTCGCAGCAACCTCTTGGCAACACTTTTTTACTCCGATCAAGTGCCGCAACTAACTGAAAATGCAAGTGTTAGGCAAAAGAAGAGGCACTACACTGAGGGTTATCGCAAACAGCAACCCACGAACAGGGCAACATGAACGCGTAACGCTAAGTGAGATTACTATCATCGACAATCTGTAAGGTGGCCCGGTTAGGGATGAAACCAAAGTTCGTATGTAAAAGATTCTTTCACACCAACCATTGCACCACTGACGGACACATGTAGATCTCATACGCAATTTGATATTTCTGCAGACATCCAAAAGTGTACACCCTTCCCATGTAGCAGCGCCGCATTTCCAATGTAGACGTACCATCACATGAGGACACCCCGCTAAGCACCACTTAAATCGTTCCCCCACCATTCATCCTCAGCCCATAATTCGCGCAGCATGTCGCCAGTCCGTCCACAAGTCCCCGAAGTGCTGACATATTATCAACCAAAACGGTCGTACTATCAGCACATACAATGCCATCGAGGAAATTCCCATCTACACAGATACCCCATCGGACTCCGTTGACCGACACCCGAAATATCTCTTCGGACCATATAACAAGTAGTAGAGGCAACAACACATATCGCTGTCCAATGCCTCTCGAGATCCCAACATTCTCCGTAAGCTCGCTGTTAATATCAACCCGTGCCGTTTGGCGCCAATACAAACTCCCCATGCATCGAACCTCTACACCCTCCCTGCCAATGTACAGAAGAATCTCAACCAATTCACCGTGTTGCACAGTATCGAACGCTCTTTCACAATTAATGAAGAACAAAAAACATACCCTTGTATACCTCAACATCCCAGGATCAAGACACGTAAGGAGAATATAGCTTCGCGTGTATCCATGCCATCTCCAAACCGAAACTGAGAGGCACCCGTTGCCCACCCACATTCATCGTAAATTCCCGAGTGAATAAGGCTAAGAAATATTCCGAGCGCTTGGCCCATTAGGTCAATAAGTCGATAGTCATCACAAAGTTTCGGCCGATTCTCCCTAACCAATATATATATTGGGATTGTTTCAGAGGTAGATGTGACCCAGTCCTCCGGATATCCACCAGTTCCACAAGGGTTTTCAAAAAGGATTGCCAGAAGGTTTGCGTAGGAACCTCATCCGGTCTACAAGCTTTTACATCCCTCAAAGTCCTCATCTCCATTTCGATCTCCATACCGGTGACAGGAGTTCCCGGCTGCCATTGGCAAACAACATTCCCACGTAATCTCCAAATATATTCCCCTTCTCAGTGATATAGAGGACGGCTTCGTATAATATTCTAGGTATCTTCTCGGTATAATATTCTTTGGGATAAGCAAGTACTTTAGAGATAAAGCCCTCTCACGAGTAGTAAAAGTCCAACTATACCAGAGTCTTTCTCTATGGCGCAGAATCCGGGGTCTTATCGCAAGCAGGCGAAACATCTGTAGGAGTTTTCGAGAGAAAAATACTCCGAAAAATGTATGGGCCAGTAGTGCACAACGGCGACGCATTAACCATGAGCTGAACCACGATGCATGAACCAAAATAACGCGGTTGCGCTGGCTGGGCCATATCAGTAGAATGGAGGAAGACCAACCAGCTTGAAGGGTTTTCGAAACCGAACTTGTGGGAAGCCGAAAAATAGGAAGACCAAGACTCCGCTGGAGGGATCAGGTTGGCGAAACCCTGCGTAAACTTGGTATTGCCAACTGGAGAGGTAAGGCAAAAGATCGCACTGGTTGGCGAAATATGTTATCTCCATTTTATAAGATCCCTGACGTACAGGGGTTGTTCGAGTTGGCATGTAGACCTTTATATTCCGGAAGCTACTTAAATTTTCCTATGTGGCTTTCCTAAAGTCGTCATGTAATTGTGGTGACCTCCTGACTTCCCGGCATTGTCCGTAAAGATGTTCACTTCCCGCGTGGCGTTTCACAGACCATGCTGCCCTACTAACTCCGTAGTATAATCCGCAATTCGCATCTTCATCTTTATCCCCCCCTTAGTCCCACGACACCTCTGTCATCCAGACCTCTCCCTGTGGTCCTCCCTTGTACTCCAGATTCCAATCGCCAAATAACTCATTAGTGTTGCCATGAGATTCCCAAATATCCTCCACATTACTATTACCCATTGTAGTAAGTTCCCGACTCAGGATTTCCCTGACATTGACCTGCACCGTCGGTTCGTGTAGTCTCCGCATATCCTTTTTTCCCCGTCTGCTTCCCTCATGTCCACAGAAAGTTTGATCCGCAGTTCCGTCATCAGCATATCATGGTCTACCCCATGCACGACCCATAGCGCTTACAAAAAAGGACGCAATCAACTCGACTCCCAGTGACACGTTCCGCACTGTCGTGGGGCCACTCCCACCAAAAAGTCCCCCGCAGGCAGAAAGTTGATCGTAAAGCAGCATCTTCTGTATGCAACTTACAAACAATATTTTAGTTACTGAGTTTGATATTGATGAAAAATGTGCCGGTAAGTATTAAAATCACCACATAGTGTAACATCAGTAGAAATCAAAGACATATGCTCTCAGTTATCCATGAGAATTTGATTGTTCGGTTTGCAATGCGGACGATAAACTACAAAATTTGCTATTATTACAACTTTCCTTCATTTTATTAAAATTTTATAGCATAGGCATTTTTTGGCGCAAATAGCGGCACCGCCACCACGTCGGCCTCTATTTGCTCTAAATAATTGACAACCATTAAGTGCATATATGGAGACTTCGAGATCAGGCGGAAATCAAGACCCAAATTGGTCAACTTCGACTTGAGCATTAATATTAATTATTATCTTTACCCTAACCTTGTTAATTAACAGCCTCATCCACAATGTCGAACGCTAACAATCGCTTTCTTTTTAAGCGACAAATTGCTGATCTGGTACCCTGTAACGTGACGTCATGATCCGTCCGTACATAATAATATACACTCACCCCCATTCACACCCGCATACGTCCCTGGTCTTAACGTCACCTAAGCATATACAACATCCACGACTCGCACCAACCACCGCGAACTATCCTTGTCACTGACAAATAAGCTCCTACGACGTTGTGTACGTATTAGCAGCGATCTAGCTTTAATGACCACACGAGAATGAGTAATTGATTGTAATTCTCATTCGTGTCACTATAGTGATGGTACTTAGTGTTAAGGTTGACTGGACTCAAGTCGGCGCCTCTGAGCGCACAGCCAGATAGGAGTATAGCATTTTACCTGGAGGTCTAGTTCTGCAAAGGACAGAAGCAATTTTGGGATCCATTCTTTAGAAAAGACGGTGTAAATATATTTCTAAACAGGCGCTTCGGCTCACTGTTCCTTCACGGGGGCTTCGGCTCACGTTCCTAGGGGCTTTGGCTCACTGCTACTATACTGGGACTTCGGCTCACTGTTTCTACACAGGGGCTTAGGCTAGCTGCTCCTACACAGGGGCTTCGGCTCACTGTTCCTACACAGGGCTTCGGCTCATTGCTCCTACGCAGGGGCTTTGGCTCACTAACAGACAGAATTTTTCCACCATGTTCTTCTTTTTCCTCGTGCGTTCTCGTTCTTGTTGTTGGAATTATAGGCCTTTCAGTGATGTTGATACTTAGGGATCTTCGATCGATACTAATTCGCACATGCGAATTGCAGAATTGAGTTTGTATATATACGATTGATGATCAACCGATGGTATCAATTCAGGCACAGTAGTTAGGCATCTGATGATGAACTGCATTGTCTATTATTTCCAACAAAACCAATCATTTTTCAATTAGAAAAATGTCCATGATTTGTAAGCTTGTAGTATGAAGTTCTCATACATTAACCAAAAATTAGTTTTTTTTAAGGATATTAACAGAAATTTAGCAAAAACCAGATAACCGGTTAATATACGTCATAAACCCTGTTTTCGGATTGTTGAAAAATTAAGTTTTTTTTTATAAAACCGGCACACGGGTAATAGCAAAATATCGGTTAATACGGGTTTTAAGTTTCGGCGTTTGACACTCTAATGTAAACCGAATTTACCGGGAGTTGTTTGAAAGACATTTCACAGCCAATTTTGGCATTAAAATGCCATTGTCTGTGCAACGGTCCTAGGTATCTTTTTGGGGCTCATGTAACATGTCCGTCAAGAAGACGCAGGGGATGCGCACAAATTATCGAAATGTTGAAACATTAGATGAAGATTATATGCTGACTTGTTTACAGTTCTCCGTGATCCTGTTGGACCTTATTTTTGATTTTCCTTGGTTTCTTTATCCGCCGTTGACCAGCACTGTTGGGTCATCCGCTTTCTAAGAACAAATGAAATGAGCTACAGAGACTTTTCACACTTGACAAAGTGGGAAATTCGCGATAACGCAGGTAGTATAAACAATTTATCGCGTAGAGTTCAAAATTTTATTTGGTTTAATACAGTGCGGCTCCAATGGCATTTTTGGATCTCAGTGTCATATTTTAATATTTAAGCGAACCACAGACTTGTCCTTCATGAGCATGAACATCAGCTATCATTGAAGTTTAGTGTCGGTTTACCGCCGAAGTTGATACCAAATAAGAATGTAATCGAAGTTGTTTTTTTAATAATATTTTTCCAAATTCATCAATCAGACAAAATGTAATCGTCGGCCAAGCTCATGCTCACGAATGATAAGTTTGTGGTTCGCTGTAAGACACCTGAATTAAGTGCATGAGAAGTTTTATTTTAGTCGTCCAAGCCGATTACAATTGTCTGAATTACTTCAATTTTTTATCGACAATTCTATCTATGTAATATATCTAAAACTATCCGACCTTGCTACACCTTTTCATAACTACTCGTTGTGAAATTTGAAACATTGAAACAATCAGCACACCCTAGTGCAACCGTGAGTCTCTGTAAGACAGGTAAACAAAGTACCTTTTAAGAGTATTTATTACCCTTTGTACAACTATAGCGCGCGCTGCAGCATTGCCATACACTGCAGCACGCAAATCAGGCAATAAACATCACTCACAGGGAGAAACACAGATAAAGAGTTCAAAGTCTATGCAACACACTAGTGTGCTATTGTGTACTTTCACCTGAATATGAGATACCAATCATTGTCGCATGTGTCCGCGTTGGCTATAATCAAACACTGAGAGAAAGAAACTCGCACACAAATCATGTTCTGCGAAAATGACATAACAAAAAATAAAGGTTTCAGGACATTTCACTAGATGGTAATACAACGGGCAAGATGACGTCAGCGACAGCATCATGACAATGTGAAATAGAAATCGCAAAAATACACAATCCCTTTGAAACTACGAAAGTTGATAGCTTTATGTCCCGTAGAAAAATGTGCAATGATTAGATTTATTGTGAACATTTTTACATATAAGTTCTTTTAAATTCCAAAAGAAACTAACTTTAAATAAGTTGCTCGTAGATTTTTCAGGTCTTGATCCACACTGGTTGTCCTTGGTACGTTATCGAGACGTACGATGTGGCGGCAAATACTGTGACTATTGAAACACTACACTGGGCAATAAGAAGGTTTCGACGCTACAAATCAGCTAGTTTCGTTCATACAACACTATTGGGGAAACAAAATTAACGACATGTTTTTGATCTATGCACACTGAATGTTGTTGTTTGGATGCAAATATAATGTGTGTTTGGAGATGGTCGCAGATATAGTACACTTGTGACCAAACACATCGTCTTTTCTATTCAATATTATATTTTGGAAACAATTTAATTATTATGTTATGATATATGTGTTTGTGATCCAAATATGGCTTTGTTGGTGATACAAATACAGCTATGTTTGGTAAACTGTTTGCTTAATTTTTCTGTCGCTGTGCTCTGCAAATCTCAGGATTTCTAAAACGATCTTTCAGGCAGAAATGTATGCCACTAACGTTGCCGTGAAACAAATTTTGGAACGGGCTTTATCTCCAGTGAAGCTCAAAATCTACGTCGACAGCAGGGTAGCCCTCAAGGCCTTAGACTCAAGAATCATCAAATCGCGCTGCACGATGAACTGCTTTTCATCCCTAACCCAAATGCAGGTGCACGAAATCACGCTCTACTGGGTACTGGGCACAGCGACATTTACGGCAAGGAAATATCAGACGACTGCACCAGAATGGGCTCCTGTGTGCGGTAAGACTCTGGACTTGCATATTCCGTTTGTGGAACTGAGGAACCAAGTCGATGAACTGAGAGTAGCGATAGCCAAGTCGAGATGAGAATCGGTACAAAACTGTAAGATAGCTCGATCTCTTTGGCTGGCCATTCATGGAACACGTACCAAAGGGCTGTTTTCCCTGAGAAGAAACCACTCAGCACTATCACAGGAGTCATAACTGGACACTGCGTGATAGGACACATGCCCTGCAAGTACGAAACTGCCATATGCCCTGCCCTGCAAGTACGAAATTGCTTAGATGAAGAAGAGGAGGAGTCAGTGCAGCACTTTCTTTGTTCATGTGGAGGACTACAAGAGTATCGTCTAGCCTTCTTGTGGGGACAGGTTCTTCGAAAACCTTATACCCCTCGTCAAATACGTAGCAAAATCTCACTGGTTCAGCAGAGCACAAGAGGACAACTGAGCAAAAGTTTTTGCGCTAGACTTTCTGCTGTAACTTACACTATCTCCTACTTTCTTCCTTTGTATAGAGAGGAATACTGAGAGCGGAACAGAGAGGGGTTATTTTCAGTTTATCTCAAATATGGTATACTTGTATTCAACCACATTGTGTTTGCTATTCAGTATAACATGTTGGAGACAACATGATTAATATGTTGCAATATATGTGTGTGCGATCGAAATATTGTTTTGTTTGTGATACAAATACAGTTGTGTTTGGTGCACTGTCGAGAGCCGAATAAAGGAGGTAGAAAGAGAGTTTATATTCTACTCGATATTTGCATTCATAAATATTCATCAGTGTGTGTGTAGATTGCACATGAAGTGAGCATTTCTTTTTTGTTTGACTGATCTGTTGCTGTTTACTTTCGTGAATTTAATAATCAATCGTTCCTCAGACAAAAGGTAGCAAAGGCGCTACTTCGGTTAAGTTATTATGGTATTTTTTGTAAATTATGATGTGTTAAAAATATATATTAGTAGCAAATATGTGCTACTTTTGTGGCGTATCCTGTATACTACAAGTGTGACGTATCCTATATTGCTCTCATAAAAGTATTTTTGCCGAAGGCGGACCAAGCCGCACATGCTAGCCGAAGAGACTTTAGACCAAGCCGTCTCCTATCCTTCCTTATCAAGATACTAGAAAGGTTGCTAGAGCCATATCTGTACTTAACTGTAACCTCAAATCTTTCTGCGTATCAGCTAAAGAGTAACAACATGCTACTCTTTTTCAAGATGTCTTACGCTCTTATTGTTATCTAACCAGGCACAATAACCAAAAAACCAATAATATGTACCATTTGATCGTAAGCGAATCAAATTCAAGTAATCGTATTCAGTTGCCTCCTAACTTGTATTGTGAGTGTGTGGTTCTATTAGCGGAACAAAAACTAAAAAATTTGTTTACGGGCAACCCATTGTACAAATACACGGTAGTAGGAGGAGTCGTTGTTGTAATTGTGGGCAACAACAATATACATTTGGGTTTTGTTGTCCACAACGCTTCTGTCAAATTCGTCACAAGTGTATACCCAGTAAACAATTTGTTTCGAATTCGGACAGAAATCTGTCAGACACTCTGCACAAGTTGTCGAGTCTGATGCCGCTGTCGGTCAGACAACGTACAGAAAATCGTATGGGCGGTTGACAAGATTCTGAAAGTTTTATCGGAGGGAATTCGGAAGAGTGTACAGAGTTATCGGACAGATTTCTGTAAGAATTTCTAAAGAATTTTTAGACGTAGCTGAGCGAAGTCGGCATAAAGTTTAATTAAACTTCCGATAATGGTCCGACTTATCCGATAATTTTCTGGCCCTATTTCCGATTTGTCGTACCAATTTCGGAGAGAAATCTGAAAAAGCATCCGATAATGGTCCCACTTTTCCGACCGTTTTCTGACACATTGTATTATGTGCACAGTACTCGGTTGAACATTCATGCGAGAATGTTCCGACTTTTCGGATCATTTTCATACCAATTAATAAACTAAATTTATTATTATTTTTATCTGACGACCGCGACGTCTTAACCCTGCTGTTAGATTAGAAAAAACTTACGAATCTTAGATTGAGGGACCATTTGGTCCATACTGCAATTTTCATCCAAAATAATAATTTTATCTTATTCTTTGTAACTATTTTGGTTCAAAAATTTCTAAAGCAAGTATTTGACATATCAAAAACATCCGCTAACATATCAAAAACATCTTCTAAATATTTGACATGAATTTACATTCGCTTGGTAATGAAAAAACTTACGAATCTTAGATTGAGGGACCATTTGGTCCATACTGGAATTTTCATCCAAAATAATAATTTTATCTTATCCTTTGTAACTATTTTGGTTCAATAATTTCTAAAGCAAGTATTTGACATATCAAAAACATCTTCTAAATATTTGACATGAATTTACATTCGCTTGGTAATGAAAAAATGTACTATTGACCAAATGGTCCTCTAATCTAAGATTCGTCATTTTGTATTTTTCTCAGTCCTGAATAAAGTTAGAAAATTTAATTTTCGCACATAACATTGTTTTATTAAAAGACCCCATTAGCAGAAAAATTTAGTCAGTATATATCACCGTTCCAAAGTTACAAGGGAAAACAAAAAAAATTTGGACCAAATGGTCCTAATCTAACAGCAGGGTTAAGCACTTCCGTGCTCATTTGTAACTGAAGACAACAACAAAAATGATACAGACAAAACAAAAACAAAAATTTATTCATTAAAACTATACAGAAAAAGCATTTTCAGGGAATTAAATAGAATAAATAATTCTCTTCAGATAATGTGCATAAACTACGCATGATTTTCGTATGGAATTTCAGACAATGTAAAGAACCGGCTGAGAGAGAATGTACAGAAAACTCCTTTAAATGATTGAAGGAATTTCTGATATTTTAGCTAATTGTCTGATGCAATTTAAGAGAACTTACAGACGTCCGACACGTCTGAAACAATTGCAAGCGTTGAAAGCTGATGTGCTACTAAATGAAATTTGTTGTTATTCGATATTTTTGTTCTCATCACTGATGGAAAATGTGGTGCAATTTAAAAAAAAATCCTTATCCCATTTTTCAAAATTCATCATTGATATTGTCATTTGTTAGACTGCTGAGACTAATCGGAACAGCAGACTAATCGGGAAACTATCGCATCAATTTGATTCGTTACATATTTATACTGGTATATTCTTGGCTCGTTTAAACTTGTATTTTCTCTGCAAATGAATTTGGTATCTAGATAGTTTATATTTATGTAGGGTGTATTTCTTGACACTATATGGATTGAACTAATTTCATTCTACTTGGTGTTTCTGGTGTGGATTTAGTACCAGTGTATATCAACAGGAAGGTCCGTTTCAAGCCTATGACTAGAAATATGATGCGTTTAAAAAGGTAGTCGTATATATACAGCCATTTGTCTGTCCTATATCATTGTCGTTTCGTGGCCGTCGGTGGTGCAATGGTAGTGTGCGCGGCTCTTGTGCATGAGAACGTGGGTTTGATCCCTGTTCAGACCACCTCAAATTCCTTTCGACGGCGGTCACCTAGCTTAGTAACGGCTAGACTATCGAGTCCTTTGCCATGAAAAAGCTTCTCAAAATACCGTTTGGAACCGGTGTAAAATTTTAGGTCCCAATCAGTGAGTCTAAAAATAGAACGCGCACAGCTCACTGGTGTGTAAGAAACTCTCCCTAATCCTTTCAAGGGATGTATCGGGAAACCATTTTTTTTACATCTTTGTCGTTTGGTAAGCAGTACTCGAAAATACATTTACTTGAGTTTGTTTACAAAAGTTTAGATAATTGTTACTCACGAGTTCTCTTATCATTAGGCTGCATTAAAAAAAAAGTAAATATCATAATGTTAATACAAGCTGAAAAAACAGCCTCTGTAACATATTCTCCCAAACATATTCTGTTGGAACCATGCATTTGTTTGGAAGACGCTTCTAACATTCATATGTTTGCAAGTCCCAAACTCAGGTGTATTTAAATACAAACAGTAGCATGTTTACTGAAAAATATGTATGCTTTTACGTGGAAACATGTGCGATCTTCATAATAAACATCCATATACTGACGTGGAAGCATTCGCATGTTTCCCCCCAAAGCTTCCATATACTGACGTGGAAACATATACGTATTTGCTCCCAAACATAATAATATTTAGAAACGAATTATTCTTTCTTTTTTTGTTTATTATAATTAATTTTTTCAATATACATCCACTTATACTTATATAAATAATTAATACAAAAAATTTAAATATTCAAATGATTTTTACATTTACTTCCAATGAACGCATTATTTGTTTTGTTTTGAATTTGCTGCTCTTTTGTTTCTCCCTTCTTTGTTATCTCTCACGATTTTGTCTTCAGAAGGTTTCAACTATGCCTTGGTTATCACTATGCGTTGGTACACGAACAGTATACTTATATAAAGGGTCCGCCATCTAACGTTTTTTTTCAACTAGTGCTTATTTCGTGAATGGTAACACTTAGCTCATGTCTGATTTGACAGATAATTAGTTTTATCCTTCCGCTGAACGAATATGGTTGTGTATACGCTTGAACAACGCTGGGAAATATTGCGACATTACTTTGAAAATCATGGTAATGTTGCAGAATGTATGCGAAAATTGCGTACGGATTTTGGAAGAAGAGAAGCACCGTCAGCTCCGTATGTTCGTTATCTTGTGAAAAAAGTGAAAGAAACTGGCATCCTCATCGATAAACCAAAGCGTGAAAAGCCAAAAATAGTGCGTACACTCGAGAATATTGCTGCTGTGGCAGAAAGTGTGCGTGAAGCGCCATCAACATCAATTCACCGTCGTTCTCAACAATTGAACATTTCGGAGACGGAGAATTTTGCATAAAGACCTTGGTATGACGCCATACAAAGTCCAATTGGTTCAGGAGTTGAAGCCAACTGACCATCCAATGCGTTTTCGCTTCGCTAAGTGGGCCTGCGATCGACTTACAGAAGATGCCGATTTTGCCAAAAAAATCATCTTTTCAGATAAAGCTCATTTTGGTCTTGGCGGGTATGTAACCAAGCAAAATTGTCGCATTTGGGGCACAGAAAACCCCAAACCCTGTTTGGTGCGGATTTTGGTCCAGAGGCATAATTGGGCCATTTTTCTTCGAAAATGAGCAAGCAGTGGCCGTTACAGTCAATGGCGATCGTTATCGGGCCATGTTGAACGAATTTTTGTTCACAAAAATTGAAGAGGAGGATATTGGCAACATTTGATTTCAACAGGACGGCGCTACGTGCCACACAGCCGAAGCTACACTCGATGTTTTGCGCCCTGTTTTTGAAGATCGCATTATCAGCCGCAGAGCTGATGTCGTTTGGCCACCTCGGAGCTGCTGCGATTTAACACCGTTAGACTATTATTTGTGGGGTGCCCTCAAAGATAAGTGTTACGGCGACAAGCCAGAGACAATTGACGCTTTAAAGGACAATATTCGTGAAGCCATTGGTGAAATGCAGCTGCACACAATCGATAATGTGCTTAAAAATTGGACCGATCGTGTAGGCTACTGCATGGCCAGTCGAGGCAGCCATTTGAATGAAATTATTTTCCATTATTAACCGGAAGGATTGTACTTTCAAATAAAAAAAGAAATTTGAGAAAATGTTCAGTAGTTTTTTTTACAGCATTTTCAAAAAAAAAAGTTATTTGACGGACCCGTTACAAATCTAGTTCATGCAAGACAAGCGTCTATAAATTACATGTGTTTTTTTTTTTATTATATTTCACAAATGGCCCGCCATTTGGATTTTTTCAGGAGAGACTCGGCCAGAAAAGGGATTCACGTTGTTGCCGTCTCCAGTTTCTTTTCTCAATCTCGTTTCTCACATTGGTAGCACACATAAATATATGCGAAACACATACACAGACACCAAAACAACATCACAAACCATTTAACCGTCCGGGCCTTTGTTTATTATTTTTTCACTGATCAAGCGCTTTTGATCTCCTTTGTCCGATGAACCATTGACGACAGAACACATGAAATTGAAACGCAATACTTCAGGCAAAATAAGAAATACTGACTTCGTCTGCAATTTACATGCTCATTCAAGAATATTAATGAATCACTCACTAAGAGAATAATGCAAAAATACCGATACACACTTACAAGATATTCACACTCGTGAGAGCATGAACAGTGCAACAAACACGGCTGTATTTGCATCACAATCTCAGATATATTTGGGTCACCAACACATACGTTATAACATATTAATCAAATGTGTCTCAAGCATGTAATATTCAACAGCCAACACAATGAGTTTGGGCACCAGTATATTGTATATGCGGCAAGCTCTAAATACATGCTATATTTGAATCCAAACAAAAAAAAACGACAGATTTTTCAGCGTGTAGTCTGAATATCTGGGGTGCGAAATTGCTATAGGAATGTGCTCTTCTTATAAGTTTGACTCTTACTCCAGAATGATGCTACCTGTATTGTTCACGCTCTCCCGTTTAAAAAATCCGGAAGAAAATATGTGAAACTATGATAAATGTGTCCAATCTATCAAAACAGTTATCACGTTTTGATATCACTTAACTATCTACAAAAAAAAGGGAAAACTGAATCACAAGTATCATTTCCCTTGCCATTGATTCATTGTCCCAACATCCTATATTCTATAATATAATTTTTAACTGTCACCTTCAAGAAAAGAAAAACTGTTTGTCTTTTAGCGCTTTCACCCCAAACCAACCATGACTCTATTTATTTATTATTCGCGACAGTTCAACATGACTCCTTTTGTTGCAGCACAACAGATTCACGGTTTCCTCTAAAACGAGATTGTGTTCATCTTTATCGTACTCTGCGATATTGATAGTCCTTATAATCACTTCAAAAAGTACGTGTTTTTAAGTGTCCGATTCACAAAATCTTACGTCCCCTACCAAACTTATTTTTTGGAAGGTTATATTTGTCACTACTATAGTGGAGTGAAAAGTGTTCTTTCTCGTTATATTGTATTCGGTAAAAACAGGAACAAAATCTTACCATTTATCTATGGTGTAGCTATCTATCTATATATGCTCTGCATCAGCTCATTTCATGTGTTCAGCTACGTCTGTGCTTCCGTGCTATTCGCCACCTCATCGTCCCAACTTTTGTGTGGCAGCTCATGAATAATCAAGGAAGCGTGGCTAAAAACTTAAACATGACTTGTTGGAATAGTTTGGACCTCATCGTTTATACCTTTTTTTGACCCATTTCTTTTTTGTTTAAACATTAATCATTTACTTGGTTTTGCTATCGTCTTCCGATAATGTTTAAGTGGATAAATATTATTAGTATTATGCACAGTGGTAGAATATTTGAAAATTATCGAAAAAATTAAAATAAAATTAGAACTAGATCTTAATTTTTAAATTATTAGGCTCGAAGTCAATTTTGTTGTATATATTTTAATTTATTTTAATTAAAACTTAATTTAAAACGATGTTCGTTAAAAGTTTCACCAATGTCCTTGCTCTTCGGACAGATTTATCGCAAGTGTCATATGTAGGAGAAACACACAAATTCCTCGAAATTTTGCGATTGTTTCTCAAAAAGACGCTTGCCCACCTAAGCACTTGACAACCTAGTCCTTCCAATAAAGTGTGAACACTCTACATTCTTATTAACCAACAGAGCTTGTAGTTAGAAATCGCCTAGGTTGACGTTTCTACCAAGCCAAATGCCATATCAAATAATCGGTACCCGCTTACAATACATATCACCCCTATGCGACATCTATGTTTTACGACTACATTCGCTACACTGGCATGTGGCGGCAGGCGTCCACAGCCAGCTTCAAATATTGGATATTTTGTCATATATTCATTCGGTTATGAAACTACATTAAGAGGATTGCGGCAATCCATTCTGGAAGTATATAACATACTCGTAACAACCACGTCGACTTTGAGAGAAACTTATCCCACAACTTCTGAGAAGGATTCAATAACGAGCAGTATAAACGATTCGGGCTCCTCATGGTTGCTTCAAAATAGGTGGACCGTAAATTTTGGAGCTTTCTCAAGATTGCTGAGTCTGTGCCTAGTTTAAAGGCTACTAGGTCAATGTAACGTCAATCGTCAATCGGAGCAGTTACACTCTATCTAGGGAAAACGTCGTTATAGCCCCGTGTATAAACATTAAAATAAATAAATAAATTTCCCATTACTCACCATGAAGAGTAAGCTGTGTGCAGTTATTCAGAGGTTCCGAACTTTTTGATGTGTTAACATCTACAGGCGCGGGTAGCGACTAACTCACAAAGTGAACACATCCAAACACAGTTTGTCCGACTGCGATCACACATTGTTTGCCGTTAAACTCCTCCGAAACCGCTGGACCGATTTGTATGAAATTTTGTGCGCATATCGGGTAGGTATCAGAATCAGCCAACAACTATTTTTCATATCCCTAAATGATAAGGGTGACCCAGCCCTATATAGAACACAGAGTTGTTCGACTCCGAAACACAGATTGTCAGACTGCCCAAAAAACACACTGATATAGCGGCAGCGAATTGTAGTTTTGTGTGGATGCGGAGCACTTTCAGAGCAAAGAGAATAATGATATATATATATCGTATATAAAAATGAGATAGCAGGAGATCAAAGAAAATTTTGTGAACTTGTGTAGCGTATGTACGAACATAACAATGTATGTACATATGTACATGTGTCTGTTGCTTTGCATTCCCTTTGTTTTTTATGGGAATAACAAAAAGTACTGGTCTTTAAATAATTTTAAGAATTAGTATTATTTCATCATATGATTGATCGCTGTTTTGTATTTTTCAGTGTAACATTTACTAATATGTTCATAGAAATCGAACAGGTACAACAAAAACATTCATTGGTTTTGTTCCTCTGGGAAGGACCCAACAGCCGCTTTGCGGCTTAGACAGTTTTTTTGTTACAAAGCTTCTTCATACTTAGTGCTTTGTATTTTCCGATTCTCAACAGGTATTCCACCGTAAAAGTAAAGGCACCACTAAAACCGAGAGAAGAGTACCTTTAATTTGGGTATTCAGACTTTTCTATCCGGTTCAACAACCGAGTTCGAACACTCATTGTTTTTTCTTTTGACCAGAACCAATCCCATGTTTTATGTACAAGAGTCACGCACTCTAAACATTACGGTTTATAATCTTTGTGATCTTCAGAGAACAGCCCATAGTTTCCCTGGATATACACATGATTTGGCCATATAGGGATTTCAATTACATATAGGTGACAAGGCACAGGTTTTCTAGATCTGAATATACGATCTACAGGTTCAAAAAGTCAGGATTCATCAACGCCAGATGACTGAACACTAGGCTGATTCAAGTTTTTTCCGAAAATCGCATTGCATTATTTCTGTAGGGCATGTGAGGATGACGAGGACGACAAGCGCGTTGAATAGCGTCCAGCTCTTGCTTGAATTCAGGGCTAATAAACATTCAAGGAATTTGAGTTTGTACTTAGTACAAATTGTTTCTTCATGGACTGATTAAACCAATTTCAACACCACCAGAATAAATACACATCTTGGTTGGAAATTTTCCAAATATATTTATTTCATCCGAATATTAACTACGTTTTACGAACTGGATAGGAATATTACCTCATATCGGTCACCAGGATGAAGAAACTTACATACTTACCACAAACAAACCCAGAGGGGTCAATGTCCTCAAAAAATGACGATAACATGTTTCTCCAACCTGCTCGATCTTCAGCTTTTCTCCTCCAGTTGGTAACACCAAGTTCTTGCAGCCAAAATTCCACCTGGTCCTTTCAGCTAAATCCTGGTCGTCCTATATTTCGATGTCCTTCTAGTATGACTTCGAACTTTCACACTGGTATATTCTTATCCATTCTACTGACAGAGTCTAGCCAGTGTAAACTCGCTATTCTGATACGCATAAAGTGGTTTTGTCAAAGACTGAGGTAAGCTCAGTCATGTCTTTAGTTAGGATCCACTAAACCTTCCGACATAAGAACAGAATGGAACAGAACACACCTCTGGGAATAATTCAGAATAGTTGAGGATACCCTGCTGGGAATGGTTTGAGAGCACTCCGTTGGGTTCGGTCTTATAGCACTCTTCTGGGATTGGTTGGGCAATATTCTTCTGGGAACGGTTAAGAGTACATTTCTGAGAATTGTTTAAACAATCGGTTGGGTTTAGTCTGAGAACGGCTCATGACCGGTTCGGTTCGTCATTCAATACGTGCGTCTTATATTCGGATGGGCCGAAATTGATCGGATTCCCGTTGGTCAGTAACAGTAACGTAGAAAAGTCGGCATAAGCCGCTATGGTGGAGTAGTCAATCGAAGTCTCTATGGTGGAATAGTCAGCCTAAGCTGCTATAGCGGATTAGTCAACCGAAGCCGCTGTGGTGGAATAGTTAACCCAAGTCACTGTTGTGGAATAGTCAGCTGAAGTCGCTATGGTGGAATAGTCAGCCTAAGCTGCCATGGTGGAATAGTCAACCGAAGTCACTACGGTGGAATAGGCGACCGAAGTCGCTTTGGAGGAATAATCAACCGAAGTCCCTATGGTGGAATAGTTAACCGAAGTCACTGTGGTGGAATAGTCAACTGAAGTCGCTGTGGTGGAATAGTCAACCGAAGTAGCTATGGTGGAATAGTCGTACTAAGCCGCTATGGTGGAATAGTCAACCGAAGTCACTGTGGTGGAATAGTCAACCGAAGTCGTTATGGTGGAATAGTCTACCCCATTCGCTATGGTGGAATAGTCAGCCAAAGCCGCTATGTTGGAAGAGTCAACCGAAGTTGCTATGGTGGAATGGTTAACCGGAGTCACTATGGTGGAATAGTCAGCCTAAGCCACTATGGTAAATGTATTTAGTGGACAAGTTTACTCTTGATTCTATTCGGAATTAGAGTCCCGAGATCTGTTTATGGTCGTATCGGGCTGTGCGCTGGGTAGGGACTGACTGATGATGCTGGTTAACCCCAATATGAAGTACTCCAGCCGCATTAATGTGAATGACAATTACAGCGAACCAGTTATTCTTGTGTGATCGGGGTCGTACACTGATCATTCTTATCTGTGTGTGTAGTTGTTCGCTACTGAAATTGCCTGGTATGTATGTTTACCATCCCAGCAAACCATTTTCGGAGCGCTCCTAAAATGGAGTCAGAAAAGAGTCCTACTAAAGTGGATTTTCGGAGTGAAAGTAAAATTTGCTTGTTACTATACTGAGACGGCACGCGCTATGACTTAGAAATTCCTCTTAATTATGTGTGTACCAAAGCGTTGTTGTGCTGTTATTTGCGCTTTGCTCATAAAAAAGTAACTGTACCACACACAGTGTGTGTTGTTGTCGTTGTCGTCGCACGAAGCGAAGCCGGCACCAAAAGCAATGTGTGCTTCAGTACAAAGTGTGATTTCGTTGAGTAAAGTCAAGGTATCGTAATAGAATTTGTGAAATAACATTATAAGAATTTGCAAAATAAAAATAAAACACATAACAAAGTGGAAATATGAGAAGAACAAGTAGAAATGGGAGTCCAAAAACCATCCTAAAATGCTCTTGTATGATATAAATTAAGAGCTCTTACAGAGTCGCAAAACCATCATAAAAGACTCTTTTAGTATATAAATTAAGAGCTCTTTCAGGGCCCAAAAAAACCCTCATAAAAGACTCTTTTCTGTCATAAATTTAGAGCTCTTTCTGAGGGACCATTTTCGAAGGAAAATACCCACTTTATTGTTTTGTGGGCTCATAAAGAGCGTTAAAGCTCCGCAAAAGGAGTCAGAAAAGACTATTTTCGGACTCGTATGTCTTACTGGGATGCACTTAGATAGATAGAGCATTTGTGTGGTTGTTTGCGGGTGTGGTTGGCTGATTGAAGTGTTCGATGTGAGTGATGGTTGTTCGCGTGTGTTTGTTTAAATTATGTACGGGCGGGTATTATCAACTAACGGGTCC
Organism: Phaonia tiefii; assembly: GCA_963931995.1. Classification (NCBI taxonomy): domain Eukaryota; kingdom Metazoa; phylum Arthropoda; class Insecta; order Diptera; family Muscidae; genus Phaonia; species Phaonia tiefii. The sequence goes on from OZ008367.1 coordinate 313,394,566, forward strand.
GCCATCTAAGGTTTTTTTCAACTAGTGCTTATTTCGTGAATGGTAACACTTAGCTCATGTCTGATTTGACAGATAATTAGTTTTATCCTTCCGCTGAACGAATATGGTTGTGTATACGCTTGAACAAGGCTGGGAAATATGTGAAAAATGGGCATGCATAATGTGCTTAAAAATTGGACCGATCGTGCAGGCTACTGCATGGCCAGCCGAGACAGCCATTTGAATGAAATTATTTTCCATTATTAACCGGAAGGGTTGTACTTTCAAATGAAAAAAGAAATTTGGGATAATATTCAGTAGTTTTTTTTACAGCATTTTCAAAAAAAAAAGTTATTTGGCGGACCCTCTATATTGGCTACTTTTGCTTTGGTTTGTACCTAGACTAACATATGTTGGGAAATTTCTTGTTTAATAGGAAGTTTTCTAGGCGGAGCCTGTAACCAATATTTAGTATATATTATAGTTTTGAACCCAATAGAAAGTAAATTTAGAAAAGCTAAAGTGAAAGAAGTTTCGAAAAAGAGAATTTTTTTAAATAAATGTCTTTTATTAAAAAAAGTAAATTTTCTCAAAAAAAATACCTATTCATATTCTGAAACAAACTAACTTTTGTTAAAAAAAATAGCTTATCTTAAAGAAGTACCTTTGCTTAAAAAAAGTACATTTTCTTACAAACAGTACCTTTTCCTAAAAAAATAATTTTTTTGATGTGTAAACATCTATACGCTGGGGGTAAAAATCTTTTTCACAATACAATCACAAATTTAGAGTAAGATGTGCGATGTAATCGTTAACCAATCGTAAAGCGTTATCAAATCGGTGTGAGCTATGTATGAGTGCATTAGTGTACTCATACGCTGCATACAATATACTCAACACCATCTAGTGTGCAATAGTAGCGACTAATTTTCACTAATTGTCGTATATTATGTTATCGTAGGCAAATGAAAACAAATAAATAAAATAAATACAAAAACATTTAATTTTAATAACTTTTGAAAAGATTTTTTGCACTTTTAATAAAAAATTTACTAAAACAAAGCAAAATAAGGAAAACTAAAAACTAAACTTGTCAAACTATAATTCTTCTTCGTCTTTGAGATTGTCATTCATACTTAACAGCTGCATATAAGCACCATCTAGGGAGCAATAGTAGCTACTAATTTTCGAAAACCATTGCTGTAAAATAACTACATGCATTACATTTCAGTAAACAGCTGATTAATAACTTGTCAACCGCAACAAATACAAAATAATTAAATATTTTACAAAACACCAAAAAAATTATAACTCAGAACATAAAACAACACAAAGTGTATCAAAGCTGAGTGGCGGTAATGTTAATTCTAATAAAATTTCTATTAGATTCCAATATAAATTAAGATTATAACAAATCTTCATTACGTACTGTTGCCTTACACTGAAACTGGTGCACGACAATTGGGTAACAATCTCCATCTCATTCCAATTATTATGGGTGGAGATTTTAATACAAGTTGTGCAAACCCACAGTCGCAAGCTTTATCAAAATTTTTTTTTGACGTTTTCCACTTGCATATGAGCAATTCTCCACAAACCCCCACAACTAACAATTCCACTACTGTAGATGCAGTTTTCCATAGATTTTTAAATACAATCGAGTCAAAAATTTATATATCTTATTTTAGTTACCATAAGCCAATATCAACTATTTGTACTTAAGGCATTTACCATAGATGGGCACTTTGCAGTACTACTAAAATTTCAGTAAAAATAATTCTTTAACTAGTAAATTTTTACTGATTACTAAAATTTTTTTCAGCAATTTTTATAAAGTGCCTACATGATTATGATGAGGTGCATTGAATTTTCAGTAATCAGTTATGCCGGGTTACTGATTATCATGAATACGGCCTTATGATTTGACTGGTAATGCAAATTAAATTTCATTATCAGTAAAAATTTACTGAATTTTTTCAGTAATCAGTAAATTTACTGCTTACTGTAATTTTTAATGCAGTACATATATACTGCAGTGTGCCCAATTACTAACCAAATAAGTTAAATAAAACAAACAAAAACCAGCAAATTCCTATGTATTTACAATATTGAAAGTTTTGATACTTTTAATTGATTAATTAAAAAAATATACTAAAAGCACAAGTATTTCCAACTTCATTACTAGATGTTTACACATCTCCGCTGTGATCGGACTCACATTATTTTTTTTTTTAAATAAGTAACTTTTCTAAAAAAAGAAAATTTTCTAACAACAAATGGCATTTTCTTAAAAAACTACCTATCTTAAACATTTACCTATTCTCCAAAAAAAGGACCAATTTTAAATAAAATTACCATATCTTAAAACAAACTTTTTCTTCAAAAATACCTTCTCTTAAAAAATTAAATTTTCTTGCAAAAATATTACATTTTCTTTTCTTTTTTGGAGATAAGTAGCCTTTCGGCAAATAAGTACAGTTTCTTTAAAAAATAACCTTTTCCTAAAACGAGTACCACTTCTTTAAAAAGTACGTGTTCTTGAAAAAAGTAGTTTTTTGTAAAAAAATTCATACTTTTATGGCTTTTTCTTACAGAAAGTACTTCTTCTTAAAAATAGTACCTTTATTTATTTATTCAGTCTTTTTATTGGTACTTTTCTATTATATTACTCAAGCGCAAGACCATCTATATCTCAATAAATAGAGATATACGTTTTAAAGGTAAAGAAGATGTTTTGCAAATGCATATTCATGATTCCTGGCAAACCGTATAGCTATTTCAGATCTCGCCACAGATCTTCAACAGCGGTTTTTTGGAGTACTGCTTTTGAAAAATTCACCAAACTAAATGCAAACGAAAACTCATCTGAATTGAGAATTTTCCTCCATGCAAGTGTTCGAAAAATATAGCAAGCAAAACACACAAGAAAACATTTGCAATCAACTTCTTTCCATCGCCAGAGAACCATCGGTCCTCATTAGAATTGATTGTTGTTGTTGTCTAAAAGACAACACAATGTTTACAGGCAGTTGGTATTGCCTGTTGTTCCGTAGTGCTCTACGTTCACCTGCCACCTAATGTAATTTTTGCTAGTTAAATGATATTTATGTCAAATGATATTTATGTCTCGATATGAGTATTCTCATGTGGAACAAACATTATAATTATCTCCCACTGTACGTGTTGCTGCACTAAAGAAGAATGTTCACGTTCCTTTATCAAACATTCATATTCCATCCAAACCACCGCAAATTATTCGCCTCATTCCAAGTTATGCTGCGGTAGCAAATACAATTTAGTTTGCGCTATTAAATAACTATAAAAATCATTATCGCCATCGCGCCAATGACGAGCGGAGCTTTTGGTTGGTGGTAGATGGCAGGCAGGCAAGTCACACCGGCATGTTGAGGTGCAGTATGCGTCAGTCATATTAACAAAATTATGTTGAAAGCCGCAGCATAAAACATTTCCACACAACTGCTGCGCTATTGTATGCAGCAGATATTAACATTCATAGTTTACGCTGGTCGTGGTTATAATCGAAGGTTCCTGGGAATTTGCAAGGATTTCATCCTTGCTTTTGCATTCTGGAGGAATACAGCGAACGACTTCTTATGCACTGCAAAGCACCACAGATTTCATTAGTAATACTACTACATATATACAAGGAATGGGAATGAAACGTTAAGTTAGTTATTACAATTTATATAAAGGTCAGTTTTTTTTCAGAAGTGTAAAGCTAAAATGTGAAAAAGGTGATTAGCAGTTATGAACAAGTTAAGTAACCCAGGAATGGGGAAATGAGAATGTGATTTTACAGGAACTATGTAATAGAAACAGCAAGTTACTTTTAAGAGGAGTATTAGGAATTTTTCTTGGATTTGAAAAGGCTGAACTGTAATTAAACTATAAATCTATTTCTCTATGCATGCAAGTCATTTCTTATGCATTGCCCCTTAAGTAGGAAATGTAAATTCTCGGATTTTTTCATTTCCCGGGTAAACGGGGAAAAAATAACCAAAATTTCCCGGGATCCCGTAATTCCCGGTAGAAATGTGAGCCCCTTAGTTTGTAACTTTTTTCGAGTTTGTTATGCCAATTTTGTACCGCAAAAGAGGAAAACAGTGCAAACATCTTAAATAACGTAGTTATTATGTTTTCAATTATTGTACGGTTCAAGATCAATAACTATTAAAAAATACTTTTTCTATGAAAAAGTACATTTTAATAGAAACATTAAACAGAATAGTGTGAAATGTGTAACGAAATACAATATCTGATACTTTGATTACTGATGAGGATGTACTTCTATTTCAAATCTGGCAGCCTAATTTCTGTGAAACTTGCCCAACAGTCACTCCAACCATATCCAAATCTATAAGTGGTGTGGATAAAACTAACGCATTTTTTAATACTTTATCACTTATCTGTCCAATGGAAAGCTATGTCTATATACAACTGCAAGTTGTTTAGCGGCGACAAAATAATTTTGAACTTTGGCCGCAATGTGACACATTCTGAGGTGAAATTACTTACCCTTAAGCACAAAGTAGGCAAACCACACCAAGAGAACTAATGGGTCGATTATCGATAGCAACTCAACCTCAGTTGCGTTGCCAGTTGCCGAAAAGTTATTACATATGATGACTGGCAACTGACAGCCAGCAACTTGATAGAGGATATATTTTGCAACCACGAATTTTCGGTTGCTGTATAGTTTTTAAAACAAAACTAAACGTTCAAGTGAACGATAAGGAGTCAAAAGCTGTGGTTCTAAATAAAATCATAATTTTTGTTGTTCCAAAATCATAATAATTGTAATGTTTATAAAAATTTGTGCCTAATAAATACAATAGTATTTATATAAAATAGAACCTAATAGCGGCAAAATTGTCAAACACGAAAAATATATTTTGTTGTCGGACAGACCGAAGCAGGCAACTGTGGGTACTCAAATGGAAGGTATTTTATTCCAAATTTAATGGTGTCTATATTTTTGAGGAGCGGCATCTGTGCATCCAGGTAACCACAATGTATGTCTTGACATTTAGTGTGGGTGTTCAAATTAAAGGGAATGATGGATCTGCTTCATTGCTAGTCATTTTAAAAACTTTCAAGAACAATTTTCCAGACTTTAAATAAAACTTCGTTGTATAGTAAAACCGGATTTTTAAAATAATGCACATCTGTTTCAATTAGATGCACAACTTCCTTCAAAACAACCAACAACGTAGGTTGAGCCATGCCAAGGTTGAAGTCGTTGCCATGGAACCTTTGGAAACTTCCCTCTGCAAAAAACCTTAAAGCTGCACAAACTTTTAGGAGCGGACGTATTGCTGTCGCGCGATGACTTCGTTTGAAGTCATTTTCCTAAATATACTTTTCGTTCTTTTGGAAGCCGAAAATATGCCTTGAACTTAAAACGGAATTGTTTATTAATAATTATTCTCAGAATAACATTCACTCAGTGTAGCCGCCAGTTCTAAAGGATTAGAGTTGTCTCTTAGTTGTTTTCTAATACAAGGTGGCGCAAAAGTAATCCTCCTATCAGAAAATGCTATAAATTTTGCGATTGGCCCCTAATGTCAGTTCTGTTTTGACATTTGTGTAGTAAACACATGCGAAATACACGTTAATAAACAATGTTACGCTACACTGCTCCAGAACGCGGAATATTGCTGACTATTTATTTGACCAATAATCGGTCGGTGACTTTGGCACAACGTGAATTTCGTCACAGATTTCCTGGCCATCCAACGCCTACTGGTGAAACACTGCGACGTTTAGCCGCTCGCCTCGAAGAGACTGGCACAACACGAGATGCTGCCAGGCGTGGTAGACCCCGGAGTAGCCGTTCTGCAGAGAATATTGCTGCTGTAGCCGAGGATGTCATGGATGCGCCGTCGACATCGACCAGACGTCGTGCCACGCAAATGGGTATCAGTCGACGGTCTTTACAGCGAATTTTGGTACAAGATTTGAAAATGTTTCCGTACAAAGTCCAGACGGTGCATCAGCTGTTAGCTGCTGACCGCCAATCGCGTCTAACACACGCTCAAGCCATCCTTAATCACCACCAAGAGGAAAATGATTTTTCATCAAAAATAGTCATGAGTGATGAGGTCCATTTCCATCTTAGCGGGTACGTAAATAAGCAAAATTTACGCTTCTGGGGCCCTGAAAATCCGCGTGTAACCCACTAAGAGCCATTACACCCGCTCAAAGTCACTGTATGGTGTGATGTTTTCGCTGGAGGAGTCATCGGACCTTTTTTCTTCGAAGACGTCGCGGGCCAAACGGTTACTGTGAATGGTGAGCGCTACTGAGCAATGATCAACGAGTTCTATTTCCCGCAACTTGATGAATTGGGATTGGAAAACATTTGGTTCCAACAGGACGGTGCAACGGCACACACTGCACGTGCCACAACCGATATGCTGAAGGATGCATTTCCCGGGCACTGGCCAGCAAGATCGCCTGACTTGACCGCTCCAGACTTCTTTTTGTGGGGCTTTTTGAAGTCGCGGACGTATCGCCGGAAGTTTTGGCCAAAGTGATGGAAAATGCCATAAAAAGGGCTCAAATGACAATCAACTGTGGCGGCGGCCATTTACATGACATCATATTCTCGACTTGATGTAAAAAAAATGAAAAGACCAAATAAAAATAATCCACAAGAAGTTTTTCATTTTTATATTTTAAATTACAGCCAAAAAACATCGGAAGTTTACTTTTGCGCCATCTTGTAGATTCCACGTTTTGTACTTTCTCTTCCTCCTCAAAAAATAATTCCACTGAACTAATCATTATTATTAAAAAGTGTTTCTTATTGCTTGTTTACATTATTTACAGTTGGCGAAGTGTCAAAACTCTGTTATCGACGGGAAACACTGTTACCTACGGCAACTGGCCAAAGTTGTCATACATAATACAAATTTTTGTTTCAATGGAGTTGTCAGTTGACAACGCAACTGAGGTTCGGTTGCTATCGACAATCGACCAATAATTGGTTGAAAAGAGGTTGTAGCAACCGTAAATTCGGCTGTTACCTCTGAATTGGGGTTAGCCCAACCGAATTCAAGTTGCCACGAATTAAGTCCGCACAACTGAATTTAGTCCTCACAACTGAAATTCGTTTGAAGCAAACTCGCTTCATAATTGATTCGGCTGTGACAACCGATTCTTGAATTATATTCATTCTGTCAACCAAATTTTAAAAAATTTCGGTTATTACAACCGAATTTGGAAATAATTTGGGTACAATAACCGATATTGCTACCAAATTCAGTTGGAATAACCGAATGAGGCAACAATTCAAGTGCAACAACCGAATTTGGCAACAATTCGGATGCCAGAACCGAATTTGATACCAAATAATAAAAAGTTGCATGAGGTGTCAGGGGACAACCGGTTGGAATGAAGTTCCTTTCGCTATATACAGGGTGATTTAGGAAGTTCCGGAAAAATTTCTCCAGCGTATTCCTCGGGTCATTTCATGAAGAAACGTCCACTAGGACCTGTCCGAAAATCCAAGGGTGCGAAATGGCAGCGGGTTCAAAATTTTCGTATTGGCGGTCGGAGGGTACCGGACAAAAATCACTTGTTCTTTTCGAGTTCGTAGACACTTGCTGAATGACAAAATTCTATCAATGAATACCTATAAATACTACTTACTTTTTTCGGCACAGATGAATGAACTGGAAAATAAAATCTTAAACGTGTTAATTTACAAAAACAAATAAATGTGTGCTGTTATTTCGCTTCCGAAAACAAATACTAAAATTTTTGCATTTCAGTAAAATGGTCATAACATTGGAACGGTAATACCTCTGGGCTTCGTTTAGGTCATTTTGGAAAGGTAAGAGGTATGGCTATCTTTCAACATAAGTTACCTGCCATCTGGCTGAGCAAATTGAGGTTATGTGATACGAAAGCTCTGTATCTCGGCGATTTGACTATTTTCTACATTTTTTCAACAAGCTCAAAAACAAAAAAATCCGACCACTGGCAACTTTATCCTACTACCCTCCGACCGCCAATACGAGAATTTTGAACCCGATGCCATTTCGCACCCTTGGATTTTCGAACATGGTCCTAGTGGGCTTTTCTGAGCCAAGGAATGCGCTTGAGAAATTTGTCCGGAACTTCCTGAATCACCCTGTAGTAGGTAGTAGTTAGTTCCAAAACGCCTAAGGCGCCTGTTGGAAAATACTATAGTTTAAAAGGATCTTTACGAAAAGCTACTTTTTATTGAACGTATTTTTTAAAAAAAATATATATATGTAGGCCCCTTTTTAAGAATATGTATTATATTTTCCCGAAAAGGTCCCTTCTTTAATGAGAGGTACTTCTTTTATTAAACGCTAATGTTTTTTAACAAGAGGTACGATTTTTTCTAAGATGTAGTTTCTGTAAGAAAAAGCCTAAGGGTATGAATTTTGTTTACCAAGAAGTAAATTTTTTAACACCAGGTACTTTTTAAAGAATTGTAACTCTTTTTAGGAAATGGTTACTTTTTTAAGAAAATTTACTTATTTTCAGAAAGGCTACTTATCTCAAGAAAGGAAAAGGTAATTTTTTATTTTTAAGAAAAGATACTTTGAAGAAAATGAATGTTTGTTAGAAAAGGTATTTTTTTAAAAGAAGGTATTTTTTTGAAGAAATGTTTTTTTTTTTAAGAAAGGACAAGTATTTTAGAATTTGACCTTTTTTCAATAACAGGTACAATTTTAAGAGTAGGTACTTATCTCGAGAAAAGTTATTTTGTTTTACATAAAAAGTACTCTTTAAAGAACATGTAGTTTTTCAAGTAAAGGTACTTTTTGTAAGTTGTAAGCAAAGGTACTTTTTTAAGATAAGGTATTTTCTTTAAGAAAAGGTACTCTGTTTAAGAATATGAGTAGGTATTTTTTTTGAGAAAATTTTACTTTTTTTAAGAAACGCACTTATTTAAGAAAATTTAATTTTTTTAAACTTCTTCGACTTTGGCTTTTCTAAATTTACTTTTTATTCGGTTCAAACTACAATATGTAATAAACAGGCCCCACCTAGAAAATTTCCCAGTAGACAAGAAATTTCACCCCATATGTTAGTCTAGACACAAACCAAACCAAAAGTACGAGTGTAAGAGTAAGTCTGCTCCCAAATGTTATTCCATGCTCGGGGTTGTATTTCATGGATTTGCCAGTGCTGCACTTTGGCTCTTCTAAATTTACTTTTTATTGCGTTCAAAACTACTATATGTAATAAATAGGCTCAACCTAAAAAACTTCCCGTTAAACAAAAAATATCTAATCTAAAATATCTAATATCTAGACGCTAACCAAACCAAAAGTACGATTTTCTAAGTTAACTTTTTATTGGGTTCTAAACTACAATATGTAATACACAGGCTCCACCTAGAAAACTTCCCGTTAAACCAAACCAAACCAAAAGTACCCAGTATTGATGATAATAATGCGCTGTAATAAAGTAGTTAAAAAATGTTGTTTAACATTTTTTCATTTAGCCCCCATCCCGCAACGTGCGATAAGGAACTTCGTTCCAATAAATGAAGCCAACTTTCAAAAATTTTGGTTTAAAATGGTCATTCCGGTTGTGCACATGAATGTTGTTTTTTTCAACGTTGATTTAATTCCTCAGACGATCAGATAATTTTCTATGCCAATCGCACACCTTTATAACTTTTTTTTATTCAAAGAAATACTTTAAAAAAAACAACCAAATTTCAAAACGGCAAAAATTTTACAATCTTATATTTTGAGACATAAACAGGATACAAAAGAAATATTGCGTGTTCACTTTAAGTTAAGTCCAATATTTCTTGAAGAAAAAAAAAATGTTTTTGTTGCTCGCTTCACATGAAGCTATACAAATGTTACAAGCTATGCAAATGTTACAATTTTGCACTCTCCTTATTATTATTTGGTGCAGTAGCCTTTGGCTGTCTTAAGAGCTTGTATACGGCGAGGCACAATTTTGCTGTCATTTCCCCCGGGTATTGCGGCATCGCAAGACAAATCTAATGCGTATTCGATCACAACGGAACACTCCACTAACAGCTGATAGTTTGTCAATTGATGAAGTTTATTCAATCGACTATTTAAGATGCAAGATTATCAAGTATGGTGGACCCTCGGCGGATATAGGTGATCGTATAAACAAAGCACGTGTTGCATTATTAACCTGCAGAAAATCTGAAAACAAAAAGTCAAAATTACGAGTATTTGATTGCAGTGTGAAGTCTGTATTGTTATACGGTTGTACTACTTGTAGCTGGACGAAGATAACATTGAAGAACGTCCAAATGTGTATCAATTGTTGTCTGAGGCAAATACTCCGAAATTTCATAATTTAATTTCTAAGGAGGAACTCTGGTATCTAACAGGTAGCAGTCCCAGAAGAAATGTACTTAGAAGAAAATTAACTTGGATCGGTCATATACTGGGGAGCCCAATATCAGATATTGTTAGAGTGGCACTTGAATGGAAGCCGGAGGGGTATCGAAGACCAGGAAAACGACCATGCCTGGAAAAGGTATATAAACAAAGTCGACTTTCACGGAACCCAATCTAATCCCTTGCCACAAACAGAAATCTATGGACAAATTTCCCGGAGGTGCTGTGTTCTTTGTGAATCTTTTTATTAAACTTTGTTTTGTGATATTGTTTTATATTGTTATATTCTGTTTAAATAAAGAAAGGAGATATGTATACGCACTGTCTCGGAGCTGCTCCTAAATATAGCTCTCGAGAAGATATGCTGAACTTTGGCGCCCGGCTCTCGAGCTGATTTCCACATTTGAGCCGGCACATTTCACGAGCCGACAGCCACCAGATTCAACTTCAGATCACGGGGCAGATATTTACTAGGCAGCGGCTCGCGAGGGTGTTAATACAAACTTTGATCTATAGATATCTAGACGCTGAAAAAAATTGCCTCTGTAACATATTCTCCCAAAATATATTCTGCAGGAACCATGTTTATTTTAAATACAAACATTAGCATGTTCACTGACAAATATGTATGCTTTTACGTGGAAACATAAGCGTGCTTCATCCCAAACATCCATATACTTACGTAGAAGCATTCGCCTGTTCCCCCAAACCTCCACATTCTTACGTGAACACATATGCGAATTTCCTCCCAAACATAATAATATTTCGAAACGAATTATTCTTTATTTGCATAATTTATGCAATGAGAATCTGCTGCTCTTATGCTTCCCTTTTCTTTATTTTATCCCACATTTTTGTTATCAGAAGGTTTCAACTATGCCTTGGTTATCACTATGCATTGGTACTCAAACTATATACTGGTATACAAATCTAGTTCTTGCAAAAGACAAGCGTTTATTAATTACCTGTGTTTTATTTTTATTATATTCACAAATGGTCCTTCATTCAGATTTTTCAGTAGAGGCTCGGGCAGAAAATGGGATTCACGTTTTTGCCCTTCCAGTTTCTTCACTCAAAATCATTTCTCACTTTGGTAGCACAAATAAATATATGCGAAACACATACACAAAAACTAAAGCAACGTCATAAACTATTTAACTCTCCGAGCGTTTGTTTATTATTTTTTTCACAGATCAAGTGCTTTTCTTCCTCTGTCCGATGAACCATTGAAGACTGAATACATGAAATGAAAACGCATTTCATCAACCGTAATAAGAAACACTGACTTTGTCTGCAATTTACTCGCACATTCAGGAATATTTATGAATCACTCACTGGGAGAATAATGCAGAAAGGCAGATACACACTTACACGATGTACACACCCAGTTTTATTCTCTGTCTCTTGAGAGATCATAAACCGTACAAGAAACAGAACTGTATTTGTATCACAAACAAAGATATATTTGGTTCGCAAACACATATTTTATAACATATTGATCATTGTGTCTAAAACATGTAATATTGAATAGCAAACACAATGCGTTTGGGCACAAGTATATTATATTTGCGACAAGCTCCAAACACATGTTATATTTGTATCCAATCAATAAAAAAGATAGATTTTTCAGCGTGTAGTGTATAGTGTATACTCGATAATATTAATAAATATTATATTGTAAAATAAATTGCATTAATAAAGTTTATATGAATACAAATTATTAATGTGTAATTTTTACAATATTATGGTTACAGCTGCTGGTTAGTTACTCTCTTCTTTTTATTGCACTTCGAATTTAAATCCTTACTTTTTTAAAATACAATTTAATGTATTTATCCCCTAGAGCTGCAACATTATTTATCCGTAGTTGTAATTATTGTTGACTCTTGAAAAAATTTTGTTTTGCTGACATTAATTGGCCTTAATAAATAAATACCATTATTAGCAGCTAAAGTTAACTTTAACACAACTGACACTGCTGCGGTTCAAAACTTTACATTTCTACCCCCCTGGCCAATAATCTCCCGGTATATGACTCCATTGTCTAATGATAACACACGGGTATAAACTTAGTAAAGGTGGTAACGTACAAACAACAAATTGATGGTGTTTATTATGGAAGTTTAGTGTATGTGAGAATGACCAGATTTGAACGTGTGTCAATGTGGGACATTTGACCAATTTTCATATAGTGTGTGTGGGAGGGAGTGAGGGAGTTAAGTTTGCGACTAGGCGTGAGTTTGTGCCTGCTTGTGTGTTTGCAAAATATATTAGTGTTATTAGTTGTCCTGCCATCATTGAAGCTTCATTGACTGCTGCAAACTGCCTTTCAACTCTGTCACTAAAGAGTGTCCTCCTATTTGCTGAGGGGTTTTAAAGGTTTTTATGCTAAGAAGGATGGCGCAGTGATGATTTGCACTCTCCTGTTTCTGATTGTGTATATGTACTCGTATGTATTGTCATTAGTGAATTCAAATTCGAGGACTTTTTCATGTCCTGAGAAGCGGGAAAAATAAACACATTTCCCGGGATCCCGGGCATACCCGTTTGAAATATGAGTCCCTTATTTCATAACTATTTTAGGTGAATTGCCCAGAAAATGAAAAAACAGTACAAACGTCTAAAATAACGTAGTTATAAGTATTGGAATATGTTACGAAATCTAATATTTGATGGATTTAACCCTGCTGTTAGATTAGAAAAAACTTACGAATCTTAGATTGAGGGACCATTTGGTCCATACTGCAATTTTCATCCAAAATAATAATTTTATCTTATTCTTTGTAACTATTTTGGTTCAAAAATTTCTAAAGCAAGTATTTGACATATCAAAAACATCCGCTAACATATCAAAAACATCTTCTAAATATTTGACATGAATTTACATTCGCTTGGTAATGAAAAAACTTACGAATCTTAGATTGAGGGACCATTTGGTCCATACTGGAATTTTCATCCAAAATAATAATTTTATCTTATCCTTTGTAACTATTTTGGTTCAAAAATTTCTAAAGCAAGTATTTGACATATCAAAAACATCTTCTAAATATTTGACATGAATTTACATTCGCTTGGTAATGAAAAAATGTACTATTGACCAAATGGTCCTCTAATCTAAGATTCGTCATTTTGTATTTTTCTCAGTCCTGAATAAAGTTAGAAAATTTAATTTTCGCACATAACATTGTTTTATTAAAAGACCCCATTAGCAGAAAAATTTAGTCAGTATATATCACCGTTCCAAAGTTACAAGGGAAAACAGAAAAAATTTGGACCAAATGGTCCTAATCTAACAGCAGGGTTAATACGTGGATATACATCTATTTTAAATTTGGCAGCCTAATTTTTGTGAAACGTACCGAAAATGCGCTCCGGTTTTTAAAGGGGTACAGGCAAGTATTATAGCTCGTTCCTCCTATTCTAAGAGTCTAACGAAAGAATGAGTATATAGGCCATTTTTGGGGAAAATAAGATTCAAAAAAGTGAGTTTAAAAAACATTTGTTTTAGTATCACCCAATGGGTTAAAAAAAAAGTCCAATAAGTTTTCGGCCTCATGGACGATGTGTTAACACCTTTTTGTGACATGGTACCTGTTCGATTTTTATGAACACATTAGTAAATGTTACATTGGAAACTAAAAAACAGCGTTCAATCATATGATGACGTTACGTTTAAATAATATTAACACTTAAAATTATTTAAAGACCAGTGCAAACACTTGTGTCATTATTTTATTGCTTAATACTTTTTGTTTTATTGCCACAAAAAACAAAGAGAATGCAAAGCAACAGACATATGTACATACATACATTGTTATGTTCGTACATTCGATACACAAGTTCACACAATTTTCGATGCTCTCTTGCTATCTCATATTTATATACGTATTGCCACGTAATTATTCTCTTTGCTCTGAGAGTGCTCCGCATCAACCCAAGACAACTATTCGCTGCTGCATCAGTGTATGTTGTTCTCGTAGTCTGACAATCTGTATTTCGCTTTCGAACAAATCTGTGTTCTATATAGGAGTGGGTCACCATTATCATTTTGGGGTATTAAATATAGATGTTGGCCGATTCTGAGACCTACCCGATATAAAGGGTTTTTCAACAGAGACGCTACAAAAGTAAATCGATAGGGACAGCAAACGACGCCATTTTTTTCCCGCTCTTTTGACATTTCTCTTCAGTAAGGTTTGCCATTTCATCATGGAAAGATATACGAGCCAACAACGAGTCGAAATTATTAAAATTTGCTACCGAAATTTGGAGTCAGTGGCCTCAACTTTAAGAGCGCTACGTCCAATTTATGGTCGTCATAATCATCCTACCAGATCAACAATTGAGCGTCTAGTGGAAAAATTTGAATCCACAGGCACAGTACAAAATGTTCCCGTGCCAGTGAGACAAAGAGGTGCCCGTGGTGTCGAGAATATTGCTGCTGCTGAGGCTTCAGTTCAAGAAAGCCCAAATGTGTCTCTCACACGTCGTTCTCAAGCGTTGGGCATCTCTGTGACGTCGTTGTGGCGAATTTTGCGAAAAGGTCTGGGTCTAGATCCTTACAAGATCAAATTGACGCAAGAACTGAAGCCACTTGACCGCCATAAGCGTCGTATGTTCGTGAATTGGGCTGAGCAACAACTTCAGCGATCAGGCTCATTTCTGGCTGAATGGCTTCGTCAATAAGCAAAATATGCGTTATTGGTCATACAGCAATCCACACGTAATCTATAAGTCATCATTGCATCCCGAAAAAATTACGGTTTGGTGCGGTTTATGGGCCGGCGGCGTATAGAGTTTCCAAAGACCTTTGTACCAGATCGGATTACAAATACCTTAGATATGAGCGATTATACACTCAAGCTGTAAAGACCTATATCTCAAGAAGTTGAACCAAGTGGCGGAAAAGCATTTTGGACTCAGCGCAGAAGCTTTTTTGAATGGTGAAAATTTGGTGTAGATCAGAGAATTAACACTAAAGTGCATTTATGCCACTGGTTTGTGGGCATTTCTGCCGCCGGAGCACTTACACTTACAGAGAAGGCCAGGGAGGGCCTGTCTGGCCTGCTTTCGGACAAACATGTCAATCGAATCTTTTTGAACCTTTTGATAAGTCCTTTGAATGCCTTCTTTAAGAACCGTCATGTGAATGCCTACGAGTTGGTTTTCTGTATAGGAGAGCGAGTTTCAAGGGCCTGTATGTATGTCTGCTAGAATATTTTGGCATATTTTGAGAATGCCTCAGCGTGTGTGCTGCTGGGATGCGTTAAAACAATTGAATTTCTGCAATATTTCTTCTTTATTGATGTCCACAATTGTACAGATGCACAAGTCATGAATAGCTAGTCACGTTGTTGTTAAGCCGATGTTTCAGCTAAGAGTTGAGGCTTCAAATTCAACTCAAAGCTCTTCAGCAATGACGCCAACACTTATGAGTCTTTTCCACTCTACTCTTTATATGACATTTCCAATGTAGTTTCTGGTGAAGACTTACTCCCAGGTATAAATTTCTGTTGTATCCGGGTTTAAGGGATTTAGATCCACAAATTTAGAAATTTAGGCACACAATTTGTGGCAGCCTATCAGAGACAGTTTTATAATCATGAGTGAGGTAGAATATGTCTATCAGCGTTTTCAATATCTAACGTAAGGTAAATATTATTTTGGTACTGAAGTCATTCCAGAAATATTGTTTGCCTCGTTAGCGGCATTGAAGAGATACAAGAAATGATTTCCCATATCCCATGTAGGCACCACTCGAAAATGAAAGAAAAAAATCAGGAAAAACGAATTTGGGGATAATTTCCTAATTTTCGGGAGTTCTTTAATTTGTAATTTGGGGATTATTTCTTAACGAAATAACGCCAAATGAAAAAAGTCCCGAATTAGTTTTTTTTGGGGATTGTTTCATTGTGGTTTTAGTTTTGGCGGTTACTGTATCTTATTTGGTGTTTATTTCATTTCCGCAATAAATTACCGTTTTACCGTTGTTTCATTTACTTGCGGCTTGCTTCATTGGGGGATATTTCTTTTCTATTTTGGGGGTTATTTCCCATGTAGGGATTGAGGAGAGCTTCTCATAACCACCGAGATATGCGCATTCTAGTTTTAAACTTACTGATTGGGGCCTACAGTTTTCCATCGGTTCTGAACGGTGTTTTTTGAGATATCGAAGAATTGGGAACGGCACCATATGACTATTGCAGACACATTGGTTTGGTTTAAACGGAGCTTTAAACGGGATGGTGAAATATTTTAAACACTTGTACAAAATGTTGGTTGTTAGTTAATGTCACTGTGTCAACTTCCAAAAGGTAGAGGGTTAGAAAGCATCCAGAAATTTTACCGATTTAAAATGTTTTATGGAAAGTCCTGCATTTAGAACTTTTATTTGAAATTAAATTTATACCTAAACTCCGCTTAACAAAGAAATAGAATAATTTTCATAACTACAACTAAAATCAAACGTTACAACTGCTGTTAAAATTTATAGCTTAAAGTTTTCAAGCAACAGAAAGAAATCTAAACTTTGATTGCATGCCATTATTCTATACGAGTTTCCCAAATTTACGAGACCTTTTTCTCGTTTCCCTCTAAATCTAGTGGAAGGTTGCACAAATTGCCTAAATTTCTATACTGAGTCTCTGGGATTATTATATGATTGCGAGAATTAGTTTTTCTGCTTTTGATTCAAACTGTTTCTGAGTACTCTCAGCCTGGGAGGCAAAACGGAACAGAAATAATCGACAAATCACTTTACATGCAAGTACATGGCCAGATTTGTGAATGGATATGTGAATATATGTCGTTAGCTAAAATGCAAAAAGGTGTAACTAGCAAAAATATAATATTACAGGAGAAGCAAAAAACTTTGTAAAATTAAAACTATAAATATTTTTAACGAAGTTTTTCTAATTTCACTTTAAACACAGACAGACTTTTGATCGCAGAAGGGTAAAATTTTGTCAAGACACGTAGTTCAATGGCATTCATGCAAGTACATGGCCAGATTTATGAATGTATATGTGAATATATGTCGTTAGCTAAAATGCAAAAAGGTGTAACTAGCAAAAATATAATTTTACAGGAGAAGCAAAAAACTTTGTAAAATTAAAACTATAAATATTTTTAACGAAGTTTTTCTAATTTCACTTTAAACACAGACAGATTTTTGATCGCAGAAGGGTAAAATTTTGTCAAGACACGTAGTTCAATGGCATTCATGCAAGTACATGGCCAGATTTATGAATGTATATGTGAATATATATCGTTAGCTAAAATGCAAAAAGGTGTAACTAGCAAAAATATAATTTTACAGGAGAAGCAAAAAACTTTGTAAAATTAAAACTATAAATATTTTTAACGAAGTTTTTCTAATTTCGCTTTAAACACAGACAGATTTTTGATCGGAGAAGTGTAAAATTTTGTCAAGACATGTATGTAGTTTAATGGCATTCATAACAATCAATCTAAAACTCGATTTTGCATTTTTGGTTAGTTACGCCTTTTTGCATTTTAGCTAACGATGTGAGGGTGAATGGTTGTATATTTAGGGGGTGATTAAATTGATAATGAAGAACAAACACTCTTATGCGGAGCATGCATATATGTGTCCACTTACTCACACATGCATACGTGGTATAAATATTGAAGTTATTACCATACTAACTCAAACATAGAGACACACTATAACCACAATCCACCATATAGTCAGTCGTACCTTTACGCTTTTCTTACTAGCTGCACTTACATAAAACCATTAGTGCAGCAATGAAGTGGCTTTATTTATGTCTGTATGTGTTTGAACTTAGAGTATCCTGCACTTCAAAGGATGGCGAAAGTCCTGCATGTTAGAGGGGGTGGCAGTCGGTTGTGTAATGGTTAGCGTGCGCAACTCCTGTACACGCCACAGAATTGCACCTAAAAATCTGTTCCAGGTTCATTCATGTTAGGTTAGGTTAGGTGAGGGTGGAAGTCGATGAACGACGACTTACTTGGACTTATTACTCCATTGCGGTACTACGAGATAATCAGATTAAAGTTTTCCCCCACCGGATAATCATTCAGTTTGTTCCAAGATGCTCGAAATAATGTCGACGTCTATCTGAGGTAATTCTCTCAGGTCTCTAAATATTTAAGGGTCTATAGTAGAGTCTATAGTAGGTAGTGCCGGACACGTGCAGCGAGTATGTTCAGTCGACTGTTCCTCTGCCTTTCGTTACAGCTTCTACAGAAGTAATTTGTATCAGTCATTAGTCTCGTCTCATGTTTGGTAATCAGAAAATGTACCGCCAAACCCTAAATAGTAATTGAAACCTTAGGCCTGGCTAGGGACAGAATGTTCATGGATCTCCTATATAGTCTTCATGATGTAATATTGAGTAGCAAATGCACAGAGTGTGGACACAAGTATACTATAATTGCGATAAGCTACAAACACGATAAATTTAAAAATAAAATCAAAATCAAATCAAAAAAATTTCAGATTTTTCACCATGTATATAATCAAAGAGCTGTGTGCTTTATATTTTTAGAATCACAGAATCACAAACAGTTGCACAGTGCAACATGAAAAAATATAACCATATATTATATAATTACCCGTTATTTTCCCCATACTATGTGGATCGCTACCACATCCCCACGGCAGTATCAATGGGTTACCCAGATGAGGACGCAGACGAATTTGTGGACACATACACATAAGCATAGAATATCGTGACAGAAAAAATAATAAATTTGTATGTAGTTTTGTGTACATAGCGCAAAGAACTTCGTTCCAACCGGGTTACCCACTGAGACCTCTCTACTATTTTAAATTTATTCATGTTTAAACCCAAATTCAGTGTGATATAAAGTATTCGTGAGAAACTATGCTTTCATGATTATACCCGTTTTTTTTTTATGTATTTCAGCCAATGTTAGAATTTTTTTTCAATTCAGGAGGCCATTCTGATGACGGTGGATTTATCATTCTAGCGTATAGTTTCTATTTTGTTTATTTTGAAATTGTAACCTTTAGTTTAACATTTAAATAGGTTTCCAAAAATTTTATAATAATATTTGAATATACATTTTGTTTGTTGCAATCTAATTTTGAAATAATTTTTTTCTGTTGTAACCGAATTAATTAGAATTGGTGTTGACATAACAGAATTTGCGAGAAATTAATTTAGGCTTGGCGTTTTTCGTAAATGTTGTTGCTGTCATCGAATAAATGCCAAACGATTTTATATGAAATATAAAACATTAAATTTTTTATGAATCGCAAATAATTGGAAATTCTGGTGCCGCAGCAGAATAAATTAATGAAATCGAATTATGCGAAGAGGCTGTTTCTACCGAATTTCTTTTGTAGTGACTAAATTCAATATGGTGACAATATCTGAATTTTTGGTTACTACAATTTGGCAACAACACGCTGAAAAATAACGGCCGCTCGACCATATTTTCCCGGACATATTCTGCCGGAACATTGTATACGTTTGGAACACACTCACATGTTTGCAATTCCCAAACTTACTTGTATTTAAATGCAAACAGTATCATGTTTACTGACAAATATGTATGCTATTCCCTGGAAACATATGCTTTATTCATCCCAAACATCCATATACCTACGTGGAAGCATTCGCGCGTATCCCCCAAACCTACATATACTTACGTGGAAACATATGTGAATTTCCTCGCAAATATAATACTATTTAGAAACGAATTATTCTCCTATTTCAATATATATTTATGTATTATTTGTGATAATTCATTTTAGCAATATAAATCCACATTTATAAATAATTAATACAAAAAATTCATAGATTTAAAGCGGCCCTTTTTACATTTATTTGAATTGAATGCATTATTTGTTTTTTTATGAAATGAGAATCTGCTGCTCTTTTGCTTCTCGTTTCTTTGTTGTCTCTCCAACTTTTTTGTTTTCAGAAGGTTTCAGCTATGCTTTGGTTATCAATATGCGTTGGTACACAAACTGGGTATTTATATACAAATCAAGTTCATGGGAGACAGGCGGGGGTTAATTACTTTTGTTTTTTTATTACACTTATTTCACAAATGGTCCACCATTCCGATTTTCTCAGTAAAGGCTCGGACAGACAGAGGACTTCACGTTGTTGCCCTTTCCAGTTTCATTCTACAAAATCGTTCCTCACTTTGGTAGCACACATACATATATACGAATCACATACACAAAAACCAAAGTAACAACATAAACCATTTAACCGTCCGAGCCTTCGCTTATTCTTTTTGAACTGATCACTCGTTTTGATATCACAATGTTTTTGGACACAAGCATATTATATTTGCGACAAGCTCCAAATACACTTTATATTTGCATCCAAGGAACAACAAAAGGACAGATTTTAAGCGTGAAGTTACCTACAAATTAGCAGCCACAGCAATTATTGTCGGAATTATTACAGTGTATAATTTTTTAAGTCATGGAAATATAGCCGTATACGGACACCAACACGTAATAAAAGAACAAAACAAAAGACCCCTGTCTCCCAGTTTTGGACAAAGTCATGCACTTTTTAATGGGCCCCCAAAATTTGGGTGTCAATCTTTGCAAAAAACTGATCATTTTGTCAGGCTCATATCTTGCAATTCGTTCGGTTTTTTAATTTACTCTCTGAGGGAAAGTTGTAGCTGTTGTCATAAAGAACAAAAATTGAGAACATATAAACTCAAAAAAACTTTATCTTCAAGTTCAAAATCGTAAAAAACATAAAAAAATTAGATTTTTTTACCCCTGTTCAGGTCCATCGGTAGCAAACCGTTCAAAATGCAAGGAAACGATCAACTACAAGAATGTACCTAATATCACAATAAACAACTTTCTAGAACATCTCAACTTCCTAGGACTGATTCTTCTATTGTCTGCTGCGTCCCTTGTTGCATGTGCCGAGCTTACGGTTTTGCATGTGCTGCTGCGGTCGGTGAGATGGCATAGTATCTCAATGTTGTAGTAAACGGTGTTAAGAATCATTCCTAGAAAGTTCATATGTTCTAGGAAGTTGTTTATGGAGATATTAGGTACATTCTTGTAGTTGATTGTTTCCTTGCATTTTGAACGGTTTGCTACCGATGGACCTGAACAGGGGAAAAACGGTAACAATAGTCGAATTTTTTAAAGTTTTTTGCGATTTTGACCTTGAAGATGAAGTTTTTACTTCTTTTATTTTCTTTTTTTTTGGTCTTTTATCACGTAGTGGTGTTCGAATATGGTTATATGTTTTCGTGTTGCACTGTGTTATCTACCTGTAATTATGCCTGCTAGAAGAAGGCACAGCTGAAACTCTACCAACTGCCCCAGAAGGAATAATTGCAAGCATATTTTGAAAATGCCTCTGCGTTTACGTTGCTGGGAAGTATTTTAATCGAGCTCTCATATATATTATGCTACCCTTCGTTTCAAATTACACACATCCCCTATATCCTTATAGGCAATGATATACTATCAGTCAAACTGCTGTAGCACTGAATTCAAAATTCGACAATACAAGGCTTCTTCATACAGTAACTGATCCCTAAAACAATTATAAAATTTGCCATAACAAATAAATCACACCCTAATTGTACCAATTCATTATGTTGCAATTTAAACATGGAAAAAACGAGGCCACAATGCAAAATCAATGCAATCAATAAAAACGCTAAAACTATGGAAACCACTGCCCGTTATCCCTTTGTTTCCTTTCCTGCCTTCAAAAGTTACAAAAGTCAATGCCTTTTAACCACTGAACACGACGACTTCGCTTTAACCGAACGAATGGCTGATAAGGCATGATGGTATCTGACGTTGCGACTGTTGTCGGTTTTCCGAAATCAGCGTTGCAAACATGTCGACATATCCTTTTCTGATTTCCTAGAGTAAAATGAATAAAAGAAAAAAGAAACCGAAATAGAGAAAGTTTCCCCTTGGCGGTGCAAGTGTGTAAAATGTGGTATTCAATGCACTACTGAACTCATTTCTTCAATAAATATTTAACTTGAATATCGAACGTGCCATGTATGCTTACATACGAGCATTATGTGCCACTGGTTGGAAGTTTGGACATGTTTGTAATATAAACCCCCAAACACACTGCAATTTAGGGAACAACGAGTATGTTGAATGAAGTTTATGGAAATACAGATTCCACAAGAGATTTTGTTATTACAATGAAGTTTCTTAAAGACCTATTCAATGATATGGGATCTGTGGGAAGCATTTAATTCAATGAAGACATTTACGATAACAGGGATATCATCGAGAACAGGTCAGTAGAAAATGATGTGTTCAAAAGTAATGAAGTTTCACATATGAAGGCATGCTGCATTCGGTACAGTGGTTAAAATGTTCGCGAAAAAACCCATATAGCAGAAAATTCTACACATGAAGATGTTACAAAGAGTCTGAAAGAAATCCTACGGCGAAATCACCCCAAAATGATTTTGGTTGTTTATGTTTTACCTTGTGTTTTGTGTTCATTAATATTTGGATGTGTCAGCTGCCAAAACGATTAACTCCGTCAACTTCCGATGTTGTTTAAAATCCCACGTACTTTATAAATTTCAAAGTAACATTATATATTATCGGCCTTATTCATAAAAAGTTGTGAGAGGTTTGAGAGACCGTTTAACATACAAAAAACGTCTTTCAAACCTGTCACAACTATTTATGAATAAGGGAGTATATATGCAAGTATGACTACATTTGTATCTATTGAATAGTAAAATTGAAAATGTACTGAGTAAGCTAGTTTAGCACCACAGACAGTAACAATTCAACATTTTGGAAAAGTGGAGTTGGCCCGTTTGGCTTCTAAACGCTTCATTTTGCAGAGATCGCACAGGGGTTTAGACATTTTCTGACACCATGCTGTGATTGAAATATTCGATTTTAATGAACCTTTCCTGGTATTTCGTTTTTAATTCAAGTTCTCCCATCGGATTTTGAAGAGATCGCACAATAGATTTATGATTTGTATGAAACGAAGCTGAGTATAAAATCTGCCAACTTTGTGCGTAAAACAGCTTCCTTGTAAAGGTTCTGATTGCAGAACTCATGACACCACAGTAAATTTCGGTAGTGTTCACCCAATAACTTACTTTCTTATTCGGTCTTGCGAACACCCCCGGGGGTCAGGGACCTTACAAACCGAAGATAACATATTTCGGCAACCAGTTCGATCTTTTACTTTATTTCTCCAGTTGGCAATTTCAATTGTACAGAGGGATTCGATGGTCTACCTATTTTTGGTCTTCCTTCGATTTCGGTTTCGAAAACCCTTCGTGCTGGTTCGTCTTCATCCATTCATCTGACATGGCCTTGCCAGCGCAATCGCGCTATTTTGATCCGCTTAACTATGTCAATGTCGGGATATAACTCATACAGCTCGTGGTTCATGCGTCGCTGATACTCGCCGTTGTGCAGGAGTCTTTATCTCGAAGACTCCTACAAGTGTTTCGTCTGCTTGCGATAAGACCCAGGAATCTGCGCCACAAAGCAAGACAGGTTGTATGAGAGTTTGCTACAGCTGGACGTTTGGTACTCGAGAGAGCTCTTTATCTCTACACGCTGAAAAATTTCGGCCCCTGCAGCATATTGCAGGAAACATATACATGTTTGCAAGCACTTTTTTCATGAATTGAAGATCTGCTGCTTTTTATTTCTTTGTTGCCTGTCTCGTTTTTGTTTTTAGCGGTTTTCAAATAAAGCCACATATGGGTCTCCAAAACATATATTATAGCCTATTAATTATTGTGGTTCAAACATGTTATATTGAATGGCAAAGACAGACAACGTGTTTGGACACAAGCATCGTATATTTGCGACAAGCTACAAACACGTTAAATTTTGATCCAAACAACAAACAAAGACAAATTGTTTAGCGTTTAAAGTCCTTACTTAGGCGGGGGCCACACTGGTGCTTTCTTGTCGCGCGTTTTCAAAAGCTCTAACGCAAAAAAAGGCTCAACGTTGAGTTGTATACGTTGATTGTGTATACTTCTACGAAAGCTTTTGAAAACGCGCGACAAGAAAACGCCAGTGTGGCCCCGGCCTTAGCCCAAAATAACATCTATTCGCAAGCACAATTCTCCGCTTGATCATATGGCTGACGTTGTTGTTTTTGTTTACGGCATACGCGAGGTATATATATTCGTCCACCACCTCGAAATTATAACTGTTATCAACGTTCACCCTTTGGTCTAATCACCCAATAGCATTTACGGCTTTTGCTGCATATGGGTTTATTTGAGCTTTTCTATCATCACCCCCCATATGGTGATAAGGTGACTCAAGGATTGGGGGTTTCATAGTCTGAGACCTCGCTTAGCGTCACATACTTCGGGAAGATCTATACCAATATTTACTAAGGGTTCGGTGGTAGTCATTGTCACTATGTATAGGTGTATCAGTTTAGCAGGGACACCAAGCTTAGACATAGCTTCGGAAAGTATGCAGCTTTCTTGGTTTCGATACCTTCGTCTTCAATTTAGCCATGAGGAAGATTCTTAAAATACCATTCGGAACCGCGGAAAAACTGTAGGTCTAGTGTAAAAACTATAAAGTACACAGCTTACCGGATGTGTGAAGCTCTCCCCAATGCCTTCATGGGATATATTGAGAAATCATTGTTTAGTTGTAAGCTTTTCCCACATCTACAGTATACTCTGCCTGTCTTTGGCAAGATCTTCGCTATCATATTTGCAGGACGGTGACCCTGAATCACGGCCGTTGGTTGGGCTTTTAACTCTTGATAGAATTTTCGGGAAACTTTTTCATTTTACTATTCAATCTCGGGGCCATTCTATATCTCTATTAATAAAGATATCGTTTTGAAAAAACTGTTTTGCAAATATATTCCTATGATTCCTGGCAAACCGTACAGCTATTTCAGATATATATTAGATATCTAGCTCAGATTTCTGCATCAACGGTTGTTTTGAATGACGCTACTGAAAAATGTATCAAACTAGATTTTAATTTGAATTTTGCAAAAGCATCATTCCAAACTACCGCTGATGAAGATCTGAGGCTATATATCAAATAGCTAAACGGTTTGCCAGGAACCATAGGAATAAATTTGAAAAACTGTATTTTATAAATTATGATTATTATTAAGCGTTTTATATTCCAAGTGCAAATCATGGTCCTTATAAAGTTTGCTGGGATCTTCAAGAAAGAAGGATGATTGCTTCCTTTTTCGTTTCTCTACTTACTCACTTGCTTATCCGGTCTCGGACAACCCCGGGGGGTCAGAGATTTTCGCCAACCAGTTTGATCCTTTGCCCTATTTCCCCAGTTGCCAATACCAAGTGCAAGCAGGGATTCGTCAACCCGATCCGCGGAGTCTTGGTCTTCCTATTTTTCCCCCTTCTTCGAGTTTGGTTTCGAAAAGCCCTCGCGCTGGTTCGTCTTAACTATATCAATGTCAGGAGAAAGCTCATATAGCTCATAGTTCATGCGCCGCCGTAGCTCGCCGTTGTGCACTATAGGGCCTTCCTTTTTTCAGAGTATTCTTCCCTCGAAGACTCCTGCAGATGTTTCGCCTGCTTGCGATAGGAGCCTGGATTCTGCGCCATAATGCAAGACATGTTGAATGAGAGTCTGGTACAGCTGGACTTCCGTCACTCGAGAGGGGGCTTTATTTCCAAAGTGCTCGCCTAGCACAACATAATATCTATCCGCAAGCACAATTCCCCGCTTGATCACAAGGCTGACGCTGTCATCCTCGTCCATGGCAGATCCGAGGTTTATAAATTCGCCCACCACCTCGAAATTATAACGGCTATCAAAGTTCACGCCTCGGTCCAATCGCGTGGAGGCTCTGTTCGTCGAAACCATTAATTTTGCCCTGTCCTCATTTAGTGTCAAACCCACTTTTGCTGACGCCTTCTCAATTCTCGAAAAAACCTTAGTAACTTCTCTAATTGTGCGCCCAATGATATCTATATCATCAGCATTCGCGATTACCATGTGAGTTTTGCTGCTGATGGTTTTATCCATGTTGACTGCAGCTTTTCTCATAATGATCTCCATTAGGATGTTAACGAGACCGCACGATAGGGTGTCGCGTTGCCTGTGGCCTCGCTAGGTTTCGAAAGGTTCGGTAAGATCCTTACCAACTTTCACTGCGGATTTGGTATTCGTCAAGGTCATCCTGCAAAGGTGTATGAGTTTCGCAGCAATACCAAGCTCAGACATTGCTTCATAGAGTTTCTCCCGTATCGGACTATCGAAGGCCGCCCTATAATCGACAAATAGATGATAGATGTCGATTTGTCCTCCGTGGCTCTTCTCCAGGATTTGGCGTAGCGTGAAAATCTGGTCATTTGTCCATTTTTCAAGCTTAAAGCCACATTGGTATGGTCCAATCAGATCAGCGATAATAGGAGAATGGACAATGGATAAAAGGCTTATCCCACGGTAGGCGGCACAGAGACTCGGGTGACCTTTTCCAAATTTGGGACATAGTACACTGAGACTCCAATCTCCGGGCATGCATTCATCTAACGAAATTTTGCTAATGAGCTGATGCATGCACCTTATCAGCTCTTCATCGCCAGCCTTATAGAGCTCCGCCGGTAATTCATCGGCTGCTGCGGCTATGTTGTTCTTAAGCCGGGCAATAGCTGTTCTAACCTCGTCTTGGTTAGGAGGGTGCAATCGACGTTGACGTCTATATTGTAATCGATTGTCCCATCGTCATTGGATATCTCAGGTACCAGTAGCGCGGAGAAATGATCTGTCCATATTCCCAACATGCTCTGCACATCTGCGATGAGATCCCTGACTATATTTGCATTGCTATTGTTATTACAAGCTCTTCTGGATTTTGCATTTTCCTATCGGCACATGCTGAAAAAAAGGCGTCAATTCGGTTTTGACATTTGTGAAGTAAACAAACGCAGAATACAATTTGATAAGCCATGAGTCGGTTTACTCCGCAAGAAAGCGTAATAATTGTTTCCATTTTTTGCACAAAAATTCGTCGATTGTGTTGGCGCAGCATGAATTTCTTCGCAGATTTCCAGGCCGCCCAAAACCAACTTGACAAACACTGCGGCGTTTGGCCACTCGCCTTGAAGAGACTGTAACAACACGAGGTCTTCCAAGGCTGGCCGGCCCTGGAGCAGCCGATCTGCTAAGAATATCGCTGTTGTTACCCAAGATGTCGAAAAAGAGCCCAGAACATCGACCAGACGTCGTGCCACGCAATAGACCTTTAGCCGGATGTCTCTATGCAGATTTTTGGTGAAAGATTTGAAGGCGCTCACTTAGAAAGTGCTGACAGTGCATCAGATGTTAGCGTGTGTAAACTACGCTCAAGCCATCGTGAATCTCAACAAAGAAGTGGAAGATATTTCATCGAAAGCAGCGGTTGAGTGAATAAACAAAATAATCATTTCTGGTGCACCGAACATCCGTGATCCACCCATGGAGAACCATTACACCTGCTCAAAGTTACTGCGTGGTGTGCTGTTTACACTGGAGGAGTCATCCGAACAGCGTGGTGTGCTGTTTCCACTGGAGGAGTCATTTGAGAACGCCGCGTGCCAAACAACCACTGTGAACGGCGCGGGCTACAGAGCTATGATTATCGAATTCTGATTTCCTCAATTGGACGAATTGAGACTGGAGAACATGTGGTTCCAACAGGACGGCGCAACGGGGCACACTGCTTTAGCCATAACCCATATTCTGAAGGAATCAATTCCAGGTCGCTTAATCTCTCGTTTTGGTGACTTGCACTTGCGGGCCAGATCGCTCGATTTGACCGTTTCAGACTTCTTTTTATGTGGTTTTTTGAAGTTACGGGTTAACGTCAAAAAGCCCCAGACTCTTGAAGCCCTTAAGGAGAATATTCACCAAGAATGCAAGAACCTGTCGCCCGAAGTTCTGGCAAGATTAATGGAAACTGCCATAAAACTAGCCCGTATGGTCATCAACTCTGGCGGCGGCCACTTGGCCGATATCATTTTCTCAACTTGATGGAATAAATTCTAATGGGTCAAGTGAACAAATGTCAAAAGCAGAAACAAAGTTTTTCATTTAAAAAAATAAAAAGAGCAAAATAACATTTGCTGATTAATTTTACACCACCTGGTATATTTGCAACAAGCTACAAAACACGGTATATTTGTATCCAAACAAAAAATGGAGATTTTTAAGCGAACAGGATTTATATTGCAGCCACGAGTTATGGATCAGACACTGTCGGGAATACAGCTCTCCTTGAGCCTGTTAAATCTATATACTTATGTATGCCGTTGCACATAAGTTACTATTGGTTTAACCGCCATCCAATATCAAAACAGTACCCTAATACTTTAATGAGCTTCACTGACGGCTCTCACCTCTAAGAGCCCTCGAATTTGTATGTAGGATGACAAAATGGGCGTGGATATATATATTCAACAATACAAAATGGCATATGGATTTAGAAACAGTTCAAAGATCTTAATGACAACCATTTCTCGTATACATATTTTGCCTATATTGGGTGTCCTTCAGTTTCGATTCTCGTTCAATGTTACGCCGCCTCCATGTCACAATTCCCTATGGGAACGTAAATCAGTATTCAAAACAGCTGCCACTGAAAAAGGTTTTGCTTTGAAATGTATTTGATTTATAGCTGTTTAACGTTCGCCTGGATTCTTGGTCTCAGCACAGTCATAAATGCCACATGCTTTGTAATTACTTGCATAGCGATGAGACAAGTCGGTGCGGTAGTTGCTGTATTTCCCCACATTTGCTCGCATCGCTGGAGGGATCCTAAACAAAATCTACTACTCACGTCGTTATTTGCATTCTTCTTTGTTTTCTATGCGAATTCGTGTCAGGAATTTTGAAAACCAAAACTCAATATTGTTGCAAATATGACGACTTAATATCTACGAGTATGTAGTCACACTATACTACATACTTAGTAGGTACCTACATTTAAATGCGGGCCAAATAGTGGTTCCACTAGATGAACTCGAAAGTTTGTAAAAATATTCGTACAAAAAATGTGAGCAGATTCATTCAACACCCAAGAGGAAAATGTTTGTTAAATACTGATACAATAACTCCTTTGAACACTTCTAGGGATAATAAATTACTTTCTCCTCTCTGCAAAATATTGTGAAGGGTGGTACAAATGTTTTAGTGTTAGACTATGATAGTACTAGGGTGTATGAGTAAATCATGTATGCCATATGTAAAGAGGGAAAGACTGTCTGCGCAATGGATACAGTATCCTTAAAAAAATTGCAACTTTATAAATATATCATTAGTTTAATAATGAAAAATTATATCTTCTCGAATAAATCAGGGCAATACAGGATGATTCCGTCCCGACCCGTCGATTTTATGAAAATATGTCCACTACGACCATCCCCGAAAATGCAAGTGTGCGAAATGGCAGCTTCTAACTTCTGAACCAGCGGTCGGATTTTTGGAACGAAGTTCCTTATCGCACGTTGCGTGATGGGGGCTAAATGAACAAATTTTAAACAACTTTTTTTTAACCATATTATGCTATAACCCAGTATTATTCTGCATACTTTTAGGATTTCGTTGTTTAATGTTTGAAAGTTGTACCAATTCGTTTTGTTATTTTTTGTTATTGCATACATTTAGACATAATTGATAATTATTACTAGATTTGTACAGTCAGGGACGTATATGAGGGTTGCGTTCTTTCATGTTGGCTTTGTGATAGTCATGTCCATATGAAGTGTGCTGACTTCAATGGAAGGAATGTTGACATATGTACTTACGGCTAAGGAAAGCGGGCTTCGGTGAACATGGTGGAAGTGTAGGGAAGTCGCTGTTGACTTTTATAAGCTGTTTAAGGAGGCCAAGAAACGGTTTCAAAATTAAAATCCTGATTTTGTCTCTATTAGTTCGAAACATAAATCGCTGCAAGTCTGCTCGTATTGAATTTATATTGCCGGCCGTATAGTACGCACATATTATAACTAAAACCTTGCTGCAGTCAATGGGTATCTTTATGACGCATGTCTTTATATACTTTTGTTATCGTAACTGTAGTATTGTACGTTATTCTTGATTAACGGGTGGGGGAACCCTTGTTGCATCAATTCCATATTTTCTAATGATTTTATAATTTTTAAATATTACATTTTGTCTATGGTTTAGTTTTGTCAGAAAGTATTGAATAGTATAGAGAACTTATTGCACTCTTTTTTCGCTCTCATGTAGAGAGTCTGAGTAAAGGCGCATAAACCAGTCTTATTCTCTTTATAGAATGTTTCACCATTTCGACAATGTTTTTACAAAAAAACAAACAAAAAGCATACACGTTTCAAAAGGTATCAATATTTCACAACAAAATTCTCATTGGACCAAGTTATGACAAAAAGAGAGTAATACGTTTAGAATCATTTGCCAGATGTTGCCAGTGCTTTCAAGTCGTACAATTCGTTCCATGAGTTCTCTATTTGGCGACGACGATCTGCATGTTTGTTCGCTACCGCTACATCAATACAATTATACTTATTTGCAGGCAGAGACTATTGTTGTACAACACCCACGTATGTGATGCTAACGCTGTGTGTTGTTTACATATGGCCACTTTGATAGATTGCCTTACCCGTGCCTATAAATGTTAACATTTCAAAAAAGTTTGCTGTCATTCTCATATAAGTCGCAATTGGTGCTGGAATTAAAATCCGCAAATCATTGCCAACGTGGAAATTAAAAACTCAAATGGTGACGTTAGTCCCTCCCTGTATAAGTCAATTAATTCTGTCCCCATTGCGTTACATTTTATACATAAAATGCATTCTTTATAATATTTTGTCGGGATTCTGTAAACTCTTACACATCTACATCGCTATTAGTTTGTGAAATATTTCGTTTGTTGTCGGCGTGATGATTTCACTTTGCTTACTTTACCGTTAAGCTGAGACATCATTTATTTTCACACCCTAAACCTAAAATGATTGGGATAGATTTTTCTTCTCTTAAATTTCTAGTATGGAGAGAAGGAAAATGCAACAAAAAAAAAAGAAACTAAATCTAGCTAAAAACGTGCACAGACCTAAGAGAGTTAATTAAGATGAATGTAGTTACATATGTAGAAAACCACGTAGTTGTGTAAACAAATGTGTCTCATGTAGTAGCTGCAGAACGAAAGAGCCAAAGGGCCTTTTAGAAGCAGCTAAATAGCTTCCAGACAGATTCATATGATAAACAGCAACTCTTGAGAAGAAGCCAAATATTTTGAAACTACAAATTTAATTAATATTAATCAATCTTTGTTTTCCCTCTACCTCGCATAACCAAAGTATTTTGAATTGGCAGTTTTTGACTTTAAAATTGTTAAAGAACTTTACTGCATGATTGCATGTAAAATTTATTACTTGCATGGCACTGTGTATTATAAGTTGACCGTTTTCAATGTATTAATGTCGAGGGATATTCCAAATTTTATAAAAGTTTGCTCGGAATGTCTTTCATATATCTTCCATTTAGGTAGGCCTTTGTCAATTCCTCCCACTGAGATGCTATTGCTTTAGTATGGGGAGTCAGCACACGTGTCTGTGTGAAAGTATAACGTTTCCCCTCCTGATGTTAACAATGATTACATTTGCTGCAACCATATGGTTCCAGTGGAACACATATAAATTACAAGATATATATTTGTAATTACATGATTTTTCAATAATCCCCTTAACATATTATAATTGAGAGAGAATTAGTGTCGCTGATGTTCAACATGAAATGGGGAAGAAGCGATTCATGTAATGATGCACAATGATTGTCTTTTATATTTCGTCTCAAATATAATTGTAAAAATTATAATTACTTAATCATATTTATCATTTAAAACATAAAATCACTTTAGTGAGACAATAACTATGGAAACCGTCGCACAGTGTAGCTGATTGCAAAAACAGAGTAATAATGTCAGAGCTTCTAAACCATAATTTCGGACCGTTTTTGAATTTTGAATACATTTATTGACTAGGATATCAGAATATTGTATTTAGAGTTACCCTGATATAATGCAGAATGTTCAACAGGGTTTCATCGTGTGCCAGTTTTGTGGTGTTAAACGTCTTCAAGTCTGAAGCTTCTATACTTTTAAGAAAATTCACTCCTGCAAATAAGGCATGCTATCTCTTACTGTTGCAAAGATAATTGGATTCCGAAATTTAAAATGTTTTTCTAACTTAAACTTTATACGTGTTTTGATAATAAATATATCTGTTTCCAAATAGAGTGCAACGAAAGAAAATTTAACTTCGTGTGCTTCCAAATAGCTTTTAACATAATGAAAAAAATATTAAAAGAAATATAAACACGACCAAATGCAATATAAACACGACCAAATGCACGGACAATTAAATTTCTGAATATAATGAATACAATCACTTATTAAGAAATATATAAATAAATAAATGGTTCCCCGTTACACCCATGTAGGGGTTAGGGAGAGCATTTCATAACCAATAAGCTGCGGGCGTTCTAGTTTTACTCTCACTGATTGGGACCTACAGTTTTACACCGTTTCCAAACGGTATTTTGAGAAGGTTTTTCATAGCTAAATACTCAATAGTGTTGCCGTCACTAAGCGAGGTGACCGGCGTCGACAGACATTTAAAGTAGTCACAGCAGGGATCGAGCCAACCCGATGACTTCATCAATACTGCATGTATCGAAGTATGTATGTATCATCAAAACATACGCTCGAAGAATAGCAAGCATTAACATTGGAAACACTTTCATGCACAACCTCTTTGCATCATGCCGAAAAACCTTGGGTTGGAAACAGGCATGGATTCACCGAAAAGCATACCAAAAAGTCTGCTGATGAAGATCTTGGCAAAATCCGAAATAGCTGTAGAGACAGCCCTGGTATCATTGGAACACTTTCGTGTGCTCGACTTATTTGAAAATAATATAAAGCTAATAAATAAGATTAATTTTAAAAAGTTCTTGAGCTTGAAAAAATTTAAAAAATTTAAGCTTTGTTTATTTTATTTTATTTTGACTTATTTCATTTTATTAATTTTTTATTTATTTCAATTTATTTTATTTTATTCTAGTTTATTTTGCTTTACTTTATTTTATTTTATTGGAACGAAGTTCCCTATCGCACGTTGTGGGATGGGGGCTAAATGAAAAATTTTTAAACAACTTTTTTTTAACTACTTTATTACAACCCATTATTTTCAACTATATTGGGTACTTTTGGTTTGGTTCGGTTTAAAGGGAAGTTTTCTAGGGGAGCCTGTTTATTGCATATTGTAGTTTTCAACGCAACAAAAAGTAAATTTAGAAAAGCCAAAGTGCAAGACTGGCTAATCCATGAAATACATTTGGCAGCACAATTACGTTTACACTCTTACACTCCTGCTTTTGGTTTGGTTTGTGCCTAGACTAACATATGGGGAGAAATTTCTTGTCTACTTGGAACTTTCCACTATGGCCAAACAAAGCGAGTCATTAGATGTTCAGCATTGCCCGGTGTATACAAAAAAACTATTATTTTTTATTTTCCAATGTAACATTTACTAATGTGTTCATAGAAATCGAACAGGTACCGTGTAGCAAAAAGGTGTTAACACATCATCCGTGAGTTCGAACACTCATTGATATTTTACAGTCTTAGTCTTTTAGTCTTATATCATTTTCGGTTTTGTTCATTTTTACTGAAGTGAATACTTGAGTTCATACTAATTTTGTTAATATCCTTTCGAATGTAGTCTCAATTTGATGCATGATTGCACTGGTTACTGCTTTCCTAAAAAAATAATTAGATGCAATTAAATTTATTTATTTGTCCGACATTATATATTACAAACCGACTGGATTGTACCTCGAGTTAAAAATATTTTACAATTATTTAATAGAATTACGATTTTAATGACATGTTGTTAGTATTTGCTTAATTGAATGGAGTATCTTAAATTTGATAGTTTATTTGTAACATCAATTTGTTTATTTCTATGTCAACGTAATAGTCAATATCCATTCAAATATTAAATAAATTTCAATTACCAACTTTGCTAAATCTCTAAACTTTAACTACTGAAGATTTCTTATATCACATAAAACAAGCCCAGTTGCACTGGAGTGTCTCTGAAAATTGCTAAATTGCTAGTAAGGTGCTCATAATTCATCCTGACCGTTGTTGTATCCAGACACTACCCTTCCCCTCATACCATTTTCTAATGCGTCTACAAATATATCTAGTAGCATCATAATGACCACACATTGTATTGCTTAATATATTTAACTTTACAAATGAATGCATCCAATTATAAATTTTAATCAACATTCTAAGGTAGAAATTTTAGTCTCACATGCAGATATACAAATAAGTAAAGGGTGTAATTTTTTGCAGTGTCTATAAGAAAAACTTAAAAAAAAAATTTTACGAATATTAAGAGTGAAGTATTATACTTAAACTTGCTATATTTCGACAGGGTACATTCTGTAACCTGAAAAAGAACAATCGTGATCCCTTAGGGTTCATCCCTTTCATCTTGTTTTATTTTAGTCTGTTTTATTTTATTTTACTTTATTTAATTTTGTTTTATTTTATTTTCTTTTAGTTTATTTTTATATTTTTTCTTTTCATTTAATTTCATTTCGTTTCAATTCACATTATTGCAATTAATTTAAATTTCTTTAATTTAATTTTTTTTCATTTCATTCAATTCATTTCGTTTCATTTCGTTTTGTTTCATTCCATTTCATTTCATCGCATTTCATTACATTTCATTTTAGTTTTTTGTTTATTGTTTTGTTATTGTTTTTATTTTATTTGATTTTATTTTATTTTACTTTAATGTATTGTAGTTTATTTCATAATTTCCCTTTCGGAATTTTTTAGTCGGTCGGTTTTTTTTGCTTTGCTGTTTTTGGTATGCTCTGGGGTTGAATTCATCAAAACTGTATGTATCAAACCACTCGCCATATTAACTAGAACTTCTTTATACATACGTTCGAAGAATACCAAGCATTAACATTGGAAACACTTTAGTGCACAACGAAAAGCATACCCAAAACTGTCTGCTGATGAAGATGTTGGTAAGATCCGAAATAGCTGTACAGACAGCCCTGGTGTCATTGGAAAACTTTTTGTACCCGACTTATTTGAAAATAATATAAAGCTAATAAATAACCTTAATATTAAAAAGTTTAAAAAATCGAAGTTTAGTTTATTTCATTTCCTCTTGATTTAATTTATTTAATTTTTTTTCATTTCAATTTATTTTATTTTTGTTTTACTTTATTATATTTTGTTTTTTTTACATTTTAATTTATTTTGTTTTATTTTGCTTTACCTTACTTTGCTTTTTTATTACTTTATTTTATTTTAATTTATTTTATTTTATTTTATTTTATTTTATTTTATTTTATTTTATTTTATTTTATTTTATTTTATTTTATTTTATTTTATTTTATTTTATTTTTTTTATTTTATTTTTTTATTTTATTTTATTTTATTTTATTTCATTTTATTTCATTTCATTTCATTTCATTTCATTTCATTCATTTCATTTCATTCTTTCATTTCATTTCATTTCTTTTCATTTCATTTCATTTTCATTTCATTTCATTTCATTTCATTTCATTTCATTTCATTTCATTTCATTTCATTTCATTTCATTTCATATCATTTCATTTCATTTCATTTCATTTCATTTCATTTCATTTCATTTCATTTCATTTCATTTCATTTCATTCATTCATGCACTTTCCATTCATTTCATTTTATTTTATTTTATTTATTTTATTTTATTTTATTTTATTTTTATTTATTTTATTTTATTTTATTTTATTTTAATTTTTATTTTATTTTATTTTATTTTATTTTATTTTTATTTTATTATTTATTTTATTTTATTTTATTTATTTTATTTTTTATTTTATTTTATTTTATTTATTTTATTTTATTTTATTTTATTTTATTTTATTTTATTTTATTTTATTTTATTTTATTTTATTTTATTTTATTTTATTTTATTTCATTTCATTTCATTTATTTCATTTCATTTCATTTCATTTCATTTCATTTCATTTCATTTCATTTCATTTCATTTCATTTCATTTCATTTTTATCTCGAAAGTATGACACTCTAAAACACCTCATTCAATTCTGAGTTAAATTAGATTTGCGTGCGTAAGAAAGACGTACATATCTATTAAGTTATATACTTATGTATATCGTAAGGGGCGATTAATAGGGATGTTAGAGTTAGGGATGATAAAATAGAGTTCTTTCATGAGATGATTTGAGAATTTCAATATTCTGGCAGCAAAAGGTAAAGTGGGAAAATATATTTTTCCAAGGTTTGGAGAACGTGCTCGAACGTTACGTTTACAATTTAAAACCGATACAGGGAGAAATAGTGCTTTGGGCGTAGATTGTAGCACATGACGTTTAGTTCTAATGGCTGGTACTCAAGCCTCCAGTCACAAGGATTTAACCATCGTGTCTTTGCAGCAGGTTCTTGATCGTTCCATTAGCTACTGTATATCTATTAGGGTTTTCTATTAGCCGGCATTTTTCTTTTGCTGTTTAACTGCTCGAGTAACTAATCGATGTTTTTTCTTCACTGGTTAAACGAATAAAATGTCAAAATTTTACTGTTAAACAAATAAAAGCCAAAAATACTGTTTTCGTACATTTGTTTGTAATTTTATTTAAAAAAAGTGAGAAACATAACCACTACATTTTAGTAAGTCACTGGCTAAAAGTGTATTGATTTCCCTAAAGTTTAACAATTACTAATAGAAAACGATGGAAACATCCAATTATTTGAGATCATGGGGTTGTTGTTTATTAACAGCTTAGGGTTCTTATCAGTAAAAAAGAACTTGGATCTGCCTTGCGAAAACCAGTACCACTATGTTGCTCAAGAATTGCTATTTTCAGGAATCCGACAATCGGTGGATGTGATGTTATTTTAGCCGTACAGATTTTAACTAAAACTACTACATAAGTTTCAGTCGGGTGAACCGACTAAATCACACCTTCACCCTAAGTCATTCATTGCGTGTGAGTTCTGTTAAATAAAAAAACGCCCATACTCAAAAGTGACCATATTCAATAGCCCAAAGTCATGCACTTTTTTTTATGGGCCCCAAAGATTTGGGGCCTCGGTGTAATTTTTGCAAAAATGTGATCATTTTGTCAGGCTTATATCTTGCAAACCGTTCGGAATTTTGATTTACTCTCTGAGGGAAAGTTGTAGCTCTTATGATACTGAACAATAATTGTGAATGTATAAAATCAAAAAATTCATCTTCAAGGTCATAATCGGAAAAACTTTAAAAATTAGATAACAAGAGCTACAGCTTCCCTACAACTACAACTTTCCCAAATCAAAATTCCGAACGGTTTGCAAGATATGAGCCTGACAGTATGATCACTTTTTTGCAAAAATGACCCCGAGGCCCCAAATCTTTGGGGGCCCATAAAAAAAAGTGCACGGTTTTGGACAAAACTGGAAGACATGGGTCTTATCACGTAGTGGTGTCCGTATTTGGTTATATTTCCAGTACTTAAAAAATTTCACCCAGTTTTATCATTTTGTACATACCCCTTACTAATTTGTGAAATTAAGTGATTTCCTTTGTTACTTACTTTCGCATTAAAGATAAATAGTCAAAAACATTTTCACTGATTAGTTATTTTGTCAATTTCAACATAAGCGTCCCTAATAGAAGATCCCACTTTGCTGGTTGTATATGGTAGTGAGGAGGATTTGTTCATTGTCATTAGTTAATGGTTGAAATTAGTTTGCCATTTCAATGACTTCGTGATTTTTTCTGTTGCACTTAATTTAGTTATTAAATAACTAATCTGTAAATTTGAATTTTGTTATAGTCGATTTGTTTCGCGTTTTGCCTACATTATGGTTGTGTAAACCCAGCGTAATACCCTTGATATAAAACTATTCATTATTGACTGTTAATTTAACATTCTAATTACATTTTATTACAAAACTGATATCATAGCAATGAGACAAAAGAGGCGTCAATAAGTAAATACTTAGAATATAAGATACTTAACTGATGGCATTTACATTGAAGCTATAGGTGACTGAGACCGGCATCAATGATAGAGGTGACACTAAATAAAAACTTATTGTACCGGGGTGGATTTAGGGCCGCAAACAAACCAAAATTTTGTGTCAATACAAAGAAACATCGCTCGGTTTTGCCACTGATCATCACATTGTTTTTTACAGACCTACTCAAATTAGCTCACTCTACTATTAACGCAGAAACCATCCATTGACGGTGATCCTAAGGCAACGTGGAAACACATTATAATAACTTCAGCAACAAGCTAAACCGACAGAAGGAAGAACGAAGCCGAAAACTCTGTCAAATAGTGAAAAACAGAACTAGCGGCGTTATAGTAAAGGTGAGGACGGAAAGCTAGTCTCAGATATGCAGAAGTTTTCTGGGATATGAAGAGACCAATCCTGTGAATTGCATCTTCCACGAGGATCCAATGAAGATTGGATTCCCTTACCTCAATCAAGGTGAGGACGGAACAGGAATTTCACGGCTTGAAAACAACCAAACCGCAGGAAGTGATGGACTAGCGCCCGCTTTGCAAGGCTTGCGTCGATGAGTTGGCAATGTACATGCACCAGCTCATATGCAATATTTGGGTAGACAAATTAATGACCGACCATTGTAGAATTCACATACGATGTCTTGTGCTTCAAATAGTTGACCCGAGTACATGTGCCAACTATCGTGTAATAAGCCGTTTATCCATTGCATACAGGGACCCTTCAAGGATAATATGCGAAAGATTGTAACTAATTGTCGGAAAAATGATCGGACCAAACTCCCACCTTTTCATGTACACAACCGAAGGCCACCACATCACCTTACGTAGAATTGTAAATATTAGAACCACCAAAGGTTGAGTGTTAGCCCTACTTCCCTTAAATTTAGTACTGCATGGTATTTTGGGCTAGAGGGATCAGGTTGAACATTCTTAGAATGTTCTGACGGTCTAACAATGCCAGTACAGAAAAATACCCTTCCACGTGCAAATACATATGTATGCAGAGCAGTATAAGCTGATCCATAAACACCGAGATAATAGTCTATAACAGGCGCCTGAAGCTGCTTGGATATATTGAGCAGTTGTACGTCCGATATTGTTTACCGCATTTGATTTGAAACATGCATTTAATTCCATTGAAAAAAGTGCATAAAAAAGATGTTGTGTTTTTCACGGGTTGGTTAGTCATTTTGTCTTCGTGGTTGCTAAGCTTCTATTTAGCATCAGTTAGTGATTTGAGACACCGGTTTGCATACCACATCACACCGGACAACAGTCTAATGTACCGTGTCTAATTTATATCCATCTGTTAATCGAAGATACCTCATTAGATCCCCTAAATCTATCTGGGGTACCTCAGTGACGTTGTGTAGCAAGGAACGACCTATAGCCTTTAGGCGTCTATTCATTACAGCCGGACAACTGCAGAGAAGATGTTCCACCGTCTCCTCCTCTTCTGCATCGTCGCAGGCACGGCAGTGGTCATTATATAAAAGATTCAGCCATCTTTCTTGATTACCGATTGGCCAGTGCCCGGTCAGCACGGCAATTAGCCTTGATATGTTCCCGCGATTTTGGCTAATCAGGGCGGTAGACCGTTGAATGTTATATTCTGGCCATGCAGCACGTTTGCGCTCTATCCCATCTGTCTTTTGCTCATTCAAGGTAATGCAGTAAAATACCACTTTCGACCGACCCTCTAGGCTGTGCGACTGACACCATACGGAGTTAGCCGCAAGAGGATACTGCCCTAACTAGTTCGTGTGCCTTTTCGTTCCCTAGGATAACCTTGTGGCCTGGCATCCAAGTAAGAACCACATTGGCCAGTCGACCTAGCTCGACAAGTTTTTCCCTACATTCACTAATGAGTTTAGATGCAGTGTTGTTAGATTTAAGTGATAGGAGAGCCTCCTGGCTATCAACAAATATTCCAATGCGCTCTGTTCTCCGTTGTAGTATAAGTGCGACGCAGGCTTCCTTGATGGCCAGTACCTCCGCTTGGAAAACGCTGCACTTGCCTGGGGGGTGTGAATGAGAAATTGAAGCCGGCGTCTTCAGAGAAGACTCCCGAGCCGGTTCCACATTCCATTTTGAATCCGTCCGTAAATACCTTGATGTCAGAACCTGTCAGTGGTTCCTCTTTATCCCATTCTATTGTCCTGGGAAAGCTGACATCGTACAGATTATCGAACGTCAATGAGGGGGTGCGGTAATTTGTAGTTATATTGAGTTTTCTTGGGATTATCTGTAGTATTCTCGCATATCCAGATGCGTGGCTCTTCCAGATTATAAGATCATTTAGTCGGGTAGCACTCCAGGCGGCACCAACTGTTATGTGAAAGACAATTGGTATCATATGAAGCATTGCATTAAGGACTTCAGCTGGGCACGTCCTCATTGCCCCTGTTATGCCGATGCAAGCCGATCTCTGTACTTTATACAACAGCTTCATGGTGATCGTTTTCCCCACGACACCCCATCATACAAGGTGGCGCAAAAGTAATCCTCCTATCAGAAAATGCTATAAATTTTGCGATTGGCCCCTAATGTCAGTTCTGTTTTGACATTTGTGTAGAAGACACATGCGAAATACACGTTAGTGAACAATGTTACGCTACACTGCTCCAGAACGCGGAATATTGCTGACTATTTATTTGACCAATAATCGGTCGGTGACTTTGGCACAACGTGAATTTCGTCGCAGATTTCCTGGCCGTCCAACGCCTACTGGTGAAACACTGCGACGTTTAGCCGCTCGCCTCGAAGAGACTGGCACAGCACGAGATGCTGCCAGGCGTGGCAGACCCCGGAGTAGCCGTTCTGCAGAGAATATTGCTGCTGTAGCCGAGGATGTCATGGAAGCGCCGTCGATGTCATGGAAGCGCCGTGAGCGCTACAGAGCAACGATCAACGAGTTCTTTTTGGCGCAACTTGATGAATTGGGATTGGAAAACATGTGGTTCCAACAGGACGGTGCAACGGCACACACTGCACGTGCCACAACCGATATGCTGAAGGATGCATTTCCCGG
This sequence comes from Phaonia tiefii, assembly GCA_963931995.1. Taxonomy (NCBI): domain Eukaryota; kingdom Metazoa; phylum Arthropoda; class Insecta; order Diptera; family Muscidae; genus Phaonia; species Phaonia tiefii. Next base: position 313,436,034 of record OZ008367.1, read on the forward strand.
GCTCCTAATCTCCCGTTTTGGCGATTTGCACTGGCCAGCAAGATCGCCTGATTTGACCGCTCCAGACATCTTTTTGTGGGGCTTTTTGAAGTCGCGGGTTTATGTCAACAAGCCTCAGACTCGTGCAGCTCTTAAAGACAATATCCGTCAAGAATGTGAGGACGTATCGCCGGAAGTTTTGGCCAAAGTGATGGGAAATGCCATAAAAAGGGCTCAAATGGGAATCAACTGTGGCGGCGGCCATTTACATGACATCATATTCTCGACTTGATGTGAAATAAATTAAAAAACCAAATAAAAATAATCCACAAGAAGAATCAAAGTTTTTCATATTTTTTTTTAAATTACAGCCAAAAAACATCGGAAGTTTACTTTTGCGCCACCTTGTACCATTGCTCCGTAGGAGAGAATAGGTCTGATTATACTAGTGTATATCCATAGCACCATTTTCGGTCGGAGACACCCCATTGGCTTCCCAACATTTTCCGACAAGCGTAACATGCAACGATTGTTTTCTGTGCGCGGTACTGTATGTTACGTTTTCAGGATATTTTATTGTCTCGAATCACGCCCAAGTACTTAGCGTGAGTTGATAGTGGACTCTCTATTCAACTTAGCCGCGGAGGATTAAACTTTGGTATCTTGTGGTCTTCGTGGTAAAAAGCATGACCTCAGTTTTCCCTGGATGCACTTATCCTATCGAGAGTTTGGGTGTTATCCGTCCTTTGTGTTACCAGTAGATCCCTCTAAGTAAAAGGAGCAAGATCAAACTGCCTAATTAAAATTTAAATTCCGTATAGTGATTGAACATTTGTAGGAACAGGAATGATATGTTCTTATAAATGAAAGAAAAAATTTCAGAAATGTGAAATGTTTCCAAAATTTTCTGAAAAAAATCACTAACATTCCTAGCATGACCGTTGAAAATCATGGAGTTGCAGTGAATAGCTCTAAAGTCAACTCGTTTCCTGATCAGTTTCTTAAAAACCATTATAATTCCGAAAGAATTCGATGCCAAATTAAAGAAGAACAAGATGGCAATATTATGACTAAACTTAACAGTCCTTTTTATCCAACTGCAGGGCCACAAACTCATATATCAGAAGTAACTATAAGGACTTTTTTTTTGGTTTTTCCTCTTTATCGATTTACAATAAAGCTTCGTTTATATTTCCTTATTGCCACAGCGAAGCCAAAGGCCTGTATGCAAAGATATATGTATATAAGAGCCTTAAAATAAATAAATCTACTGGCCTAGGCAATAAAACAAATTTGAAACTTCAAAATCTAACTAATATTGCAATAACATAAATGTCCAATATTTTCCAATAAATTGAAAGTAAACTAAAGTCATACCACCCCAAAGCCTAGAACTCCACCATATTTATTATCTGGCTACAGGCGTATCAGTTTGCATAGTAACTGGAGTAGTCATTGAAACCATTTAGAAGGAAAGGGTTTGGGATTTTGTTAGTGAATGAAATGGTATGCCTGATGAGCCATCTGGGTATAGGGCTTCTGAGAGCAAAACCCATCAGCTTAAATGTATCTCGAATTGTGTGGGATAACACTTTTAATTTACAAGATCTACAGCCAGCCATAGGCTTAGTAGACTTAGAAAAAGATTTCGATACTGTCTGACACGATGGTTTGACATATAAAATGAAAAAAATAAATGGTTTCGCATTACATGCCATGCTGGAATTGGGTAGAGCTTCTCACAAGCAGTGAGCTGTGCGCTCTCTAGTTTTATATACACTGACATATAAACTTATTATATTTACGTTCCTGCATTTCTGTACAACTTGTCCAATCTTCCACCTCAAATTTAACGAAGACAACAAAATTGTTATCTATGAAGTTTTAAAATTTAATATTTAAACTTTGTATAAAAATTTAATGATGAAATAAAAATTAATTAAAAAAAAAAAAAAAGTAAATTTTTCGAAAATTGATGTGAAATAACAACCTCATGCAACACAATATTTCAAGTGGGTCATTTATGGAAAATGTCAACCATTTAGCTTCAACACATCGCGACGTGAGAACCAGAGGGTTCTATCTGGCATTTTTTCACTTTTGCGTTTTTTGATTGGAATTTATTCTTTGTAATGGTTTTTATCTTTTAATGAAACCCTTTTTGTATTTTCACTTATAATTTTAGTAATAATAACAGAGCCATTTTGTTCTATATGCAAAAAAGTGGACGCACTTAGTTTCAAAAGGTTCTATCTGCAATCAATTTCAATGGTGTTCCAAAAACAGAATAAATTGATTGAGTTAGTTTTTCTAAAAATTCAAAAATGTTAAATAACAACTGGAATTGATCCGTGGGAATGAAATTTTTTTTTGTTTTTTACACAATTTATAAAACTAAATGATTACGACAATACAAAAAGCACAATAAGTAGGATACCTTGTGAATACCCTAATTATGTTAATAATGAATTTGGAAATATTGAAAAGGTGGCAGCACGGATGACTAGGTTCTGACTGCAGCCAACTTCAATGTTGTGAAAGTGTTTGTGCTGATCATTTAATTTTTGGGTGTCTAAGCTTAAAATATCTTATAATATAAACAAAATGGAAATACCTAGTGACAGTGGATCTGATATTCAGCCTTGGAAAGAAAAACTCAACCATAAATCATCAAAACGCAAGTAAGTTTATCATGAAATGGAATTTATTTTAAAAGTATCGCGAAGTGATGACTGAGGCGAATTTTCTAAACAGCTGTTTTCTGTATTTCTGAGCGAAATTTGTTGCAACCCAATAGACATTTTCGGCAAAACTTTACAATAACGAAATTTCACAATCACTTGAGAGCTTGATTTTAAGTTTAAGCATATTAAATTTAAGCGAGTATAGGCTGTTACTGTTTTAAATTTTTTAATTAATTTTCGTATGCAATGTTCATTTGTAGATTATTTATTTTTGATGACACCTCAACTTCAGATTTTTCTGAAAATTTTTTAACCGCTGATGAAACAACTGATGACAAACTGCAGAGCTTGAATGCGTGCTTTGCCGTTGATGGAGTTCGGCAATTAAATAATGATGAAATGAAACCAGGAGCGCGAAGCCTCGTTGCATATAGCAATACCGAAAGCGTAAACACAAAAGAACGGAGTCCTATGAAATCACGTATGCTTACAAGGAAAAGGAAACGAAATCCCCAAACATGGAAAAAGAATATTCGCAAGGGAAAGCGCCAAAGAGGTGAAGCATATATCAATACTTCGGGTAAACTCGTTGCAGAAAAGGAGCTTTTTCATGTTGATTGTGAGTGTAAGTGGAAATGTATCGGCAAAATAAGCAAAGATGACAGAGAATCTCTAAAGAAATCATTTTACTCTTTGGATGAAAATGGCAAACAACATTTTATTATACAAAATACTAATTGCAATTTATGTAAAACAGGCGATGTGAACGTGTCTTAAAAGTTTTACATATTCTTTCCAAGTCAACAATGAATTTGTAAACGTGTGTAAACAATATTTCCTTGAAACTCTTTTAATAAGTCAAAAAACTGTACACAATATGCACTTAAAAAAAGATAAAACGACAGGCGTACCTAAAAGCGATGGACGACGTAAAAAAACCAGAGAACGCATTGACAAAAATGTCAAGGACATCGTTAGAAAACATATAGAAACATTTCCTAAAACTGAGTCCCACTATTGTCGAGCTAAGACAAATAAAGAGTATCTATGCAGCAGTCTTAACTTAGCAATGATGTATGATCTATATGTTGAGAAATGTGAAGAGCAAAGCATTGTTCCTCTAAAGCAATCAATGTACAGATGGATTTTTAATACCGAATATAATATTGACTTTTTGGCTCCTAAATCTGATAGATGCGGTTTGTGCGAGGAATATAATATGGCTGTGAAGGAAAGCGTATTATCAGAGCAATTGAATGAAAAATATGAACGCCATGTGGTCGAAAAATCGTTTATGAGAACAGACAGAAAATCAGATAGAGAAAGCAAGACTTTGACTATATGCTTTGATGTCCAAAACGTTATATCATTACCAAGAGGAAATGTAAGTTGTTTTTACTATAAACGTAAATTAAACGTTTACAACCTAACTGCCCATGCTTCAGACGGAAATGTTAAAAATGGTTACTGTGTAGTTTGGCATGAGGGATTGTGTGCTCGAACAGGAAACGATATAGCCAGTGCTTTAGTAAAGATTCTCTCTAAAATATGTTTGGACTACTCAAATGCGAAAGATTTAATTTTATGGAGTGACAGCTGCGTGCCGCAAAATAGAAATTCTGTAATTTCCTTTGCCATTGCATCGTTTCTTGTGAACAACTCATTTGTTCAGACTATAACTTTAAAATATTCTATCCCTGACCATTCATGCATTCAGGAAGTCGACAATATCCATTCAAAAATTGAAAAAAAAACTTAAATTAACAGAAGTTTGGTCACCTGTGTCTTTGTTACGAATTTTACTGGTAGCCAACAGAAAATAACCTTACCGTATCATAGAGATGAGCTCCAGTAATGTACCATTTACCAAAGTTTCTCAGCTTACTTTAAAGAGATATGACATATTCCATGTAGGCTATAAGCTCAGCCATGGTTCCAAAGAATGGGAAAATGTTTCAATACTAAAAAAAACAACTCACACGCCACACTTCGAATCCTACATTTCCAGCTGTAAACAAATCAAAATGTGTGCCAAAACTAACTAAAGACAAAGAAAATGATTTAAAGAGTATGTTTAAGTGGATGCCTTCCATAGACGTAGATTTTTATAACACACTTTTTAATTAGATAAACTCATTTGAAAAAACTAATTTGAATTTTTAAGAACCAGAAGGTTCTATGTGCAGGTTCACATTAAAGAATATTTATTTTTTGTTTTTTTTAACTTGTTTTTCACATGTTCTTTTATATTGCATTAAGGAAATGAATAATTCTTATGTAACTTATATTTATTTTACAATTTTGTAATCGCATAAAACCAAAATTTATATATGAATAATTATTGCAAAAGTTTTAAGTTTGAGTTCCGAAAGGTTCTATCTGAAATCTGTAATTAAAAAAGTTAATTTTTCTTGTGTTTTATTTTAACTTTTGATGAAACAAATTTTATATTCCAATAAATAACTGAACTAGTTTGTTATTTCTTGTGTTCTCTTTTTCATATTTATTATTTAAATAGTATAGAAATAACTCCGAACTTTAAAAATGCTCTCCTGAACATTTTTGAAAAAGCCAGATAGAACCCTCTGGTTCTCACGTCGCGACATGTCTGGGATTAACCCTCCGGCGGGTGAGAATTACCCTGGGGACCTTTTTCATTTTCAAACTGAAATTACTCCTTGATGGTCCATGGGAAGTATACCCGACCCCCACATGTATTCCAAGAAAATTTTATCTAGAATCCTTTAAAAAAAATGTCAAAGCGATCCGACCAATAGTTTAGTTTCTATTGAGATTTAAATGTGTGTAGTACGGCAACGTGTGAAAAGGTCCGCTGGGACCTTGTACTGAAATTTCAAGAAATCGTTAATAAATGCACTGTCTTTTGGCTTGTTTTATTATTTGAACACATCACAAACGTGTTCCTTGAATTTTAGTTACTTTTTGAATTATTTTATTGTGCCTCTCCTTGAAACATAATAAACTTTCCGCCCCTTTTTGCATTTTTGTTACCTGCTACCAGTACTTTATGTTTGAACACATTTCAAACGAGTTGTTTGAATTTACCCTTACTTTTTGCGCAAACTCTTACCTACTCTTACTCTTACTTAGACGCAGATGTACTAGCTAGAAGCCAGGTAGACGTAGAAAAGGGTATAAAAGCGGCTCTAGTTTCGTAAACCAAATCATAGAAAGTTGAAACAGTGAACACTGAGCATCGAGTGCGAAATTTTATTTTGAATTTTATAAAGAGAAATAAAAGTACAATACAATGGCAGAGGAAAATTTAGACATTGCTGAGATTGTGGTACGTCGTAGTACACGCTACCAGCAAATAATGGAGGATGAAAGACGTGCTGTGGGTGATAGATTTGCAGACTTCATGAGTGCGGGGATGAGTGATGACGATGAAGGTGCTATTCCTGCATTTAGTCTTGAAGGTGCGGATGATGACGATTTCACATATCAAGTAAATTTTCATGTTGATGATTCGGATGCGGAAACTGAACCACATATAGACATCAATGAAGATATTAGTGATGACGACGATGATGAAGAGGAAGAAACTGATGCTCAGCAAACAAGTGACAATTACTTCATTTCCAAAGATGGCACCAAATGTACTAAAAATGCACCACCGACTTCCCGTACTCGTGCTCATAACGTGGTCGACTACACAAGGAGGAATCCGGGACCAGTAGGAACCACATATGATCCCTTTACCATATTCCGCTCGCTCATCACCGAAGACAGGGCTCACATCATAATACGCGAATCAAATCGGAAAGGCTGGGAAGTGAACGCTGCATGGAATTTGACAAATCCAACTAACACAAAGGAATAGAAACCAATCACTTTGAAAGAGTTCGATGCTTTTTTGGCTATTATTTTGTATGCTGGACTTACTAAATCGAATAGTGAACCTCTTGAAGAGTTATGGGGCCCAACGCGCTGTCCAATATATAAAGTTGCATTATCATTAGATCGTATGAAGTGCATAAAACAATGCCTTACATTCGACAATGGAAATACGCGACAGCAGCGACTAATCAACAGCAAAACTGCGGCTTTTGATGATATTTGGCAAATGTTGCAGTCTAACTTGGCAGCGGCTTACACTCCGCATGATGCAGTGACCGTTGCTGAGCACTTCTTCCCATACAGAGGCTGCACCCGCTTCACACAATACATTCCATCGAAGCCTGCCAACTACGGTATAAAGATATGGTGGTTGTGCGACTCAAAATCATTTTATCCTGTCAAAGGAATGATTTACTCTGGGAAATTGCCTGATCAGGCACGAGAGGTGAATCAAGGGCAGAATATTGTACTTCAACTTTCGGAGAGATATTTGAATACAGGCCACACAATTAATGCCGACAATTTTTTTCACAACTTTGGATTTGGCGCGTACTTTGATCAGGAAGAATACCGCATATGTTGGAACAGTGCGCTCGAATAAGACATGTGTGCCTCGGGAATTCCAACAAAAAATCATACGCGTCCTGTCAACAGCACATTGTTCGGCTTCAACGAAGGCGATATAGCACTATGTTCATATGTGCCCAAGAAGAACAAAGCGGTAATTTTGCTGTCGATACAAATTATACTTGCGGTGTGGACATGCAAACTGAAAAGAAGAAGCCTTTTGCTATTTTGGATTACAACGCCAACAAATCGGGCGTTGATACAATGGACCGGATGCTTGGCCATTGGCCATGTTTTATAATATGGTGGACATTGCTGCATTAGCTGCATTTATTTCATACAACGAGATGATGCCAATAAAAAGAAGTGACAGACGACGGTCATTCCTACTGATGCTGACAAAACAATTGGCACTACCAAACATAGAGGAACGAGCGCTGAACAACCGCATATCCAAGGATACGGAACACAATGGAAGCATTTGATGTAAAGGTAAGAAAAAACAATTCTAATGTTCAAAAGCAGAATAACTACCTAATTTTGTCCTTTTTAGATATTATCAAGACCGGCAGAAGGAGCTGCACCGTCGTTTGCGTCTAGAACGAACAGACCGTCATGTCGCCTATGCCGTTCTGAGTACGGACGGCAGCGGAAAACAAGGGCCTATTGCCATTCCTGTAACAATCCAGTTTGTGCAGAGAATTCAACACTTATGCATCGATGCTACACCTGCACAGAAAATATTTTGGACGAGGGACAATCTACACAACAATATTTTTTTAGGCTTTTTTCATATAAAACTCATAAAAAATTAATAATGTTATATATAAAAAAAAATTTTTTTTTAACATTCATTATACATGTATAATTAGTAAATAATAATAAATCAAAACAAAAAAAATTTAAAAAAAAATACGTTTTCATATAAAATTCCATACAAATAGAAATAGGTCCCTGTGGACCTTGTATTTCGTATGAGGGCAACGGATAATTCAACCGTCGGAAGGTTAATTTCATTCGCTTGACTACAAAAATAAATAAATTCCGTCATTGCGTACGAATTAAACTTCAAGAGATTCTCAATATTACAGACAAATATTGTGCATAGAACATAATTGGCATATTAGCAATTTAGCATATCTCGCATACATTTCTTTAATTTACGTTTTTAAGGATCTGTAATTACATGATTCCTAAAAATCCTGTAAACATTGTCATTCGCATTCATTCAAAACCACAAACTAATAATATAAATATTGTTTCGTTTAGATTGTGATTTTGTCAGAACCATCGACAATTCATTGATGTGTGTCTGTAATCATTATTTTTCGATTTGTATGTCCTAGTTTTATTTCACTTTCGTGGTCCTTGGAATCAGTAATTGTACTGGCTGAGTATAGGATTAGCCTTATTAAATTTAATATCTCTCATGTAATCCCAGAATACTCCAATTACAGAATTATTCATACATTTTTTTTTATATTAAATTAAACCTTCTTCTATAGCATTCAGATGGATATGAGTGCTTCTAAGTACACAATCAATATGAATATAAGAGATCAATCTGTCTCCATTGAACTGAAGTAAGATAATATCTACGGCAATAAATGAATAAAAGTAAAGTAGATACATACATATATTTTTATTTATGTAGTTTTGCCATTATCATCAGCAAGCAACTATGTTTATGAACGATTGTAAGAGGGGGATTGGAATAAGTCCGTGCGATTCATAGAAAGGGCAGAATTTTGAATTAGAAAGTATTAATTTGTATGTATGTATTTACATGTATCTTTGAAAGTGGTTAAGTTTGAAATCGATATATGTCCGCATGTTCGTCAATCCCTCTGTCTGCTGTTAATATGGTACCTTCCACACGAATTCCAAGTGCCATAATGGAGCCTCATGTACTCACAAATTGAGCCACATGCACTCACAGAATAAATAATCTAATTAGCCGTAACCGAATTTAGAGGTTCTCCTAACCACTTTAGATGCCTCCAACTCTGACTTAGAGGCTGTTGTAACCCAACACCCAACTACAGGTTGTTTCAACTGAACTGAGTTAAATGGAATTGAATTGAATTGAATTGAATTGAATTGAATTGAATTGAATTGAATTGAATTGAATTGAATTGAATTGAATTGAATTGAATTGAATAGAATTGAATTGAATTGAATTGAATTGAATTGAACTGAATTGAATTGAATTCACTTGAATTGAATTGAATTGAATTGAATTGAATTGAATTGAATTGAATTGAATTGAATTGAATTGAATTGAATTGAATTGAATTGAATTGAATTGAATTGAATTGAATTGAATTGAATTGAATTGAATTGAATTGAATTGAATTGAATTGAATTGAATTGAATTGAATTGAATTGAATTGAATTGAATTGAATTGAATTGAATTGAATTGAATTGAATTGAATTGAATTGAATTGAATTGAATTGAATTGAAGTGGATTGAATTGAATTGAATTCGAATATTAAATCGGAAAAATCATCACTTAATGATGAATTATAAATCACCATTGAATTGGAATGAATTTAAATTAATTGAATTGAATGGAAGTAAATTGAATTGATTTGAGTTGAAATAAATTGAATTGATTTGAATTGAGTTGAATTAAATTGAGTTGAGCTAATTGAATTGAATTTAATTGAAATGAATTAAATGGAAGTAAATTGAATTGACTTGAGGTGAAATGAATTTAATTGAATTGAATTGAAATTAATTGAATTGAATGGAAGTAAATTGAATTGATTTGAGTTGAAATGAATTGAATTGAATTAAATTGATTTGAATTGAATTAAATTGAATGGAATTGAGTTCAACTAATTGGATTGAATTTAATTGAAATGAAATGAATGGAATTGTATTGAATTGCATTGGATTGAACTGGTCTGAATTGATTTGAATGCAATTAAACGAAACTGAATTGAATTGAGTTGAATTGAATTGAACGGTATTGAATTGAGTTGATTTGGAATGAACTGGATGGAGCTGAATTGAATTGAATTGAACTGAATTGAATTGAAAAAGACATAAGTTATCTGCCATCTGGATAAGAAAATTGAAGTCATGTGCACGTTCTTGTCTTTTTTTCCCAACTTTTTTTTTAAAGCTCAATAAATTGCACTTTTTTTTATTTTTTTTTCATGATCCTGAAAATTCTCTTAAAGGCCTTTCCAACAAGCCCAAAAATCCGACCACTGATTCAGAACATAGCAATTTTACCCTAGTACCCTCCGACCACCATTCCGAAAATTTTCAAACCGCTGCCATTTTCGGCGATGGTCGTAAATGCACGTATTTTCATGAAATGAGCCAAAGAATGCGCTGGTGAAATTTGTCCAGTCGTGACTGAACCACCCTGTATGTATATAAGCAATGAATGAAAGTGGTTAAACCAGTGTGAAGATATTCACAGATAGTCAAGCGCCGATAAATGCGACCTCGTTCCAAAGTGTTAAGCCCCCTGGAGACGTACCAAAAAACCCATCAATCAGTGCATATGTGTGAGTGTCGTATGATTGCAGCTTTAGAGGAGACGTACAAATAAACACATCAATCACCACTTGTATTTTGACTTCGTAGCGTTCGCATCAAATCATGTCGTGGTCGGATGATGAGTTATTGTTATTGACTACTTTTGGTAGAAGTAGTAGTTTTGGTAGTTTTCAATAAAACGCAATATAAACTTTTGTACGTCCATGCACTTTTCCATTATTACCAAAACCCCAAACAAACTAATATTTTTCTTTTTATAATCACAAAACACAAAATATGTATGTATATTTTTTTTCGCCCGCACTTGTTTACATGACGGGAAAAACAAAGCAAATGAATTTTTTTTGTCAACACAACAGGAGACATACCACAAATCAGCCATCAACTAGAAATATCAAAAATTTTTGATTTTCATCAATCAATTGCCGACAACATGTACGTGTAGCCGAAAAAGAACGAACGCACGCACACAACTTTGTGATTGATGGGTTTTTTGGTGCGTCTCTAGGGGGCTTTAGTTTGCTCACGGTACTCGACTGCAACGAGGTGATAATACAACTCTCTACGACTGACGGCCCTGGGTTAAGGGTCATATCACCGGAGCGTCTTAAAAAATGTAAGACCAATTGAACTCCCTCTTTTGGGTTCAAACCGAAAAACTGTAAATATAGAAAGCGCGAAACCATTCCCGGCCATAAAGATCGACTTCAAAGAATAGGCAAGAGTTAACCACATAACATATGGAACGCATCATGCGCGAGTTAAACGCCAAAAATCCTATGGGGCAAGTTGGATAAGAATAATACCAAAGGCCTAATAAAACTGGACAAACTGAATCGACGCAAGGGTATCTCAACCGGACATTCCACTCGCTGGGCGCATCTGCATAAAATTGAGCGGATTGCTCCAAATATGTGCAGGGTGTGCGAGGAGGGCTTCAAAACTGTGGAACTCTTTTACGGCCATTGTGCTGTTGCCACACAATTAAGACTCCAACACCTTTCAGCCGATACAATACGTGATTCGAATAAACTAAAGGGAATGGTTTGCAGAACACTGGGTAAAATGTATAGAATTTCCAATAGAAAATTTAAAGATTCAAATGGGATTGAAAAGACCGCATGACAGGCCTACCTACTGGCGTAAGTATATGGTCAGAAATGGACACTTATACTGGACGTCACTGTATATCCACGGTCATAATTGTACAAAGAAATTGAAAACTCCCATAGTGCAGACAATTTTAGACTGTCACGGCGAACCCCTCTAATCAATTTGAAAGTCGAGGTAGGTCTTTAAAATAACAAAAATTATCAGCTGCAATAAATAATACTAATAAAATTTATTGATCCTAAAACTGGGTTGCGAACGATAACCAAGTCAGTCATATTAAATTGTATTATATATTATAAATATTTATTAAATCACCCTCGTAGGTATTTGAGAAGAGACTTCCATAAGTTCTTTGGTCCATCAACAAATTACTTCAGTGGCTAGTGGCTAAAATCCGAGGAGGAAACATCAGCTTAAATAGAGAGAGAGAGAGAGAGAGATGGGCACGGCCTATATCCCTATCATTATTATATAAACCTCACATAAAGTCAATAGTCAATAATGCCAATTTTGCTACGAACGTATTGTTATTTTTAAACAGGCATTAATATAAATATTTATTATTATATATTTGATATATATATACTTATAAATGGATATTAACAAACCTATTTACACAGGGAAAGTAGGATGATTATTAATTTAGAATAATTATAAATATTTATATTTTTTCCCCATACATACAATTTGCCATCAACTGCTGCACTGTTTATTATGCTGTCATAGTAGAAACAGTTGCCAAACCTAATTCAGATTTTGTCGTGTATGTTCTATTTAACTAGATCCTTAAAAGTTTGTATTATAATCTGCATTATTGTCTGCATTATTTCTGAAGCATTCATTTTGTTACACACTACCATAATATATTACGTTTGTATAAATAATTAAAAATTTACTATTTTCAATAAATATCGAAATCAGCACAAATACTATTTAATTGAAATAATTGTTTGTCGTGTAATGATTTAGATGACAACAAAAATCATTGTATCACTGTTAGCATAAACCTGGGTTAGATATGTGAGTAGAGTGAAATGACCAACACCTCATCTCACTCTGATTACTTTTGGAGCAAATTTGGAAACTCCCAGTTCCAGTTCCCAAAGTAAGACAATTGTCAAAATCCATTCTGAAATTTTTAACTGAATACATGATGCCTTAATTATTTAATTTCAATGATATTTACTTTGGCCACAATAATTTATATTTAAAGGACGTGACACCATACACTTTTCTAGGACATATTCCAGTCAACAGTTCTTCTGATCTGGAGTTTCTGCATATGATGAATTTCATTTAAAAATCGAGATAAAACTAAAATTTTGAACCCGACCACATCAGATATCGATGAAATTTTGTTCATAGCTAAATTTGATCAATACAAACCAACTCTCATTTTTAGAAATGACTGTTTTGCGATTTTTTCGGCTTGGCACAGTGGGAAAGTTTTCGAAAAACGCGAAAATGGTCGAAAAGATCTCCATTTAAACTACAATAACTCAGAATCGGGTGAACCGATTTCCATGATCTTGGTATCATTAAAAAGATATTTTAACAGGCTTTATGACACGTTAAAAAAAAATAAAAAATACACTGGAAAAAATTTTATAACAAAAAAAATTTTTAACTAACGAAAAAACCAAGAAGATCAAGGGTTTTTTTACAGTGTATTACTTTTTTTAGAAAGGTTTATCCTTCACCTATACCATATCAAAAAATAAAAATGGGTTCATTTTTAGTTTTTTTTATATAATTTTTTAAGTAGTGTCACTTCTAGTAATTGCCCTTATATTTTATACATATTTACAGGTAAAATAAATAAACATTGTCCCAGGAAAATTATGAATATGTTTTAACCCCAAAAAGTTCTTGCTTGCCTTAAAAATTGCTATATAAGTGCACCTGATGAACGTACCGAAATTCATAATTATAAACAGTTTCGAGAAGGCAAGATATTCCATTACAATTTTTACGCGTATATTTTAAAAATTTGAGTGAATATGAATTCAAACAATAGGTACAGATGCTTAAAAATATCTTATAAGTGTTGCGCTTCGCTTCGTAAAATAAGTGAAAACGAGGCTGCAAATATAATTGAATATGTTCCAGCTGTCGCCAACATTCATTGTAGCCGTATTTGCGAAACTTGCCGGAATACACTGAGAAAAGCGCGCAGTCGTAATGAATCCAACGTGGAGCAGAATGAAGTCTCAAATTATTTACCAACAACGCCCAGCTATGAAATTAGCGAAGAATTGAATGAACTTCCAACTTGTACCAGCCTTAATGCAAACATCGGAAGCCACGAACTCATTGAAAATATAAGTGATCACATTATTCCTCATCTACCAAACCAAATGTCGCCTCTTAAAAGGAAATATATATAGTATTTAAAAAATATAATATTTAAAATTTTGCTGGTTTCCAACTCCAAGTTTCATACAATTTTAAACGTGTCATAAAGCCTGTTAAAATATCTTTTTAATGATACCAAGATCATGGACATCGGTTCAGCCGATTCTGAGTTATTGTAGTTTAAATGGAACTCTTTTCGACCATTTTCGCGTTTTTTGGAAAACTTTCCCACTGTGCCACGCCCAAAAACTCGCAAAACAGTCATTTCTAAAAATGAGGGTTTGTTTGTATTGATCAAGTTTAGCTATGAACAAAATTTCATCGATATCTGAGGGGGTCGGGTTCAATGCATATCGATTTTTACATGAAATTCATCATATGTAAGGTCATTGTTGCATATTTTTGATAACCTTTCATATGACGTGGACTCTCTGTGAATTTTGCTAAATTCCAACGTCTTGGCCGAACACATTGGGATTGATATCATTTGGATTTTTCATTGCAGTCGTCTCAATGGATGGATTGGTGAAATAATTGGCAGCATTTGCGAATATGTTGTCGGTATTTTGACGCATCATCAAATGGTGTGCACAGAAATTAATCGAATTGACTATCTTTCTCGGTGGCCCATCGGAAATATTGAGATGTTGAAAGGAACTAATCTTTAATAGCATTTATGTTTAGGTCAAAACGAATGGAAATATATGGAAATGTCTAACTTACAGGTTGGAGAATTGATTTCTATTTCACAGTTATATCCATGTCCACTAGACCGGGTCACGAAACAAATGTCCCAAAGTCGAGTGCAAATATTACAAATTACCTCGAGACAATTTCAATACAAAAAAGTACTTTCCAAGCCCGTGAAAAACAGCCAAAATCGTTTTTTATCGTAGTGGCTTGATCGTAACATACAATACATCGCTTTATAGGTCCCGGCGAGTCCTACATTTGTCCTACAGATGTCGCTGACGTACAATGTAATTTTCTAATGAATGCCTTATTTAATGCAGTTTTTATCCCTAAGATTTAAAATATTCTTTTCCAGGATTAAACCCCTTTAAAAATCAAGAACATTTTGGTTTGGAAGTATACAGTTTTATTCATAAACAAAAAAGTTACGTGTGACAAGATATTTTTATAGCATTAAAATATGTGTTTGCATCATTTCCGGAAATTATTGCATAATTTTTAGCGCTATCGATAAATTTGTTTTTTGTTTGTGGCTCGATAGTAACTTACAAGACATCGCTGTATATGCCTCGACGAGTGCTACATTTGTCCTATAGATGTCGCTGACGTATATCATTTTCTAATGAAGGCCTCATTTAATGCAGTTTCTACCCCTTAGACTTAAAATATTCTTTTCCTGGATTAAAGCCCTTTAAAATTCAAGAACATTTTGCTTTGAAATTATACAGTTTTATTCAAAAACAAAAAAGCTACGTATGACAAGATATATTTATTATATATAACAAATATTATTTCTTGTTGATTGCATTACAACCGCAAATTATTGCATACTTTTTAGCGCTATCGAACAATTTGTTAAATAAAAATAGTTGAATACTTTTAAACTTTCATTCTGGTAGTGTAAACCAACTGAAGAAAATGTTGCATAGCTACGAATAATCTCTTTTATTTCACTGACCTGAAAATAATATTTTCGAATATCCTAGAGCAAGAAGAGCTTGCTAAATTACATGTTTTGCTAAAATATTCCATTGTATTCGTTAGGAAATTCATTATCTACATTCGATCCTATTCGATGGGAAATTTTGCCTTGCACTCAAACATATATGTTACTGACTATTGGCGTCACTGCAGAATGAATAAGATAATTCGGCAAAATTATGGAAAACCCGGTTTGTACACGAAGAAAAATCTGTAGATTTTTGCTGTTTCTATGCAAATATATCATGTGTTGCGAGGTTGTCGCAAATATAATATACTTGTGCCCAAACGCATTGTGTTTGCTATTCGATATTACATGTTTGAGACACAATGATGAATTTGTTATAACATATGTGTTTGCGACCCATATATATTAGTGTTTGTAATATAAATACAGCCGTGTTTGTTGTACTGTATATGGTCTCTCGAGAGCAAGAGAATAAAAGAGGGACAAGAGGGAGTCTATCTTGTAAGTGTGTATCTTTATTTCGCATTATTCTCTCGGTGAGTGATTCATAAATATTCCTGAATGTGCGTGCAAATTGCAGATGAAGTCAGTATTTCTTATTTTGACTGATGTATTGCGTTTTAGTTGCATGCATGCATTCGTCAATGGTTCATCGGACAGAGGATATCAAAAGCGCTTGATCATTGAAAGAGGAATAAACAGACACTCGGACGGTTACATGGTTTGTGATATTGCTTTGGTTTTGGTGTATGTGTTTCGCATATATTTATGTGTGCTACGAAAGTCAGAAAAAATCGGAATGGCGGCCCATTTGTGAAATATAGTAAAAAAAAACACAAGTAATTAATACACGTTTGTCCTGCATGAACTAGAGTTGTATAGAAGTATATTGTTTGCGTACCAACGCATAGTGATAACCAAGGCATAGTTGAAACCTTCTGAAAACAAAAATGTGAGAGACAACAAAGAAGAGAGAAGCAAAAGAGCAGCAGATTCTCATTTCATAAAAAAAAGTAATGTATTCAGCAAGTAAATGTAAAGGAGTTATTTTACATATTTTAATTTTTTGTATTAATTATTTAGGTTAAAGAAAGAAAGTATCATTCGTTTCTAAATATTATTATGTTTGGGAAAAAATACGCATATGTTTCCACGTAGGTATATGGAGGTTTGGGGGAAACACGCGAATGCTTCCACGTAAGTATATGGATGTTTTGGATGAAGCACGCATATGTTTCCAGGTAAAATCATACATATTTGTCAGTAAACATGCTAATGTTTGCGTGTAAATATACCTCAGTTTGGAATTTGCAAACATATAAATGTTTGAAGTGTGTTCCAAACATATACATGGTTCCTGCAGAATATGTTTGGGAGGATATGCTACAGTGGCCGTATTTTTCCAGCGTATATGTGAACCATATTTATATTTAAAAAAAGGAATAGAAATAATGACGTGATATGCCCGCGTTATTTTTTCTTTGATGCATTGTCACAGTCGCTTTCTTCCGTTCTTGCTCTTTAGAAAAATTCAATGAAATGGATTTTTCGATACCACTCGTTTTTAATAAAGGCATAGACACATATCCGCGTAAACTTCCATGTATCTGTTTCCTATAGGGTACAAATAAAGTCACAGACAACCTCAATTTTGATATTGCCAAACGTGACCTAAAATCTTCACACTCACCCCAAAGCACTGAAGTTATTGACAGACTTTAAAAATTTATCGAAATATATTTAGCGGTAGATCTATTCATAAATTCCTGGTACAACTACCTCTGAAGTGGGTATATCTCACTGCATTTTTGCAGGGGCTCTGAAAGAATATAATTTTTTTCTTGCACCGATCTTTTAAGTGTTTTGTAAATTTTATATTAAATAGAATTTTATGTTTTCTAGTTCGAAAAAACAACATTTTTGTAACGCCCCTAAGTTCTATTATCAGACAACTAGCTTTAACAAACACTTTTGCCACGAAAATTCGAAATACCGAAAATCTAACTTCGTCGTCAGTTGTCAACATATTTCAATTTTCGTTCTTCTAGCTCTCGAAAAACTTTTACCACTCCCCGACCTGTGACAGACCAAATTTTGCAAAATAATTTGACAAGAGTACCCGCTGTGCTAACCTACAGTTTCCCTAAAAATGTTATCCAAATCGGTTGAGTTTTCGAAGTCTTTTGAAACTACCTACTATTCGAAACTCATTCGCGGAGTGAGTACATAACAAAACGAAACATGAACAATAGAGTATAGAGTAAGAAGAGTTTAAAACATACGAGTACCAAGCATGAAGATGATCAAAATGTCGCAAATAGTTTCACGAGTAATTCCTGTAGTCGTACCTATCTCGTTGTAGGTGTAGCCTTCAGTGTCACCCATGATACAAAATATCTAAGTAAAGGCAAAATATAAATTTTGGGCAACCACAACAGAAAGTTTCTTTTATGACACTATCTGTCAAATACAACGGAGATAAGGTTGGTTGGTTGAAAAGACTGTAACACATTACGCTGTCTAGCACACTTAGACTAAAGAAGTCCATTGTGATACCTGCAGTTTCCTCTATAGCAACTATAGACTAGTTGTCTAGCCAATTTGCCCTTTCAATGAATTTGTCTATAAGACCTACGGGAATATCCTGTAGCGCTACGGTGCTAACTAAATGTATTCCGAATATCCTACTTCTCAGTCCTGCCAGAGAAGGGCAATCCAAGATAAGGTGTTTCGTCGTTTCCTCGTATTCTTCCATGCAGCATCTACAGAGTGCGAAGTTTCTATGACCCAATCTTAGGGCGTGTTTTTCTGCAAGACAATGTCCCGTAAGTGTTCCTATCATTGTGAATAACCTGCCTTGCAGCAAGTTAAGTAGTTACCTAGTCCTCTTCCTGTCCACATGGGGCCAGAGGACCCTGGCTTGTTTGCAAGTTGAACTAAGTCTCCGCATGTCCTTGAACATATTATCGGCCCACTGCCTGATCTGTAAACCGCAGGTAGAGATTGGCATACTAACACCTTCTTTGCCGGAAGAACCTGTTCCGTAGTGCCCTGTCTAGCTAACGCATCCGCTACGGAATTGCGTGGAATGTCGCTGTGTCCCGATACCCAGATGAGCCTGATGTCGAAATACTCTGCCATCACCCTAAGTAATGAGGGGCATCCTTACACCGTCATGGACGTAGCAAACATGGCTTCCAGGGCTTTTATGGCAGCCTGGCTGCCTCTGTAGATACATATTCTCTGGAGGGTTGTTATACTACTTTTCAGTAGTTCAGCAACCTCCAGTATGGCGGTAATTTCCGCCTGAAATACACTACAGTGATCAGGCAGCTTGAATGAGATATTTATATTTTTAAGTCCGGTGAATGGACCCCATAGCCTACTTGCTCATCCAATTTTGATCCACCCATGAAAATTCAGATAGTACTGGTATCCCCTTCCAGTGACTTTTCCTAGGTAGCCCTGTTCGGAATAGAAGTCCTTAGATTTGTCGCTGATAGAAGGTAGGGGATACAGTAGTCCGTTTTTACGGGAATGGAGTTGATCCGGTGTAGTAATTCAGTGTGTCCGGAATGCCCCGATACCAAAACGACACAATTTGTGATTCTCACCAGGGATGTAGCGGCTGCCGATTGGGCCATGATATCAGGAGTACAGATGTTCAGGATAGCACTAAGTGCAGTACCTGGCGCCATGCCCATTGCCCCACTAACGCTAATCAGTGCTGATCTTTGAATTTTCATCAAGGAATTCAGAATATATTTCTTATGGAGGGACCTCCATCAAACTGCGGTGCCATAGAGAAGTATTGGTCGGACTATTCCCATATAAATCCACATGGTGATCTTAGGATATATTAACGAACAAAAATGTACAGCAATAAATTATAATAAATGTGGCAGTTGGGGTCATAAGTGCAGCCAAGGTTTTAGTGGTCGGCGGTAATATCCCCCGGAGGCTGAACGCGATCGGTACACAGCACGAACGTTACAAAGTCCAGTGTATCAGGACAATAATTTTCTCTATGGCGACCTCCGACTTTGATTCATGATAATCGGTTATAGTTTTTGTGTTTTCGCGGATTTTTCGTTGGCGATGTGGTTGCATGTATCGGGATTGCACGACAACGCAACACTAGGAACAAAGATCAAAATGAATATATCGTATGTAAAGGGTTTTTCAACAGAGACGCTTCAAAAGTAAATCGATAGGGACAGCAAACGACGCCATATTTTTTCCCGCTCTTTTGACACTTATCTTCAGTAAAGTTTGCCATTTCAGCATGGATAGATATACGAGCCAACAACGAGTCGAAATTATTAAAATTTACTACCGAAATTTGGAGTCAGTGGCCTCAACTTTAAGAGCGCTACGTCCAATTTATAGTCGTCATAATCGTCCTGCCAGGTCAACTATTGAGCGTCTAGTGGAAAAATTTGAATCCTCAGGCACAGTACAAAATGTTCCCGTGCCAGTGAGACAAAGAAGTGCCCGTAGTGTCGAGAATATTGCTGCCGCTGAGGCTTCAGTTCAAGAAAGCCCAAATGTGTCTCACGCACATTGTTCTCCAGCATTGGGCATCTCTGTGACGTCGTTGTGGCGAATTTTGCGAAAAGATCTTGGACTACATCCTTACAAGATCAAATTGACGCAAGAACTGAAGCCGCTTGACCACCATAAGCGTCGTACGTTCGTGAATTGGGCTGAGCAACAACTTGAAAATGATTCGGATTTTCATCGGAAAGTCATCTTCAGCGATGAGGCTCATTTCTGGCTGAATGGCTTCGTCAATGAGAAAAAAATATGCGTTATTAGTCAGACAGCAATCCACACGTAATCCATGAGTCATCATTGCATCTCGAAAAAATTACGGTTTGGTGCGGTTTATGGGCCGGCGGCGTCATTGGGCCGTACTTCTTCCGTGATGATCAAGACCGGCACAATATTGTGAATGCGAATCTCTACCGTTAAATGATAACCGAATATTTTTGGCCCCAATTGGATAATATGGACTTGGAGGACATGTGGTTCCAACAGGACGGCGCCACAAGCCACACAGCGAATACCACAATCAATTTATTGGAAACCAAGTTTGGTGAACGTGTTATCTCACGAAATGGCCCAGTGGATTGGCCGCCTCGGCCGTTAGATTATTATTTTCTATGGTCTATGCCAACAAGCCAGCGACGATTGATGAACTTCGTACGAATATCGAACGTGAAATTGCAGCAGTATGGGCCGATTTATTCTTAAAAACCGTCGAAAATTGGGTTCAGCGTCTGGACTTCTGCAAGCGTGCCCGTGGTGGCCATGTAAAAGAAGTCGAGTTCCATATATAATGGCATCGAAAGTACTTTCACAGGAATAGAGAATTTCATTGGTATCTAAAACCGGTTTTGTTGATGTGTTAACATCTATAGCGGCGTATAGGGACTAAATCTATAAAAGTCAAAACCAGATTTTATGCTGCTGCTAAAACCAGATTTTCTGCGACTACGAAAGAGAATAATGACGTGTTAAACAAAAATGAGCGAGAAAGAGAGCAATGAAAGAGTGGTGTGGCAGGGGTGAGGCAAACGAAATTGTGTCTATTTTGTTTAAGAAAACTTTTGTAGCGCTCTTATTGAAAAACCCGTTATATTGACTTGAACATACCAAGCAATTAATATTCTCGTAGACGTTTGCTTACGGTCAAGCATTACGCGTTCAAGGTTTGGGTTCATCTATGTCTTCCAAATATATTTCCTAACGATAAAGCTAAGAGCGCTTTGAAGGAGAGTATCTTATTGCTACTCTCTAATACTAGCTGACTTTGTATAAGCAGGGCGAGGTTATATAAACAGAATACACGAAAACACCAATATAATGACAATTAAACACAGATATCCTACGTATAAACCCATTATAATATCCTTGAAGCACAAACATTTAAAACATACATTTTACCATGCACACAAATGACTAAATGGCTCAATAAATGACCAGTATGTAGTCATTTTGTATCTGTGTTTTTGAATACTTTGTCGTGTGTAGTTGTAACTGTTAGTTTAATTAAGTTCAAGTACTTGGCTGGCAATGCATTGTTTATAACGACTACCAATCTGACGCATTAACCAACACTAGCAAACACTTCAGCACCAACCCCGCCAGGAACAACACAAAAAGTAACATCAAAAGGAACTTAAACAACTGTAGCAAATGTGTTTAAAACAGACTAGAAAAAAACGTTACCTTTAGTTTAGTTTTGGGTTATGTACGAGACCATAAGTGGTTGGATGAATATTTATCATTGTGTCTGTAGGCCCATATATACTCGTATATGAAGGCAACACATGTGTATGAGTTCAGGCCAAACAACAGTGGTCTGCAAAGAAATGTTAATGTAACTTCAGGTTGTATAAAAACGGATATGACCACTGAAGTCAAATCATGATAATTTGGTCAATGGATTCTTTGAATTTTTCAGGCAGTATTAAAATGAATTTAATCGACTAATTGGAAGTAACGACAGCGATAAGAAGCAGAGCCTAGGTCTGAAGTGGCTTTGGACGTTCATATACTACACTGATTTTTATGAGGATGACAGAAAAAGACGCCGCTGTTTTCCCCATTACGGGCACAACCAACTAGTTTTCGTTACGTGTTGGTGGCAGTTGATACACGCTGAAAAATATCGGCCCCAGGAACATATTGCAGGTAACATGTACATGTTTGGAAGCATAGTTTTCGTAAATTGAAGATCTGCATCTTTTTTTCATTAGTGTCATGCCACGTTTTGGTTTTCAGCAGTTTTCAATAACCAAATCCGTATTTGGGTCAGAAATACATATATTATAACCTATTAATCATTGTATGTTATATTGACTAGCAAACACAATGTGTTTGGGCACAAGTATAATATATTTAAGACAAGCTACAAACATGTTATATTTGCATCCAAACAACAAAAAAAGACAAATTTTATAAGCCTGTATACACCCCACTTAGACTTGAAGTTAGTTCTCATTCCAAACTAAAATAGGGACCTAATTCGGTTGTAGTAGCCGAATTGCGTTTGTCACAACCGAATTGAGCTTGCCAGAGCTGAATATAGACGCTACAACTGAACTTTGATTGAGGAAATCTCATTTCGTAATCAATTCGGTTGCTATAACCGATTTTCTAATTTCTTACGTTGCATGAATTGAATTTTTCATAATTTCGCTTGCGAGGACCGAAGTTAATGAAAAATGCAGTTGCTACAAACGAATTTCTCATGAATTCTGTTGTGGCGTCCGTATTTTGGTTTAAGTCCGTTACAATAACCAAAATTATTTCCAATTTAGTTTGGCACAACTAAATTGTGTGTGATTACACTCAATCGAATTTTAGGTTTGTTTTATGAAACAATTTTCAATAATAATTCGAAGGAATGAGTTCAGAAAAATATCGTACAATTTAAAACGAACCACTAATTTCGGGATACATTTTTGTAGTATTAAAAACGTTAAATGAATATATTTTGGAATACGAGGGCGGATCAATAAATCCGTGACTTTTTGAATGAAACACATTTTTTTGTAAAAAAAAATAAATTTTTCAACATAATCTCCTTTTAGCTCAATACACTTAGGACAACTTTCCTGCAATTTTTGTATGTCTTCCAAAAAATACGATTTTTCGAGATTCATAAAATAGCCATTTGTTTGATGAGTAATATCATCGTTGGAGCTAAATCTCTTTCCACCGAGCCATATATTTAGGCTTGGAAATAGGAAATAGTCTCTGGGGCTAAATCCGGAGAATATGGCGGATGAGGTACCAATTTGTTGCCCAATTCATGGAATACTACACACGTGTGCAGCCGTACGTTTATGGTCAATTGAGAGCAAACGCGGCACCCATCTTGCAGACAGCTTTCTTAAACCCAACTGATCATTTAAAATCGAAACCATACTTCCATATGGAATGCCTATGACATTAACAATCTCACGATCTTTTACTCTTCGATCGGGTAACTCCGTATCGTGGATTTTTTCGACATTTCGGGTTTATTGACTTCAAATGACGTCCAGAACGTTCAGCGTCATTTGTACTTGTGGGACCACAACGAAAGTCAATAAACCACTTTTTTACCATTGAAATCGATGTTTCAGAGTCCCCATAGCATTTATAAAACTTTTCCTGGGTTTGATTGACGGTTCTTTTTCGCAAAAAATTATGTTTAATGAGCACTCGAAATTCACTTTTTGCATTTTTAATAAAATGCTCGAGGTTGTATATTTTGAACAGCTGGTAAATGCAAAGTAAATTAAGGAACTTGCTCAAAATTTGGCAGTAGTCTACTAACAGCTGGTACTTGATGGAAACAGTGTTGCACTTCATATAACTCGGAGGGAAGTTGGAAAAGTCACGGACTTATTGATCCGCCCTCGTAATTTCACCACCTTTGATCAATGCGCTAAATAAAGGTGAGAATTATATTCTATGCAAACAGGGCGGTGATTAAAAACAATGTATTCAAATTTGGGAAGCATAGTGGGTTTTAATGTTTTGAAGATTTGTAAATTTAATGATTTAAAAATACAAAACTGCAAACAAAATTTATGGTAGCCTATATAGTCGGTTGTTACAACGTATTTGGTCGGTTGTTACAACGTCTTTGGGCGGTTGTTACAATGTCGTCGGTCCGTTGTTACAACCTCTTTAGTCGGTTGTTACAACCTCTTTATTCGGTTCTTATGACGTCTTTATCCGGTTGTTACAATCTCTTTAGCCGGTTGTTACAATCTCTTTAGTCGGTTGCTACAACCTCTACAGTCGGTTGCTACAACATCTACAGTCAGTTGTAACAACATCTACAGTGGGTTGTTATAACCTCTACAGTCAGTTGTTACAACCTCTACCGTCGGTTGTTACAACCACTCAAGTTGGTTGAACGTTCCAGCCTTTGAGCTCTTTAAAATATGGAGAATATCCACTGTTATCGAACAAATCTTTGTTCAGCGACCTGGGTTTTTTGGCTATGTCATTACGCAAAATTGACTTATATGGAATGTAGAACAATCGGATGAGTTTACCATGAGTAAAAATGCAAAAGTGCTCCGAAATGTACAAAGTAGATTGTGACAATTTCTTTCAGGCACAGTATTTAGGCATCTGATGATGAGCTTGTCATGGAGTTCGAAACTAGTCATGCCAGTGAGTGTGTGTTGAACTGAATTGTCTATTATTGCCAACAAAAACCAACCATTTTTGAATTAGAAAAATTTTCCTGACTTGTAAGCTTGAAGTACGAATTTCTCATACTTTAACCAACAATTTCTAAAGTCCCTTCCAGCAACTAGTAAAGGCGGTTGTGACAATCTATAGAGTGGATTGTGGCAAACGCTAAAGTCGGGTTTTAGGTACCTCTGAAATCGGTTGTGACAACCTCTAACGTCGGTCAAGACAACCTCTAAAGTCGGTTGAGACAACCTCTGGGGAAGGTACAGGCAACATCTAGAGAAGGTTGAGACAACCTCTGGAGAAGGTTGAGACTACCGATAAAGTCCGTTGTGACAAACTCTAAAGTCGAATGGTACAACCGCTGAAGTCGGTTGTGACAAACACTAAAGTCGGTTGCGACAACCCCTAAAGTCATTTGAGATGAGCCTTAAATTCAGTTGTGACAACCTCTATAGTCGTTTGTGACAATCTCTAATTCGCCTGCGACAACGCATAAGGTCGGCTGTAACTGCTTATGAAGTCGGTTGTAGCAGCCTCTAAATTCGTATAAGGACAAGTCGGCTTTCTCAACCGAATTTTGTGATGGGAAAAATCTCACAGGTCCCCAAAGAGGTAGGTTGCTATATATTCGTATACATATCATTCTCCTGGTAGTATGTGTAGGATGCGTTCAGTTGCTACTTCTTCCTCATCGCTATGGTTGTAGTAAAGTTCCTTTAGCTTTGAAGCTTATCTACCAATTAGAATCATCCATGGTAGTCGTTTGCCGTAAATATATTTCTTTTGTCGCAAAAATTATTGCAATATTTGTAAATTTCCCTCACACAAAATACATTTAAAGTAAAACTAGATTAATTTGTTCGAATATTCCAAATATATCCCCCTCTTTACAAAAAGGAATATGCAATGCTTCTCTAAAAAAAATTTATGGTATCGAGGACTACAAAACCCTTTCGACTTGGTCCGCACTTGAACGTTGACAACTGATTTAATTTTGAAGTGGTAGACGAATTTTTCTGTCTAGGATGCGCCGTGAACAAGGACAACAACGTCAGCCTGGAATTAAATAGGAGAATTGTGCTTGCAAATAGATGCTATTTTGGGCTCAGCAAGTAGTTTGGAACAAAGCCCTCTCTCGACGGACAAAAGTCCAGCTATATTAGAATCTCATTTTACCTATTTTGGGCCAATTGCGTTGGCTAGGCCATGTTAACAGAATGGATGAAGATGAACCAGCGCGAAAGGGTTTCGATAACATTCCCGATGAAAGCAGGAAAAGAGGACAACCAAGGCTGCGCCAGAAAGACCAGGAAGAAGAATCCTTCCGTAGCCTTGGTGTTACCAACTGGCGAGATAAGGCGAAGGATAGAGTCAGTTGGAGGAATATATTGAAAACTGTTTATTAAAAGTAAAGTAATTCATCGAAATTTACTATGTTGTCTGTGTTCAATAGCTGTCAAACACAAACTGAATGACGCAGCTATAATTTTCTTAGTAGTCTATTAACAGTTGGCGGTTAACAGGAGTAAAGTTGACTTTTCATTGACTACGAGGAAAGTTTAAAAAGTCACGGAGGTTTCACACTGGCCCCGAAATGTGTTATAATTTCCGGGGAAGTGACTGTAATTTACTTTCACAAATACGTGCGTGTTATATGTTACCTATGTTTGCCATTTGTGGCCCATCATTTCGTCCTCAGAGCTGGCTACCTCTGCGCCAGTGCTATTGTTTGTGCGTGGGAATACCGTAGATGATAGATCGTACTAATTGCGTGACTATATATTATATATTCATGTTTTCACATACAACATTTAATAGACCATATTATTATGCCATTTCTAAAATATATGTCTGTACATATGTATCAACATGTATATAACAAAATATTCCTAAATATATGTTTATTGTATATATGTATGTATGTAGGTCTATTAATATAATAGTTGTTATATTTGAAATGGCAATGGGTGTATTGTGGATTACAAATGTGGCCAACAGCACCTGGTGTGTGAACATTCATTCGATTGTGAATGAAGTTGGTAAAATATTCAAAAAATGAATGACATTTGTGGTAACAGACACCTACATAATATTTTCATTTGTCAGCACATTTAGGCACAACGTGACTTACCGGTCACCACTCTCCAGCAGGAGCTGGGGGATAATGGACATTTATATTTATTTGACAAACGGTAGATATTTTGAGTTGCTCTTGGGTTTTGGGTCATACCCCCAACATAATAAATACTGAAAGCATTTTACTAATATATGTCAATATAAATGAATAATATAAGATTCAGGGCTAGTTTTATGGACCACATTAAGTGCTGACTTATGTAAACTTTATTGAAGGGAAAATTTTGTTACACAGTTTTCAAATTTGACCAGAAAAATATGTTAACTTTTCCGGTGTGGTATTGGGGAACTTGTTAAAGTGTAATACAAATTATATGAAATGAAACATAAATGTATAAGTGAAAACAATTGAATGAAATTACAACTTTTCAAAGACGATATTGGAAAATTATTGCCATTGGTGAAAGTGCTAAGTTCAATGCAGTCGGTATGATTTCCCTACAGCTAACTTTAAAATCTAAATCTAGTTTTTGGTTGGACGGAGCCCAACAGTTGTCGACAATTACATCCAGGACCCCGAGATGTTTATAAACAATTTTAAAGGAAGGGTTTCATTGTCTTTATCTGCGTATGAGAAAAGAAAAATCATCAGAATTGCTTCTAATTCTGTCGTATCGTTGTCAAAAATAAGAGCTCAAGCTGGAGTGAAAGTGAGCAACTCATCAGTAGGCAGATTGATTAAGAGCTATGAGTATCTTAAATACCTGAAATTGCAAAAAAACACCCCAATTAATGCTCCTCGTAAGGAAAAGCGGCTTGAATTCGCAAGAGAGTACATGGTATCTGTATGCCTGGAGAACCGTTGTATATACGGATGAGCAGAAGTTTAATTTGGATGGGCCTGATAGCTACAACTATTATTTCCGCGATCTTCGCAAAGAAAAACGTTTTTTGAACCGACATCACAGCCGAGAGGACGGCGTTATGATGTGGGGTGCTATTACGTACTATGGCACCATCGATCTTCAATTTCAAAGTGCAGAAATGACTGGTGCAAGCTATAAACCGTTATTGGAATCGGCTTTTCCGGAGTTCAGTGAACTAGTTGGTTCCATATCTTGGATATTGCAACATGATAGTGCCCCTATACACAACGCCAGAGTAGTAAAGGAGTTCATTGCAAGCCAAAATGTTAATATAATTGACTGGCCACCCTATTCGCCAGATCTAAACATTATCGAAAATGTCTGGGGTTGGTTATCTCGTAAGGTCTGTGAAGGAGGTACACAATTTGATGACAAGCAGTCACTAATTAAGGCCATTAATGATACTTGGCATCAAATATCATTGGATTACATAAATTCTGTTTATCTCTCAATGAAAGCCGTATATTTGAAGTTATTAAATAAAGTAAAATAAATTAAAACAAGTAAAAGTGTTAAATTCGGCTGTGCCGAATCTTTGATACCCTCCACCTTAGTGTTAACCAGCAAAATATTAAATTTTAAAAAGGACCTTTTTTAAGAAAATGTACTTTTCTAAAAAAAATAAAAATAAGCTTAAAAATAAAAAAGCATTTTTTAAAAAACTGTTAAAAAAAAAACAAGCTGGGACGAGAGTTGAACCAACAACCCTCAGACTCCAACGCGCAACCCCTTACCCATCACGCCACAGCGACCTTAGATGAAGTGTGACAAAATTCATATAAATGTATGAACACATAAAAGTAGATCTAAACATTCTAAAGTACTTACCTATTATAAAGAACAACAAAGATTTTCAACATGGAAATTCACCACACGGCAAAAGGAGTAGTGTAGTATAAAACTACAAAACTGAATGTGAAAATTTTATGAGTTTTTTTACGTTTCCAATCATACAATTTTTTCCAATGGACCAATTTCGCTGATTTTCAATACCAAACTGCTCAGGAATACGTGGAACATTCTGGCCAAAAACCAAACCGCGTTATCGCCGATTGAAGTCGTGAGAATGTTTTCAACAGACGGACAGACGGACAGACGGACATGGCCTATATCGACTCCGGTTGTTATAAGGATCAAGAATATATTTACTTTATGGGGTCGCAAAGCCTTATTTCTATATGTTACAATCAGAATGACAAACTGATATATACCCTCTATCATTTACAGTGGAGGGTATAAAAACAAGAAAAACAATTTTTCATTGAAATTAGTTAAAGTGCCTCTATTCAAGTGAACCAAAAAAATGGCATATTTTTGGACTTTTTTTATAAATTGCTAAAAAAAAGTTCTTTAGTTAAGACACCACTATTGTTATGATTATATCCTACCTTCCATTACCATTTTAAAATTCTGCAATTGGTTATAAATTGCAAAAGATACAGGCTGCTGAATATAGAATTCTTAGTGCCTATGTTTTTAGCGTTAAACGATTCCCGTACTGTAATCGGTGGACACATGACTAAGAAAAATTTCACCACTTAAAAATGCACAATCGCTCACAACAAACGAATAAATTCCTTCTTAGTATTGACATCATTTATTTTCGAAAGCTGTTTATAAGTTGATCTAAGAGTTAACTGCAACACTTTCGGTTGTTGCACAGGAACTGGTTTATATCATATACATAACCCATCACTCATGCTGACCGTTTCTCTTGCTGAAATCGTGTTTTACGTTCGCACAGTTTTTCGACTCATTTTTTGGTTCGGTCTTCATTAAAATTAGTTTCGTTGTATTAAGGCAGGGCTGTGGAGTCTTGCCAACATTTATTGACTTTGACTCCAACTCTGACTCCAGCGATTTTAAAATCCATAGCTCGCTTCGACTCCGACTCCGGTATTATAAAAATT
Organism: Phaonia tiefii; assembly: GCA_963931995.1. Classification (NCBI taxonomy): domain Eukaryota; kingdom Metazoa; phylum Arthropoda; class Insecta; order Diptera; family Muscidae; genus Phaonia; species Phaonia tiefii. Next base: position 313,465,875 of record OZ008367.1, read on the forward strand.
CACGATTCGACTCCGACTCCAATCTTAAACAAAACCACTTTCCAAGGTATGATTTTCATTAAAAACGAAATAATTTCAACTGCATATAAGATGCCATTGTTGGCAGCACAACACACAAATATTTATTTTAGTATATAAGAAATATTTTTTTAAATGCAAAACTATCCCCCTCTTCAAAGTTATATAAATGTAATTCATTTTTCAAAATAAATTGCCTATATTCTCGAATTGAAAAAAGTTTGAAGTTCGATTTTTTATTTGTATTATTGTAAATGTCTAGCACTTCCGATACCTCTTGGCAAGTACAATTTAGATATAAGTTGTACCATTTTGAAAATGACCAACGAAGTTGGTCGAAATATTTGAATTAACTAATAAAATCGTGACAAAAAGACAACCATATACATTGTTTTCTTTTTCACATACATATGACCTTAAGCCGAAACAAATCGTAACACATATGACTTGAAGGGTCAACTATACATAGAACTAACAAAAATTTACAATAAAATGATCAGCTACGGAGTCAGAATGTTTAACGAATTTGGTTCTTCATTAAATTTCATTATGGGTCGTCATAAGCTAAAATTCTCTAGCTTTATTGTCAGACATCCTTTTTGTAATTTAACTGCACCAAAATATAACCGGCAAAATATCCAAATGTTTTACCAATTTATTGTGGAATAGATGTTACTAGTGCCAAATTTCACTGACAACTTGTTATCACAAGAATTCGCTCAATTCAATATTTATACTTGACTAGCTGGACCCGGAAAACTACGTTTTGCCTTCAAAGTTTTTGTAATGCCAAGGGTCGAACAAAATTTGTTGTTGCATTACGTTAAAACTATAGTTATGGCTGTTATATCGGTTTCTTACAAAGGGGCCGTGGCACCGCCCTCTTTCACCCTGGCTGTAATTCATACTGTTCCAACAACATATATACCAATTGTCATCTTCCTATCTCTGACGGTTCATGAGATATAGCTATTTTAAATTTCAATTTGTATGGGCGGTGCCACGCCCATTTATCCAATTACAGCCAAGTATAGCCAAGGAGTATCAGCAGGTCGTCAGTACAACATTGTGAAGTTTTCATAACTATCGGTCTATTGGTCTATTAGGAAAGCCGTCACAGCGATTTATGGAAGGGGGCGTGGCGCCAACCACTTTCACCCTCACTGTATAGCCTATGTCACCCGCTAGATGATCCCGAATATTGTCTGAAAATTTCATCAAAATCGGTCCAGCCATTTCCGAGTCCATTCGTAACATACACACATACATAGGATTTTTGAAAAGGGGGCGTGGCACCACCCTCTTTCACCCTGGCTGTACAGCCTATGTCACCCGTTAGATGATTCTGAATATTTTCTGCAAATTTCATCAAAATCAGTCCAGCCATTTCCGAGTCCATTCGTAACATAGACACATATATACGATTTTTGAAAAGAGGGCGTGGCACAGCCCACTTTCACACCGGCTGTATAGCCTGTGTCACCCTCCACATGATTCTAAATATTGTGTGAAAATTTTATCAAAATCGGTCCGACCGATTTCGAGTCCATTCATAACATACACACATACATACATACATCCATTTTTATATATGGGCATTTCCACAGAAAGGTCCACCTTTTGTCACATCACGTCACCCTCGTTAATTGCTTACTTTTTAAGGCCAGTTAGTTAGATTGTTTTCTCATCTGTTATTAAATATAGAGCTTCTTACATTCTGTATTTAGTACAAGAATAGTAAACAATCGAATTTCATGGACCTAAAATATAAACATTTTACGACGGTGACGTGATGCTACATAGGGTGGCACTTTCTATGGAAATGCCCATATATAGATTTTTAAATTTATCTCGAACAGTATCGGATAAGAAAATTGAAACTTGCCACACCCATAAAAAACGTGTAGCCACACAGCGGTCTACATATACTCCCGGGTCCCCTGCGTTCGTGCCTGTCAAAAACTGACGTTGTGTGTTTTCAGTAACTATATGATCGCTGGGCCTGCAAAAACCCGCTAAGTGTAATGTTCGGTTCTTTTATAACACAATTAGCGTTTTAGTTATACCTGTGCGTACTTAGTCGTTTTCCGTTATATGCGTTCGTGAACACTAGATACTAAAAGAAATTCCAAGATATTGAACAAATGTTTCCAGAAGAATTTATTTTTAGTGCTTTCCTTGAAGTTGTTAAAAAATTAACCGAATTTCATTAAACCCCAACGATGATTTGTATTCTTATGGAACTTTTTTTCTCTGAGTGAAAATTGCCTAAGGATTAATGGTTATACCTGGACTATTAAAGAATATATGTATTAGGTAGCATTTATTCTTTCCTACATGTGTAATCTAATGACCGACCTTGATATTTATTAGGACTTATCTAAATGTGTGCAGGTGTTGATACAAAGCCTTTTGCAAACATAAAATACATTATAGTATACAGTGGTATTGTAGTTTCATGTACATACGAGTATTCGCCTACGTGTATGTCTATTATGTATAAAGCACCTTCCGGGAATATATTCTGTATATTATGACCATTTGTTTGTTATTCCTGCCATGTTCATTTTGCACTGGCCACTGAGCCCGCTCCCAACTAGTCGGCCATAAACCTTAAAGGTTTATTTGCTTTAACAAATTAATCGTTTGTATCATTTTGTAAAACATTTGCGCAATCTTTTTTTTGTTTCTTTTTATATACATATGTATGTATGTATGTACTATATTAAATTAATATTTATTTTACTTAATTAAAAAAAAAAGAAACACAAAATTTATGTAAAAAGTAATTTGGTTTTACGTCACTTATTATAGAGAAAACAAACAAAAATAGAAAATGATGATGCCAACGATATGAACGTGATAATTAGTAGTTACAAAAATTATTTAACATATCTAACAGATAAAGTGTTGAGACTTAATACACAAAATTTGGAGAAAAGGTAATTGGTGAGTGACATTTTACATATGACGGCTGTTGCCGAAACCACCATGGCCGGACTGTGACGCACCTTTGTTGAAGCCCATTTGCAAGTTGAGTTCGCCTTCGTGGGCGCGCAGTTGTTCATCGGTGAATTCACGTACATTCTTGTCAGCCATTTTGGGACCCAAATGGGGACCATTATATTCGGGATGGTGTTGGGTCTATACGCAAAAAACAAAAATATCAATATTTGTGTTATAAATCTATGTAAATGTTATCTTACAGTGCGTCCCAAGGAGTACAAACACAATGTTACTTGGGGAATATTACGTCTTTCGAAAAGATCAGCAGTCTGGAAGATTTCCTCTTCAGGTACACCGTATTTCTTGATGGCAGCTTGGAATCTTTGAATGTTTTCCATCAACTGGAAGTTGGTGCCACGTTCCTGGATCTTTTTCACCGAGCCTGGTGCCATTTTGTTGATCAATTTGCACAGGATAATACCGTCCTTCAAGATGTCTTCATATTGGCCGGAAGGGACCTTTTCGCCTAAAACTTCAAAGATCCAGTTGATGACTTCTTGTTCCTGTTCCTTGTTGCGGGGCTGCAAAGATTGAAATAAATAATGGGAAATATTTTGTTAAAAAAATTTTAGAAACTATACGTATCGAATTAGAGCGAATACTAAGGGTTTTTTAACACAGACGCTACAAAAGTAAATCGATAGGGACAGCAAGCGACGCCATATTTTTTTCCGCTCTTTTGGCACTTCTCTTCAGTAAGGTTTGCCATTTCATCAGGGAAAGACATACGAGCCAACAACGAGTCGAAATTATTAAAATTTACTACCAAAATTTGGAGTCAGTGACCTCAACTTTAAGAGGCCAACTTTAAGAGGCCTCAACAATCAGCGATGAGACTCATTTCTGGCTGAATGGCTTCGTCAATAAGCAAAATATGCGCAAGTGGTCAGACAGCAATCCACACGTAATCCATGAGTCATCATTGCATCCCGAAAAAATTACGGTTTGGTGCGCTTTATGGGCCGGCGGCGTCATTGGGCCGTACTTCTTCCGTGATGATCAAGACCGGCACATTACTGTGAATGCGAATCGCTACCGCTCAATGATAACCGAATATTTTTGGCCCCAATTGGATAATATGGACTTGAAGGACATGTAGTTCCAACAGGACGGCGCCACCAGCCACACAGCGAATGCCACAATCAATTTGTTGGAAACCAAGTTTGGTGAACGTGTTATTTCACGAAATAGCCCAGTCGATTGGCCGCCTCGGTCGTGCGATTTGACGCCGTTAAATTATTTCCTGTGGAGCTACGTCAAGTCTATGGTCTATGCCAACAAGCCAGCGACGATTGATGAACTTCGTACGAATATCGAACGTGAAATTGCAGCAGTATCGGCCGATTTATGCTTGAAAACCCTCGAGAATTGGGTTCAGCGTCTGGACTTCTGCAAGCGTGCCCGTGGTGGACATGCAAAAGAAATCGACTTTCATACATAATGGCATCGAACGTGTTTTCACAGGAATAAAGAATTTCATTGGTATCTAAAACCGGTTTTGTTTTATTTAAAAAAACTTTTGTAGCGCTCTTATTGAAAAACCCTTTATAAATTATAATTCTCAATCAACGCGTATGAAGGAAAAATGCTGTGAAAGATCGTATTCAAAAAAATCTCGGAATTGTGGGCTGTTTAGAGAACAGATCGTTTTTCTACTTCTTTAGCATAATTTTCTTATAATCTTTCATAAATTGTTTCATTAGTGTCAAAATAATTCCTTCCTAAAATGAGGCCTGCGGAATGCATATAACCAAGAAGGAGATTTTCGGAAATTTCTTTTCCGATTCTTTTTAACCGTGATGTAATTGGAAAATTTCATATAAATTTTAAAGTTATGTTTGTTATTTAATATTTTTAAAGTTGGTCGTGGTAAAATTTTCTAAGATAGACACATACATACTTATAAATAAATATGTAGAAGTGGATAATGATTTTGTGATAAAATAAATTATTTTAGTTGTATTTTTGTTTAACAAAAATATATTTAAGTAAATGCCTTCTTAGGCCTTCCTCTTTGCATGCCTTCTAAGCCTACTTTAGGCAATGGGCAAGGAAGGCCTTGCCTTAAAATCTCACGCAATGTTAAAAAGAAAGGAGGAGGTAATGTGTAGGCAAGTCCTTCCATATTTTAAAGAAGGCCAGGCCATCCTGGTCATGACTTCCGCCGCTGGGATATTGATTTGCTAACATATCGAGACGGCAAATCTCGAGATATCGAGACGGACAATCGCTTATCCGCCCAACTTTTGTACAAAATGGTACAAAAATGAGCGTGGCACTGAAGTCTATTAGTAATTACACAGTAGCTGTAAGTAATATATTGCCTAGTACCGAATTTCATTACGATCGGATGTGGTTTACGTTGATCGTGTCGAACAACCGGTCATCCATCCAACTTTTGTATGAGAGGTACCAGAATGGGAGCGGAAAACAACTTATGTTCCACAGGAGAGTGACATTTGACTAAATATTGTCCAATACAAAATTTCATAAAAATGGGTTCGAATTTGAGGGACTTCTCGTGCCAAACCACCAGACGGCCAAACAGGTCTTGTATGAGAGGTACCAATATGGGCATGGCAAAATCACCCTTGTCTTAATCGGTGATTTGCGTGAAGCCTTCTATCTAATTTTATTAAGGTCGGAAGTGTTTCACGCGATTTATCCGATTGACAACCCGGAAGACCACTAAGCTTTTGAATTGGAGGTACCAGAATGGACGTGGTTACTTATATGCGTTAAATTTATTCCTTATTAAATGATATATATATATATTACTGAGGGTATAAAAAGGATATAGCATATTTTTAACTATAAATACATTTTCGAGTACTAATTTGTTCTTGTATAATATTTTCCATTTCGCAGGAAATTGGACAAAACTTCATCCATATGAAACAAAAAACAAAAATTGCTGCAAAACATCGATGAAAAATGCCCTTCAGTGTAGAACTAATTTGTTGGTGAAAAATAGCAGCATCAGATATCAATCAACATTTTTATAATTCTGAGAAAATTGTATTGAATTTTAAGGAATTGAATTTGAAGGAACAAATCATCCATATTGCCAACTCCAATTAAATTTTTCAAAAAATTGATTTCCGTTTAAAAAAAATCAATGAGTGTTCGAACTCACGGATGATGTGTTAACACCTTTTTGCTACACGGTACCTGTACGATTTCTATGAACACATTAGTAAATGTTACATTGGAAAATAAAAAATAATAGCTTTTTGTATACACCGGGCAATGCTGAACATCAAACGACTCGCTTTGTTTGGCCATATCAACAGCAACGAAACAGCCAAACACACAATATCACACATACTTTGTACGAAGTAGCTGACGTATTAGTGTGTCACCATAAACTCGACTGCGCAAGCCCATGGGCTTGCAAATGGAATTTTGCGTGACTATGCTTTATATCTCCGTTCAACAACAGCAACAGACACATGTACATACTTACATTATTATGTTAATACATACAATTTCGTTTGCCTCACCCCTGCCACACCACTCTTTCATTGCTCTCTTGCTCGCTCATTTTTGTTTAACACGTCATTATTCTCTTTCGCAGTCGCAGAAAATCTGGTTTTAGCAGCAGAATAAAATTTGGTTTTAGCAGCATAAAATCTGGTTTTAGCAGCAGCATAAAATCTGACTTTGATAGATTTAGTCTCTATACGCCGTTATAGATGTTAACACATCAAAACCTAAACAAATACAATAAAATACAAGACAACTGAAACAATAAAATAATTTATTATATCATCCAGACGTCGCAAACGCCTACTCCCAGCTCACTGACACGTCACGAGCTGTAGAACGATAAGTAGGAGTATGCAACTCTTGGGCTCGAGTGAAAGAGAAAACAAACGCAACCCCGAGCAAGTTGCATTTGATTAGGGGGTATTCACGACACAGCTGATCGACGATGAAATATGAAATTTATAGAAAATAGAGTAGATATACGAGATAGCGATAAGCAACCAGAAGCAAAAAATGCAGCAACACATGTTTAAATAGTATTTTATTGATAGTAATTACAGCTAAATTATGTTTTATGTTGGTTGGAATTAACAAAAATACGCATTCCCTTTTATTTATAGCTTTCTATCCGTTTTATGTCCAACCAAAGAGTAACATACAATAACAACTCAAATCTACTACCTCGTCGTCATCGAGATAACGTAAAGAGAGGGATGCCGACTCTTATCTATTTCTCTATTGTTTGACACTGGATTTCCGCCGGCTCTGTATCATCTCAAATATGTAAATCAAGAAATCTATTTTGTAGAGTCATACGAAAAACTCGTCGTCATCGAGAGAATGTAAAGAGTGGGATGCCTACTCGTATGTATTGGTCTATGGTTTGATAATGGATTTCTGTAGGCTGTGTATCGTCTCAAGCATGTAAATCGAGAAGTTAAGGAGCTGCTAACGTCCCACACTGGAGTCGTATAAATCTATTTTGTAGAAACTGGTTCCAAGTAATGAATGTGGATCGGTCTTTTTATTTAATCGCCATAAATTTACAACACTGTACAGAACATAAGTAAATACATAAACTGTACCAGAGAGTACATTTAATTCCATCGCAAATCCTCGTAAAAATTACAAAAAGTTAATAAAACCTAACATTGCTTAATAAGTGTCAAAAAAGTACATCATGAGTACCAACATTTATATAATTTAAGTACATTGTTGGTACACATGATATACGTTTTGGTACTATTTATGTACTTTTGGTATGTACATTATGTTAACATTTTGTAAATTTGAGGCAATTAAATGTATTTTCTGGTATAATTTATTTACTTTCTGGTACTTATGTAGTATGTACTTTTTTTTGGTACACATTAAAGATAGCAACGATCTACCCACTTTCAAGATGTCTTACAGTTTAATCGTCAAGAAGAAACCAAACCAAATATAAGAAGATAATAACAAATAATATTTAAATGAATCGTAAGCGAATCAAATTCATCCGAAGCTTAAGCGAATCGAATTCAAATAAACGGGTACAGTTTGTTTTGCACTTGTACTTGTATTGTCCGTGTGTGGTCAAAGTATAAAAACAAAACATATATGTATTGACAATCGGCAAGTGCCACGGTAAGGAAACAATTAAATCAGCTGTTCTAGTAACACAACCTTGCATAGTTCAACCATGGGACAAACACACAAATAAATTCATATTCGCGTGTATTTTATGTGTTCTTGGAAAACATTTTGTACTTTGTGGTACACTTTATGAGGTTTTCGGTACCTATACTGATTTATTTGCACATTTGTTGTGTTTTTGTACAATCGTTACATATATTTTTCCAAGTTTGTACCTTTTGCAAATATATGGGTTTTAAGACGTTTGGGAGTAGTGAGTCGTTGCACGACGCACGAGCTCGCGGAATATATTTTACACAAACGAATCCTATCACGAGTTATTTTATTGGTCGTTTTACGAACCAAAATAGTTCCGAACGCCGGTTAATTTGTTCATACCAACTATAGGCGCGGGTAGGGATTAAATTCACAAAGTGAAAACTTCCAATTCACAAAGTGAAAACTTCCAAACACATTTTGTTTAACACAAATTCTTTTGTGTTAAACTCCTCCAAAACGGCTGTACCGATTTGTACGAAATTTTGTGTGCATATCGGGTAGGTCTCAGAATCGGCCAACATATATTTTTCATACTCCTAAATGATAAGGATGACCGACCCCTATATAGAACATAGCTTTGTCCGACTGCGAAACACCGATTGTTAAACTGCGAAAAAACACACACTGATGTAGCGGCAGCGAATAATTAGTTGTTTTGTGTGGGTGCGAAACACTCTGAGAGCAAAGAGAAAAAGAGAATAACGTTTATAAAAATGAGATAGCAAGAGAGCAACGAAAATTGTGTGAACTTGTGTAGCGTATGTACGAACATAAAAATGTATGTTTGTGCATCGGTCTGTTACTTTGCATTCTCTTTGTTTTTTGTGGGAATAAAACAAAAAGTATTAAGCAAGAAAATCCTTTTTTTTAAACGGTACCTGTTCAATTTTTATGAACACATTACTAAATGTTACATTAGAAAATAAAAAAATTTTTTTTGAGCTGAATTCTCGTTTGCTATTGCACTTTCTTTTTTCTTACATCTGCTTTAACATTAGATGCAATATTGGTAAAATAAATAAAGCAATACTTAGATCCCTGAAATAATTTTTGTTTTGTTTTGTCATAAACAGAGCGACGACAAAAAGTATTGAATAGTATAGAGAACTTATTGCACTCTTTTTGCGCTCTCATGTAGAGAGTCTGAGTTAAAGAGCATAAACGAGTCTTATTCTCTTTATAGAATATTTCAATATAAATGCACCATTTCGACAATGTTCCCGCTAGGGTTGGAAATTAGTTCAGAAACACAAGAATAAGTAGTTCTTCTGTAAACACCACTAGTTCCAGCTCAGATTACCCTTCAGTATATTTAACTGGCGAATTTAACATGGGCTTGTCATTGGAGGAAACCAATTGACTTCCCTCTCGTTTACACTACACCAACTTCTTCTATAGTTCCGAAATACTATTTACGTATCTAGTTTTTTGGAACTAACTACGTAATCGACATAGCAGGACTGTTTCTCACTCTAATCACTAGTAATTGTTTCCTACACTAATTACTTGGATCTGTTACCAAACTAGCTATTTAAATCAAAAATAAATTAGATTTTGTTGAAATTTTTTATTTTTTAATGACAAATTCTTAAATTATACATATAATTTAATATATATATACATATATATTTATTGCAATAAAAAAACAAAAATTCAATTATTCATTTAGATTTAAATATTTCAAGACAATAAACACAAAATTAAAATAAAGTAATTCATATAAAAAATATTCCTGAGATCAAAAAACTAAATCAATTATTATTATATAAAATAATATAAGAATTAAAAAACAAAATACATTTATGATCTCTTTTCTGACGCTGCTTTAGCAATACAAACATTCTTGAAATGCCGTTTCTTTTGTAACTGTATTGCTTTGCGAAGCTTCGCTTCCGCTGTTTCTTTGTCGGAATGAGGAATGGATTCTAGAAATGCAAAAATTTTACCTTTCAATTTAAAAATATTAAAAACATGATTGTTGTTACCTGTTAGAGCGGTGTAAAAATTGTCTAAATTTTTAAGACATTTTTTCCCATGAATCCCATCGATATTATATTCTAATGTATTAAATCTTTCTATAAAATTTTCCTTTGCACTTTTTACAATTCTTTTTAAATGTCTTTTGCTTGCCATCTTTACCTGATTAGAAAACACGTGTTATATATTTTTTTTTTAATTTTTTACAACTTCACTCCACAAAACTCACAATGCAACTGAAGAACGCTTAAATCAATACAGATTACAGGAACAAATTATACATTTTTTTTGTTTGTTTTAAGAATAACGGGACGTTTTTTTTTGTTTGATTTATAAAGCAAAGTACACTTGATGGATCACAACAGCAAACTACCAACAACAAAATGTGAACAAACGCACAAGTGGATCTGTTCTCGTTTACTTGGGGTGAGTTCGGTAGGTAGTGCGAAATATCGCGCTACAGAGATAGTAATTAATGGAAATTAATTTCCTTTCGTCAACTATATATATAGTTATTAGTGGTAGCTAGTGGAAACTGACTTCCAAGAGTTGACTTCCTATCTGGTTCTTAGTGACAATTTACTTCTTTGAAAACTAGCGGGTTATTACATAAACCAATACACAAATCATAAATGCTACAAAAGGCATCAATGTTTCACATGAAAATTATGAATGGACCAAGTTATGACAAAAAGAGTGTAATACGTGTTGAATAATTCGCCAGATGCATGCATTTCATTCCGTGAGTTCTCTATACTATTCAATACTCTTTGGCGACGACGACCTGCTTGATTGTTGGCTGTCGCTACCTCAATACCATCATACTTATTTTCAGGCAGAAACTATTGTTGTACAACAACCACGTATGTGATGCTAACGCTGTGTGTCGTTTGCATGTGTTCACTTTGATAGATTGCCCTACACGTGCCTGTAGATGTTAACACATCGAAAACACAAATGTGCTGGGATTAAGTGTCACGGGATTTGAAGTCACACAAAAGTGTAACAAATTAAGACAACGTTTTTAGGAATGATTTAAATTAATTTGTGTATCTAAAATATTAAAGTTTATAAAACACAGAAAATAAAAACCAAAATAGCTAACAAAACTTCCGTAAGGGAAAATATGAAGGGTACACAATGTTACATTCTTTTATAACTGTATGTAAACTCTTGCAATTTAATTTGCTATAAACTAAAGCACTTCATGTAGCGCTGTAAGCAAACCAAATGGGATACAGAGAAGAGATTTGTTTTGGCAAAGTTGTAATTGCCAAATTTCTTCGCCCTGTTACTCAGGCAAAAAACTGCACTCAATAATCCCCATTCAGAGGAAGAATAAATCCTAATTTCATTTAAATTGAAGGCGTTCTCGTGAAAACGATATTCCAAGTGGTTTGGAATTATAACATTTAAATCAAAAAGCATAAATTCAATGTGATTTATATAAGGCATATCATACTATTCAGAGAAACCAAGTGGCTCGTAATTTCTTTATTATACACATTTATAAATACACAAATTATATGATTTAAAACATTTGAATTATTTACAACCACCTCTTTAGCATAATTGAAGTGCTGTTATATATTTTTCTGCATAACTCATTAGAAATTAATTTGTTATACAAAATTGTTTAGGTATTTTCAAGTATCACTTGTAATATTTTCTATTGTATTTATTCATTTACCAGTAAGCCAACCTAAATCAAAAGAAAAAAAGGCATAAAAAAAGTAAACGACCACTATACAAGCAAATTTATATAAAAAAAATTTAAACACTAAAAAAAAATATAAATGGCAACTGAAAAGCAAAACGTTTAGAAACGACATTGAATGGTAGCCAAAACAAAAAACAAAAAAAAAATAATTCAATGAGAAATCAAGTGAAATGTTGTGCATTCTGGAATAATTTACGTTGCGTTGTTCTAAATTCTGTAGAAATTTTTGGCAATTTATTAACTTTTTTGTTTTGCTTTCTATGCTAAAATTTGTTTAATTTAATTAAGCCAATTGGCCAACTGCCAAAGACCAAACAACCATTTAATACTAAAATACATCTCGTATACGAACGATACTCATGTATACAACACCCACAAACATAGTCATTGTACAGACAGACTATGGACGTACTCGTATTACGTACAATGGGCTCCCATGGAATAGTAACAAATAATAAAGTAATTTTTTTACGCAAAAAATTCGCTGTTCGAGGTGGATTTGGCGTTTGAACTAATACATGAATGACCATGTCATAAAATTTTATGAAACACAATGTTCGATCCGCCCGTCCAGAAATATGTAAACGTCAGTGAAAGATTGGTCTGTTGTCATGTTTTTAAAAATTGTTATTTCAACAATATTGCAAAATATGTTAAATTTTTGTTGTGTTGAACCAAATTCGTTTGGAATATTGTTTAGATTAAATAAAAAAAGAACAAAAAGGATATCCTCATTTTCTTGCAGTTTAGCGAAATGCTTAGAGTCGATCATAAATTTTGACGTTTATACGGTTTGTTTGTTTATAAGAAAATCTGGATATTTGAAAGACATCGTTTGTAGTGTTTATGAAAATTTACGAGTGTTCTCTTTTAACTACAAAAATTAAAAGTTAATTAAAAAAATCAATGAGCGTTCGAACTCACGCGCGATGTGTTAACACCTTTTTGTTACACGGTACCTGCTCGATTTCTATGAACACATTAGTAAATGCTACATTGGAAAATATAAACAGAATAGTTTTTGTGCTGAATTCTCTTTTGGTTTTGCACTTTCTTTTTTCTTACATCTAGTTTAACATTAAATGTAATATTGTTAAAATAAATAAAGCAATATTTAGCTGACTGAAATAATTGTTTTTGTTTTGTCATAAACAGAGCGACGACAAAAAGTACTGAATAGTATAGAGAACTTATTGCACTCTTTTTTCGATCTTATCTACAGAGTGTGAGTAAAATAGGATAAACGAGTCTTATCCTCTTTATGAAATATTTCAATATAAATGCACCATTTCGGCAATGTTATTACATAAAACAATACAAAAGGCATAAATGTTGCAAAAGGCATCAGCGTTTCGATTCTATACTATACGTCTTGTGCACATGTCATAAGGTGATCGCCAATAGTGACAAACTGCGGAGAATTCCTGCTGACTTTTTACCAAATGTATGAAAATTTTAGGGAGTGTCATGAAGGTTTTTGTATGAGAGTGGATCGGCAAGTTAGCAGGGACTCTGACGTGTCACTCCTTAGTCACTGATGATGTATTTAGGAAATTTCCAATTGGATGTTGAATAGTATCGTATCATGGTACCAACAACTTGTGGAAGCACTAGCCCAGCTGTATTGAACTGATTTTTTCTCTTATGTCAAAGCTAACTGATGCCGTATTAAAGACATCCATCCATTGGTTACAACCTCCTATGGAAATAAATTCTGTATTATGTTTGCGATTGTGCGCTGCGTTTCCAAGTTATAGCTATTTTTTATTTTAGTGATTTTAATATTTTGGAGATTTTTTGGAAAAAAAATCTTCCATACGAACACTTAATGAACAACCCTTAGAAACCGGCAAAAAATTAGGTATATTTTCGATAGGACGCAACTGTTTCCAAAAAAAAATGCGTTTTAACGATTTTTGTTTCAAAAATTGTACTTTTAGCGATTTTTAAAAAAAAAGTGATACCACACTAAAGACATCAATTGGTTAAAGCCTCCTGTGGAGGTAAATAATTTAGCACTTGTGCGATTGGACGCAACGTTTCCGAGGTATGGCTATTTTTTTTAGCGATTTCTTATTTTGGCGATTTAAAAAAAAATTCTTCCATACGAATGGGACCACTTTATGAAAAACCATTTGTTTGTATACAACCAACGTTCGCCTACAATTGCTGTTTTTGAAATGTTTTTTCCGTAAAAATCACATAGAAACGTTTTAATTTTCATACTTAAATTCATTCTAAATATCAAATAAAACACACGCATTTTGTAATTTTGTATACATTTTCATTATTTTTCAATCAGCTGAGTTGACACAATACAGGCACTGAACAAAAAACAAAATGCCTGTTTTTTTTTTGGTTTGATGAATTTGTTGTCGTACTGCATCTACCGTTATATTTCTCCCATGAATAGTATAGAGAACTTATTGCACTCTTTTTCCGCTCTCATCTAGAGAGTCTGATTAAAAGTGCATAAACGAGTCTTATTCTCTTTATAGAATATTTCAATATAAATGCACCATTTCGACAATTTTACTACATAAAACAATACAAAAAGCATAAATATTATACAAGGCATCAATGTTTCACATCAAAATTATGAATGGACCAAGTTATGACAAAAATAGAGTAAAACATTCTGAATCATTCGCCAGATGTCTCCAGTGCTCTTGAGTCATACAGTTCATTCCATAAATTCTCTATACTATTCAATACTCTTTGGCGACGACGACGTGCTTGCTTGTTCACTGCCGCTACATCAATACCATCATACTTATTTTCAGGCAGAGACTATTGTTGTACAACAACTACGTATGTGATGCTAACGCTGTGTGTTGTTTGGATATGTTCACTTTGATAGTTTGGCCTACCCGTGCCTATAGATGTTAAAACATCAAAAAAATGGTTTCCTGGCACAGCCAACGAAGGGATTTTGAGAGCTTCTCACAACCAGTGAGCTGTGCGGGTTCTAGTTTTACACTCACTGATTGGGACCTACAGTTTTATACCGGTTCCCAACGGTAGTTTGAAAAGCGTTTTCGTGGCTAATTAATGGATAGTGTCGCCGTCACTATGCGAGGTGACCGCCGCTGAAAGAAATGTAAAGTGGTCATCAGTCAGAGCAGACATCGAACGCTCGTTCTCATGCAAAAGAGCCGCGCACACTACCATTGCGCCACTGGCGGCCACGAAACTGGAAGAATAATTGACATAATGGTCGACGAAAGACATTAAAACTTAAACAGAGGTGTCAGTGGACAACCGAGTGGAATGAAGTTTCCTTCGCTATATACAAAAAAATACATATGTATATGTACATATATGTACCACCTAGTGTGTCAAACAAGTTTTTTTTTTTATCACAACGCAATTAAAGTTTCCCCCTCTGTGTTGCATTTTCATATAGTGTGTGTTTTTGTTGTTTTATAAAATCATATTTTTAAATTAATTTCCGATTGTTTTGAGACTTGCCAGCGGTTTCATATGAAAATTGAAGGTTGTTTGCATATAAATCAAAACAAAAATAGTGAATTCATGAAATATGACTCCCTAGGTGGGGTTTGGTAATCATGGCCAGACATTTTTTTTTCTATCACGATATTCTATTCGCATGCGTCTGTGTTTACAAGGCTGTTTGCGTCCAAACCTGCTCACAGTCCGAATGTTTTACCCCGGGTTACACTAACTGATGCCGTATTAAAACATCCATTTGTTAAAGCCTCCTATGGAGGTAAAAAATTTATTATTTTTGCGGTTGGATGCAACGTTTCCGATTTATAGCTATTTTTGATGTGTGAACATCTATAGGCGCGGGTAGGGACAAAATTCACAAAGTGAATACATCCAAACACATTTTGTCGGACTGGGATCACACAGATTGTCAGACTGAGACTACTGGACCGATTTGTATGAAATTTTTTGTGGATATCGGGTAGGTCTCAGAATCGGCCAGCATCTATTTATCATACCCCTAAATTATAAGGGTGACAAATCCCTATATACATAGAACACTGATTTGTCCGACTGCGAAGCACAGATTGTCAAACTGCGAAAAAAAACACACACTGATGAAGCGACAGCAAGTAGTTGTCTTGTGTGTGTGCGGAGCACTCTCAGAGCAAAGAGAATAATGACGTGGTTATACCGTAAAATTCGCTAGCAAGAGAGCAACGAAAATTGTGTGAACTTGTGTAGCGTATGTACGAACGTAACAATGTATACATGTGCATGTGTCTGTTGCTTTGCATTATCTTTTTTTTTTTGTGGGAATAAAACAAAAAGTATTAAGCACGAAAATGTACCGTGTAAGAAAAATGTGTTAACACATCGCCTGTGAGTTCGAACACTCATTGGATTTTTTTGACGTAGAATACGTCTTACCTTACGGTATGAGGAGTTGAATTGAATTTGAGGAAACGGCTAGATGAATTTTTTTAAAATTTTTTTTGTAGGTAAATGAAGATGTTATCTTTCGTTTGATATACATTTCATATTGGTTGATATATTTCTAGTATTTTAATTTCTCAAATGAAAATTGTTTATTTAAATGAAAATTGTAAATTTAGGTGTGGCGTTTGGTTGAGTGTTTTTGGTTGCTCAACATTGCTTAGGAACATGTATCTAGTAAAAAGTGAAACGAACAGCAAGCTAATGTTGCTTGGCAACATGTATCTAGTAAAAAGTGAAACAAACAGTAAGCTAACGTAATAAAGCTTTTTTGCGAAAGCTTCAATAAAGCTGTTGTAACATTAATTTTGAATTGTAAAGCGTAAAGCTTTCACACAACGCTCGAATGCTAATGCGAAGACTCGATAAGTTAAACCTTTTTTAATATTAGGGCGGCCCTCTCAACATTCGCAGAACTTATTTCAATAAAAATATTAATTAAAATACATAAATTAAATTAAGTTTAAAAAAATTGAACATAATATTTTTTTTGTTAAACGGACATGAATCAAATGCCGTTGGTAAATATAAAAATTACAGCAGACAGTTGTCCGAGGCCTTCGGCCACGGACTGTCCCTGTAGGCTGTGTCAGAGACACGGCCATTAAGTTTAACGTAGAATACGCCATCCGATAAGACAGAAAACAAATATAACAATAAATGATAAATAATATAAGCAAATGAATTTATTGTTATATGTATATGTTTTCTGTCTTATCGGATGGCGTATTCTACGTTAAACTTAATGGCCGTGTCTCTGACACAGCCTGCAGGGACAGTCCGTGGCGGAAGGCCTCGCACAACTGTCTGCTGTAATTTTTTTTTATTTTAGCGATTTTCTTATTTTGCCGATTTTTTGGAAAAAAAATCTTCCATACCAATGGGACTACTTTATGGAAAACCCTTAGGAACCCGCAAAAATTGGCTATATTTTCGATAGGATGCAACTGTTTCCAAAAAGGACGTTTCAACGATTTGTATTTAAAAAATTTTAGTTTTACCGATTTTTTTAACAAACGTGGTGCCGTATTAACGACATCCATTGGTTAAAAGCTCCTATGAAAAGAAATTACGTATTATTTTTGCGATTGGACGCGATTGGAGTTATGGCATTTTTTGTGTTTAGCGATTTTTTTATTTTTGGCGATTTAAAAAAAATCCATACAAATTGCACGACTTTATGAAAAACCATTAGAAATTCAGAAGAAATACTTATTTTTTCGATTGGACGCTTGGTTTCCGGAATATAGACATAAGGGCGTTTTAACGATTTTTGTTCAAAAAAATTTAGTTTTAGCGATTTTTTTTTATAATAAAGTTCTGCTGTGTTAACGACATCCATTGGTTAAAGCCTCTTATGGGGATAAATTATGTATTGTTTTTGCTATTGGAAGTAACGTTTCCGAGTTATGGAAATTGAAATTGAACGACTTTATGAAAAACCCTTAGAAATCCAGAAAAATACTTATTGTTTCGATTGGACGCTCCGTTTCTCAGGAAAACAATTATTTTATAAATTCTTTTTATATTTGATCAAAAATGGGGATGGATTACCCTGGGTAACCCATTTCCCATCCCCGTGGGTAATTGGTAAAGGCCGCTTACCCATTCCCCATGTGTAATGGGTGATCCTCATCGTCGTGAGTAACTACCTATTATTTTCTCCATTACCCTTTATGGGCTGAGCTAACAGATCAGGGTTTTGTACAATCTTGACCGGAACAACCGGCGAAGGTGGATTTTATAGTCAGTAACAATAAGACAAAATGAATAGTTCTCATGACCACAGATTCATCCCGACTGGAACAATACGTGAATTCCGGCAGCCATTTTAACTTCGAGGTACTGAATGAGACGTCAGCCATTGAGTTAAATAGTGAATTGTGTTTTCTTTTTTGAAGTTCCAACCATCATGTGTTACTGAACCAAGTCAGATTCGGGTGTACAAACAGAATTCATGAGAAATTCGTTTACAGCATTTGAAATTTACTTAAGGGCCAATTGAGGCCAATTGAGGTCAATTAAGGTTAGTTATTGCGACCTAATTGATACCAAATTCGATAGTTGCGACCGAATTGATGTCACGTTCGGTTCTAACAACTGAATCGATGCCAAAATTCGGTTGCTGCAACTACATTTGGTACCAATTTGAGATTTTGCATCCAAACTAATTTGAATTTGTTGCAAACGAAATTATGGTAAGACAGTATGAATATAACTGAAGATGTAGTTGTCACAACCGAATCAGTTATGAAACGATATTGCTTCAACCGAATTTGTGTTGTGGGAACTAAATTCAGTCGTGACAACCTCAATTTTATTGCGGCAGCCGCATTACGGTTGTGGCAACCGTAATTCGTTGGCAACAGATGAACTTACGGATGCTACAATCTCGTTTCAAACAATTAGTACTTTGAGTCCAATGAGTTGGAGCAGAAGAAACATTCATTCTTTCATTTAAAATCTTGAGATATGGCTAAATACAATATAGTCGAATCTGACAAAAACAACGTTAATTTATTAATTTTTAATAGTTTATGGGAAATGCTTTGACATATGAGTGTTATTTCTAGTATTGGCACAGGCTGGATAAATTCATCTCGGCCAGAAAATTTTACTAAATTTTTGATAATTTTCATGTGATGATTTTTTGTGACTTTTTGTGTAGCTGAAAGCGAACCACAGACTCGTCATTCATGAGCATGAACATTAGCTATCGTTGAAGTTAGTTATCGGTTTACCGCCTATCCTGCTACCAAATAAGACTGTAATCGAAGTTGTTCGCAACGGTATCATGTTCACAAAATATTTTGATAATATTTTTCAAATTCATCAGGTAGATAAAACGTTATCGACTAAGCTCATGCTCATGAATGACAGGTGTCTGGTACTCTTAATTCAACAGCAGTATGCCGATAACTCTCAGAACGAATTTCAAGAAGATAATCAAAAATGAGTGAAAACTGGAAAGCGCACAGCTCAGTGATTGTGAGAAGTTCTCCCCGGTTCCTTCATGGGATGTAATGGGAAACCATTTATTTATTTATTTTAATCAAAAATACAAGAGTTATTGAATTGGCAATGCAAGGTGGTCATGTGATTTATCGTGGAATTAAGTTATCCTTAGGAATTTGTTCCACTCGCTTACATCCTACATGGTAGGACTATTTGGTTGTCAAGAAGATTTCTCCGCATTGGATGCAGAGCCAGATCCATGTTCCATATTTAATTCGCGCACGAAGCACTTCGAAGCATATGACCGACTAGAATGAACAAATATTCCTTCTTTTGTAATTAGCCACAGTAAATTAACATTTATCACAGTCCCTAGTTTAAGTGTGAGTGGGTGACAAACATTCACCTTTACATATATATTCCCTGGACATATGACGATTTTCACATATTCTCTGTTTTAAAAAAGGCCACTGAATATTGACCCAAATAATAATTAATCATAATTATAGTAGAAAAACTTGCAGATATCAAAAAACTAAATAAACACAGAGTTTACAGAAGCATTTTTGTTATTACATGAAAATCAACACAACCCATTAGTAACACCGTAACTTTTTATTAAACCTATTTTACATTAATATGGCTAAAAATAATTTCATGACTTAAGTTGTTTTAATTACAGCTAAAAAAATAACTACGTATGTATTTATTTAAATCCCAACCAAGCGAGTAGAAAAACTTTTGCACATATTCATAAGTTTTCAAGTATTAACGTTGATAAATATAAATATTCATGTACAGGACATAAAAAAGGCGAAAATAGCAATAAATTAAAATTAATAATTTTATGTCCCTTCGTGATATTTAACAACTAACAATATTGAAATACACGTACATTAGACCGATTCACATTATATGGTGGGGGAAATTCTTTTTGTCCACCCTTAAAAATGTACTTTGGATGACTTCTGATGATTCCTAAAGTTGCAACCTACTACTTGTGGAGCAATTTTCGGATGTTCAAATTTCCAATTCAACCTATTGTGCACCCTAATGTACATTTGTGCAATCGGAACGTTTATACAAATATAAATATTTATAAACTATATTAAAATAATTTGCATATATAATTTGCATATACGCAAGATTTTATTAATTTATTTTGCCAAACAAAATACTTTGCATGCATCCAAAAACGAAACAAAAAATTAAAAGGATTTTAAATAAAAAGTAACTTTTAACGAATACAATTTCCACTTTTTATCTTTGAACAGACAAAAAAAATGTTTTATACAAAAACTAGTTCTGTTGAAACTTGTTTTTGTTTTAACAGATTTTGTTACTGACCATTAGGGTGTACTGAAAAATTTTATTGGATTGGTGAAGGGGAAGGGGGTCGCAATAGATGCGGTTTGAAAAGCTTATTACGGGAACATATGCTCTTTTACTCAGACTCGCTACATGAGAGCGGAAAAGAGTGCAATAAGTTCTCTATACTATTCATGGTAGAAATATAATGGTAGATCTAGTACGACAACAAAAAGAATCCAAAAGCAACCGGCGTTTTGTTTTTGCTCAGTGCCTGTATGGTGTCAACTCAGCTGATTGAAAAATAATGAAAATGTATACAAAATATTGCCGCATGTCCTCTGCACTTTACAAAATGTGTGTGTTTTATTTGATATTTTGAAAGTGTTTAAGTATGAAAATTAAAACGTTTCTATGTGATTTTTACGGAGAAAATATTTCAAAACAACGACTGTAGGCGCACGTTGCTTGTATAAGAACAAAAGTAAACAAACTTTGACATAAGAGAAAAACTCACTCCAGAAAAAATTCAAATGAGCTGGGCTAGTGCTTATTCTATTTGTTTGTACCACGATACTATTCAATACATTTTGTCGTCGCTCTGTCTATGACAAAAAAAAAAACAAATATTTCAGTGAGCTAAATATTGCTTTATTTTTTTTAACAATATTACATCTAATGTTAAAGTAGATATAAGCAAAAAGAAAGTGCAATAGCAAAAGAGTCTTCAGCAAAAAAAACTATATTTTTTTTATTTCCCAATGTAACATTTAGATACTAATGTGAAACACTTATGGGAAACACACTTTATATTTGCATCGAAACAACAAAGAAAGACAGATTTTTAGGCAGACTACCTTAGTAACTATTCTAGTTCTATACTCAGTGATTGGCAGCTAAAGTTCCGAACGGAGTTTTGAGAAACTTTTGTGTGTCTAATTGTGACCGTCGTCGAAGAAACCATAAGGTGGTCGAAAGCCACGGGATCGAAGCCACGTTCTCATGTATAAGTGTTGCGCACACTAACCACTGCACCACCGGCAGCATAGTACCAACTTTAATTAGGTTTCGATATTTGTTTTTTTGTGGAACGAACTTCCTCATCGCACGATGTGGGATGGGGCTAAATGAAAAAAAATTAAACAACTTTTATTTAAACACTATCATGATACAGCCATAGTGGGCTATACTATATTGTTTACTTTTGCTTTGGTTTGTGTCTAGACTAAGTAGATGACTCACATATGTTGGGAAATGTTTTGTTTAATGAGAACTTTTCCAGGTGGAGCCTGTAACCAATATTTCGTATATATTGTAGTGTTGAACCCAATAAAAATAAATTTAGAAATGCCAAAGGGAAAGAAGTTGTAAAAACGAACTTCTCTGAAACAGGTGTAATTTTTTCTTACAATAGTTTACATTTTAGTACGTATTGTAGTGTTGAACCCAATAAAAATAAATTTAGAAATGCCAAAGGGAAAGAAGTTGTAAAAACGAACGTCTCTGAAATAGGTGTAATTTTTTCTTACAATAGTTTACATTTTCTTATATTTCGTCTAACGTGGGCGGTCGATGCGCGGGCAGTTGCGATAAATTCCAAAAAAAAAAATAAAAAATCACATTGGAATGAAGTTCCTTCGCTGATACTATATACTAGTTAGTTCCAACACGCCTAAGGAGCCCGTTGAAAATTACGATAATTTAAATGGGTCTTTAAGAAAATATACTATCTGTAAAATGATAAACTTTTTTTAAGGATTTTTTTTATTGAATGTGTTTTTTAAAAAATAAGAATATTTTTAGAGTATGTATTATATTTTGCCGAAAGGCCGTTTTTTACAGACGGGTGCTTCTTTTATTAAAAGCTAATATATTTTTAAGAAAAGATACTATTCTGAAGAAGAAGGACTTTCTGTAAGAAAAAGAGTTTGAATTTTTATACAAAGAAATTTTATACAGGTACTTTTTAAAGAAGTGGTACTCTTTTTAGGAGAATGTCGTTTTTTTTGAGAAAATGTACTTGGTTTCAGAAAGGCTACTTATCTCAAGAAAATAAAAAAAAGGTATTATTTTATTTTTAAGAAAACGTACTTTTAAGAAAAGGTACTTTTAAGAAATGGAATTTTTGTAAGAAAATGTATTTTTTTAAGATTTTTGTTTGAAGATAAGGTTTTTTTTAATAAATGAGAATTTTTGTTAGGATTGGTCCTATTTCTAGGATCGGTACATTTTTAAGAGTAGTTATTTTGTTTCACATAAAAGGTACTCTTATAGAAAGTTTAGTTTTTTAAGAAAAGGCAATTTGTTGGAAGAAAATTTGCTTCTTTAAGAAATGGTACTTGTTTAAAAAAATTTCTTTTTTAAGAAAACGTACTTTTTGTAAGGAACTATTTAAGGTAAGTAAAATACGAAGGTACTTCTTTCAGGTAAGGTATTTTTTTAATAAAATGTACTTTGTTTAGGAATATGAATAGGTATTTTTTGAGATTGGGTTCAAAATTATAATAAACTTCATACTAGATATTGGTTACAAGCTCCACCTAGAAAACTTCCCATTAAACTAAAAATTTCCCAACATATGTGAAACATCTGGTAAATTTCGTTCTCTATGATCCAAGCCGTTAGTCTAGACACAAACCAAAGCAAAAGTAAACAATGTAGTTGATAATAGTGGGTTATAGCATAATAGTATTAAAACAAAAGTTGTTTAGTTTTTTTTTTCATTTAGCCCCCATCCCATAAAGTGCGATAAGGAACTTTGTTCCAAAGAACAATTGTGATCCGCAAAGATTATTGAAAGTGATCTATGCAAACGTATTTACAGTGCCCAAAAATAACGTTACCATAGTAGGATACTACATTATTGGTGTTGATGAACTTATATACATACCACCTTTTTGTCGATTGCACAGCTGCTTTCGATAGCCCCATACGGAGAAAACTGTACGAAGTTATGTCTGAACTTGGTATTCCGGCAACACTGATCCGCCTCTGTAGACTGACGCTGACCAACATCAAATCAGCAGAGAAAGTGGGAAATTACCTCACTGAAGAATTCTGTACCAAGCGAGGGCTTAGACAAGACGACACACTATCGTGCAATCTCTGCAACATCTTAATGGAGATAATAATGAGAAAGGCTGCAGTAAATACGAACAAGACCATTAACACGAAAAGCCATATGTTGCTGGTGTATGCTGACGACATAGACATCATTGGGCGAAATTTGCGAGAGGTTACTGCAGTATTTTCAAGAATCGAAAAGGAATCAGCGAAGACGGGTCTTGCTATTAATGCGGGCAAGACAAAATTGATGGTGTGAACGACTAGAGAAACCTCTCGACTTGGTCCGCACTTGAACGTTGAAAACCGACTTAATTTTGAAGTGGTAGCTGAATTTGTTTGTATTGGATCCGCCGTGAACAAGGACAACACCGTCAGCCTGGAGATAAATAGGAGAATTGTGCTTACAAATAGATGCTATTTTGGGAACAAAGCCCTCTCTCGACGGACGAAAGTCCAGCTATATCAGACTCTCATTTTACCTGTCTTGACATATGGCTCCGAAATTTGGGTTACGAGGTTGTAAAATAGTCAATAAAAGTAAAGAACTTATAGTATCTGTCGATCTATGTCCTTTATTTAATCAAACAAAATATAGTGATACACAGTTTATATAAAAAATTTAAGATCACCATAGCTCGACTCTCATATGGTAATTAGTCAGTCAGTCACAAAGTGTTATCTTATCTTCCATTCGGCTCACAAAAGCTAACAGACTGTCCAACGATGTCGAAGGTTAACATTTGCTTTCGTTCTATTCTACCAAAATCTGATGTGGGGCCCATTAACAAACGAACGAAAACGTATGCAATTCTGTACAAAATCGTTATCCACTTACCCACCAAAATCAAAGCGAGAGAAGGCAGTCACTCATTCCGTTTCGAAGAGCGATCCCCTATCATTCGACTAATCATTCGCATGGTTTTACGTGTGTTGTTGTTTGAAACAAAAATATGAAGTTGGTGTTCGCCATTTAATTTTTGAGCGTGAGAGGAGAGTACGAGCAACTCATGGACTAATACACACATTGATACTTTTATTCTCTCAATAAATTAAACGTCACAGGTACAGTGGAAAGTAAACATTGAATGGTGGAAAACATGGGTTCAGTAATACCAGATAGAGGCAATAATAGACAACGTTCAACAAAGGAACAACAACCGAATTTCTTGTTTTTGTTGCAAACTAGTTGTGTTACATACAATACAAATGTATACCAACGATAAAAGTCAACAAAAAAGTAAAAATATATTAAAATTTTTCAGTTCTACACCAAAACAATATGAAAAAGTTAAGTGAACATATTTTGTAACTCCACCTGGTGTAAGTTAATTTTAAATTTAATTTCTCTCATTACCACAAACCTACGACGTAGAGTGTGAAATGAAACGTCAGATAAGAGAATAAAGGTATATATGTGTGTGTATTAGTCTATGGTGCACCTAGTGCCTACAGGTGCTGCCAAGTTCAGATGTTTATAATAAAATGGATATATATTTTGATTAATTTTGAAGTGGTAGATGAATTTGTCTACCTTGAATCCGCCGTGAACAAGGATAACAACGTCAGCCTGGAGATAGATAGGAGAATTGTGCTTGCAAATAGATGTTATTTTGGGCTCAGCAAGCAGTTTAGGAACAAAGCACTCTCTCGACGGACAAAAGTCCAGCTATATCAGACTCTCATTTTACCTGTCTTGACATATGGTTCCGAAACTTGGGTCATATCGCAAGCGGATGAAACACACCTGGGAGTTTTCGAGAGAAAAATTATCCGTAAAATATATGGTCCTGTTAGGGAAAATGGCGAGTACCGACGTCGTTGGAACGCAGAGCTATATAATCTATATTTTGACGTGGACATAGCTAGACGAATCAAAGTGTGCCAATTGCGTTGGCTAGGCCATGTTACCAGAATGGATGAAGATGAGCCAGCGCGAAAGATTTTTGATAACGTACCCGATGGAAGCAGGAAAAGAGGACGACCAAGACTCCGCTGGAAAGACCAGGCAGAAGAATCCCTCCGTATCGTTGGTGTTACCAACTGGCGAGAATAGGCGAAGGATAGAGCCAGTTGGAAGAATATGTTGAAATTTGTTTAATTTGATTGTTTAATTAATATGTGTAAGACGTCTGACCTCATGAGGTTGTCATATAGTCAATAAAATAAAGTAAAGTATATATTTTAATTACAAAATTTATTATTATTCCATTATTTTCTTTCCATTGTGATTCATTCTTTGCTTTCGACTTAATTTCTTTTGTTTAAAGCTTTTGTTTGTTCTCTAGCTATGCGACAATCAAAAAAGGAGTGGTTTCGAAAATAAAGTAAATTAGAATAGATAAACTATTTATCTTATCTGATATTTCTTTTCATACTCGTCGTCGTGGGTTTGAGCAAATGAGAGATGTTCGACGAAAATTGAATTACACCAGGTGGTGTTACAAGCACTGTTGACTTTTTCATGTCATTTATAGGTATAGAGCTGTGAAATTTAAATGTATTTTATTGATGTTTGTCATTTAAATGTCACTTGGGCTTTTAATTCAGATTTTAAACGACGAGTGTGAAACTCGCCCTAATACTATCGGCATATTTTTAAATTTTTCTATGACCAAGTTGCAAAATAGTCATTTGAAAGCTCAATCTAAAAGCACGCAGACAATATCATGTGACATTTAGAATTTATTTAAGTGAAATAACACGGACTGCGAAGCTAGACCTAATGCTGACAGCTTTTTTGAACCTCTGTCGAAAATGGAACCCAACCCAGGTGGTAATTACTGTCGTCTTCTTCCCCACAAACTTACCAAATTTGCGAGCGTCCCCAAATATCATATCTCAACGACCATATTCTTAGATTTATCTCACTTTTGTCGTGCTTGTCATTTGCTCTGACCATATTTCATTTAAATCTATTTTAAGCTAAATTTTCACTTTTTTTGTTTGGCCCGTCCACTGACATTTGCGTGGCATATATAAATGTTCATATTGACATTTGTATTCGAACAAATTTCGCCTTTTTTCTTTTTTCATCTTTTGTTGTGAATGTGAATGCTATTCACGCTTGAAAACAAACATGAATAATAAAAGCAACTTTCAGTGCGACGAATAGCACTGAAATATACAAATGTCAAGAGCTTGTGACCACTTGTCGCCGAAAGAAATTGCTATCAATCACTTTTGGTGTGTTGGCTTGAGTGTGTATGGATGTAAACACGGTGGCCATTGGTTACCAGTGGCGAAACATTTTAAATGATAAACACACAATTCCCATGGTTGAAGAAGAGGAGAGAAAGAACCCACGGGGACTGGAAAATGTTGTAGAAAAAAAAAGTTTTTTCTTCGATTGATTTTGTCGTTTTGGAATTTCAGTGTACGAAATTAAGTAAATTTGCAGAGGAATTTTTCTTCAATTTAGCGGGAATTTCTCAGGCATGAATTTCTGGTATGAAGATTAAAACTCATTAGGAATTTTTTTTTTTACTTTTTGATATCAAAACTCAAGTGTTTTCGTTGATATGTTGGCAAGCATAATTCTTAGAATGTATTTCAAACAAGTATTTGCAATTCATGTTGGAGGAAAAATTGAAAATATTAAATGCTAAAAATTTGAAGTCGATTTTAATTTGATTCGATAATTTAGTTGAAGAATTTAGAATTTAGAAGAATAATTTAGTTGTTTTTTAAATATTAAGCGAACCACAGACTTGCTATTCATGAGTATGAACATCAGGTATCGTTGATGATTATTGTCGGTTGGCCTCCCTTCCGGATACTAAATTATAATGTAATCGAAGTTGTACGTAACACCATCATGTTTACAAAGCCTTTTGGTAATATTTTTTCAAATTCATCAGCCAGATAAAAAGTTATCGACAAAGCTCTTGTTCATGAATGACAAGTCTGTGGTTCGCTTTAGATCAGGAGCGAGTCCTTGTAGAAACTCAAGAGATTTCGAGCACATACTGAAATGTGTAATTCTTTGGAAGCACAGTGGTTTTGATTCCATTTCCATCGGCCAAATTTCAATATATTTTCATCTAGTAAATATTCATAAGTTCTGTAAAAAACCGATTGTAATAAAGGAATCAATGCCTATTTGGCAATATTCAGATTACAAATCGGATAATTGAGAATATTTTAAAAAATATTCAAAAATTTGATTACTTTTCTAACTTTTCGTTTTTAAAGAAAGCAAAAATTTGTAGTTTTTTTCTTTCTATGTTATTTTAAGATATTCTGACGTAATTTTGATAATGTGTACAATAATCTTAATTTGTTTCCGTTTTGAAGATATTCGCCGTTTTGGAATTTTGAAAATCGAAAAATTTTGAATTTGTTCTTCGATTTGATTTTCTTTATCGATCTAATTTATTTTTTTTGACTTTCTTTAACTGTATGTCATACAGTTTTGGAGATTTCGCAACGTTACAATGTAGGTGTATATCAAACAGAATTCACCCCAGTAACCATAAAAAAACATCCATGGGTGTTATTGAGATGTAACATTATGATCTCTAATGCATGTTGGATCTATAGTGAATTTCGGTGCGACATGTATGAAGAAAGTTAAATAAAAATATTATAATTATTGTTTCTGCATTAAAATCTCTCATTTTGCAGAAAATGTCCACATTTATCTGCGTGCAGTACAAGCCGATGCAAACAGTTCGCTTGGGATGTGCTGCCATAGTCTTTTTTTTATTAAAATCAATAGACACAACACTTAAGAATTGGTTCGGTGAACCTGATGGCCGGGACTTCGAAACCGGTCGGAAGTGGATGGAAAATGAATTAGTTACCCTAAAGATTACCCCATATGAAATAGTTAGCAGAATACTTATGAAATTTATGGCAAATAAATCATTACTAAATTAATAGACAAAAATTTTACAATTCAGTTCTAACACAATCTAATTCGGTTGTGGCAACCTCTAACTCGGCTGCGACAACCCCTAAGTCGGTTGCGGCAACCTCTAATTCGGTTGTGCCAACCTCTAATTCGGTTGTGACATCATCTAATTCGGTTGTGACATCATCTAATTGGGCTGTGACAAACTCTAGATCGTACGAAAAAAAACAGTGTCCCATAACATCCAATAGTGTCACCATCACTAAGCGAGGTGACCGTCGTCGAACGAAATGTAAGGTGGTCTGTGCAGGGATCGAACCCATGTTCTCATCTACATGAGCCGCGCACACTAACCATTGCACCACCGACGGCCACGTATCTGTGAACCTACACACAGATACACAGCGCAACATAAACAAATATGACCATATACACTCAGAGAACTAATTGTTTGAAAAGAGGTCGTAGCAACCGTAAATTCGGCTGTTACCACCGAATTGAGGTTGCCGCAACCGAATTGAGGTTGCCACAACCGAATTGAGTTTACCACAACCGGATTGAGGTTATTACGACCGATTTTAGTCTAAACAACCGAAATTCGGTTTAAGCAACCTCGTTTCATAGTTGATTCGGTTGTGACAACTGAATCTTCAAATTATATTCGCTCAGTCAACAAAATTTTTTGAAATTTCGGTTGAAACTACCGAATTTCAAATTAGTTCGGATACAGCAACCGAAATTGGTACCTCATTCGGTTGGGGTAACCGAATCTGGTCTTAACCAACCTCAATTCGGTTGTAGTAACAGAGTTTGACATTAATTCGGTTGTAACTATCGAATTTGGTTCGATTCGGTCGCAATAACTGAATCTAGCCTTAATTCGGTTGCAACTACCGAATTTGGCGTCAATGCGGTTGCTGTAGCCGGATTTATCATGAATTCTGTAGGTACAACCGAATTAATTTTCAATTCGGTTACCACAACATAATTCTATGTATTTAAAATCTGACGTTTACAATTTTATAATTAAATATTATTTTAAAAATTTAAGTAAAATATAGTTTGTATTAAACCGTCTTATATTACAGATGTTATTTAAGCAGATATCAACAGCAGATATTTATGCGGTAGTCTGGATACAAAACGGCTTTGGACCTAGAGCAACCGATACAACACGTCAGAATTAGTGCGGTGTCCCATGTTGGCCGGGACTTCAATAAAGGTTGGAAGAAGCATGTAAATTAAATGTATTATTATACTTATATAGATTACCCCATATATATGACTTTATTTTCTCGCTTTTTAATTTAAAATTCAAGAAAATAAATCATCACTTAATAATAAAAAAAACTTTAATAATTAATTTATGACAGTATCTAAATTCGGTTGTAACAACCTCTAATTCGGCTGTGACAACCTCTAATTCGGCTGTGACAACCTCTAATGAGGTTGTGTCAACCTCCAATTAGGTTGTGTCAACCTCTAATGATGTTGTGTCAACTTCTAATGAAGTTCTGTCAACCTCTTAATTCGGTTACGGCTAATTCAGCTGTCTCAACCGAATTTTTCTGTGAGTGTACAGACAACACTACCAGTTTTGCCCAAAGTTATGAATTTTCTTTATTGGCCCTCAAAGATTTGGGGCCTCGGTGTCAATTTTGCAAAAAAGTGATAATTTTGTCAGGCCCATATCTTGCAAACCGCTCGGAATTTTGATTTACTTTCTGATTTACTTCTACTTAACGTCTGGTCGCTTTTATATTGTGTGCTGCGTCCCTTGTTGCGTGTGCTGAGTTTACTGCTTTGCCTGTGCTGCTGCGGTTGGTGAGATAGCATAGTATCCCAATGTTGCAGTAAACGGTGTTAAGAAGGACGTTCATATGTTCTAGAAAGTTGTTTATTGAGATCTGAGGTACATTTTTGTAGTTGATTGTTTCCTTGAATTTTGAACGGTTTCCTAATTATGGACCTGAACAAGGGAAAAAAAGAAAAAAAATCGAATTTTTTAAAGTTTTTTGCGATTTTGACCTTGAAGATGAAGTTTATTTGATTTTATAAGTTGACAATTTTTATTCTCTATGGCAAGGGCTACAACTTTTCCTCAGAGAGTAAATCAACATTTGAGCCTGACAATACGATCACTTTTTTGCAAAAAGTGCATGATTTTGGGTAAAACTGGGACACAAGTTGTTTTTTAATTTGTTGGTCTTTTATCGTGTAGTGGTGTCCGTATATGGTTATATTTCCATGAATTTAAAAATTACACACAGTGATATCATCTAATTGGGCTGTTACAACCTCTAATTCGGTTGTGACATTTTCTGATTCGGCTATGACATCATCTAATTCGGCGGTGACAACCTCTGATTCGGCTGTGATGACCTGTATTGTAGAAGTTCCAACCTAATTAGAATACCTCAACCGAACTTTTTCGTTTAGTGCACAAATAATTGGTCCAAGTGAATTAGTTATTGCTGCCAATTGCATTCTATTATTCCCTGACTTTTACGTAAATGTTTTTAGTGAAGCACTCAAGTAATTGACTCAATTAAAAAGTAATTGGATCGGATTGTTGTGATTAAGCAAAGTTTTTATTAATATTTCGTGGCGAATAATTTCTTCAGTGTACATGGGGATGTGTAAGAGAGTTCGAAATTAGACACGCTATTGAGTGTGCACTCTAAATGGTCAGTTATTGCATTAAGCCCAAGCATTTTTCACGTGGAAAAATGTTTCTGGCCTTGTAAGGTTGAACTTCTCATGCAAGAACACGTAAACTAAGAAAATCGGTTGCAAAATAAATTCAAATAAGTATTTGGAAATTTTTTTACATTTTGGCGTATAAATTATAAATTTTCATAAAAATATCGATTTTTTTCTTAATCAATTAAAACTACTTGTTCTTTATTCAACCACGTGCAACTTTTATCATCCGCCATATTTATATTAAGTTTTAGTAATTACGTGATTTAATTAAATTGACTTTTTATATATTTGTATTTGTTTATGTTAATATTGTATTGATTTTAATTGTGTTTTCTCTACCGCACACTTGTACTTAGTTTGTAGTGATAATTTATCTGATTTTTTAATTTCATTTTTAAATAAATATCAATGAAGCAGGATATATTTTCTCATTCCTTTCATGGAATGTAATGGACAAATAAATACAAGAAATCTATAGAAAATTTGTAAAGTTTAACAAAATATTGAGTGCGAGAAATTACTGCCTCTGCCGACTCAAAATTTCAAAAACGACCACTAGAAAAGATTTGTATTGGAAATAATTGTATAACTGAAAATGGTATGACTTTATGCAAATTTGATTCAAGATATAAAGGATGTACCATGTACAATTTTGAATTTGAATCTCCAGTTATTTCAATGCAGATGGCCAATTTGTCATTTCTGAATTGGCAGATTACACTGTGCAATTGTTTGAAAAAAATTTTGAAAAACATGTGCGGAGTCAACCGATTTACTCTAATTCGGGTCCTCGGAACTGCATCATTAGTTTTTGGCCTATAATGATGGTTTCATACAGATTTTTTTTTTATTTTCTTACACAGAGGCTGCGATTTACAGCTCATTTTTTGAGACAAGTCTATATCGTTAGCTAAAATGCAAAAAGGCGTAATTAACAAAAATATAATTTTACAGGAGAAGCAAAAAGCTGTGTATAATTAAAACTCTAAATATTATTAGCGAAGTTTTTTCTAATTTCACTTTAAACGCACAGACAGATTTTTGATCACAGAAGTGTAAAATTTTGCAAGGCATGTAATTTAATGGCAACAATCAATCAAAAACTCGATTTTTTGGATAGTTACCCCACATATGTGTCACCATTTCACGGAAACGCCTAATCCGATTTTGTTTACACAAGTTTAGAAAAATTAAAAACTAGAATATCTTTAATATATACATATACTATTTCCCAAGATAAGCAATAGTTTCACAGTTATAAATAAATTTGTGAAGAAAAAATAATAATTTTTTGATAAAAAATTAAAATTGTGTATGAAATTTTTTATATAAAACCATCAATAAAGGGCAAACGTCTAATGAAGCATTTCTATTCGTAGGACCCGAATTAATGTAAATTCGTTGAGTCCACTTCTGTTTTTTTTTATCGACTTGCACAGTGTTATTAGTTAAAGGTTAGAAATTTACGAAATGGGACGCTTTATGTTTAAAGAAAATTGTAAAATATTAATTTTTTTTTCCAAATTTCTGAGTCTTCAACTCTAACTGTTAGAAATCTCGGAAATAAATTCGATAGAAATAGAGAGGCATCAATGCAGTTTGTGGATCATATAGGACAAAATAACTCGAATACGTGGTCGCCCAATGCGTTTAGTTGCAACATCAACTCGTTACCGTTTCAACCAATTGAATATAACTTGCACTTCTTAGCCATCAACATTAACTCGATACCGTTCCAAGCAATTGAATATTACTCGCACTTCTCTACGAAGAATTCTGAACTTTTTTGTAACACTGTAACACTATAATCCCATATAAATGATATATAAACGCTTCGGAATTTTTTCTCTGTTTGCTTGTTGTAGCTTGTCGGAAATATAGTATACTTGTGTCCAAACACATAGTGTTTACTGTGCAATATTAAATGATGGAGATACAGTAACAAAGTGCTACACGAAAAAATATAACCATATACGGACACCACTACGTGATAAAATATCAAGAAAAGAAAGACCCGTGTCTCCCAGTTTTGCCAAAAGTCATGATCTTTTTTATGGGCCCCAAAGATTTGGGGCCTCGGTGTCATTTTTGCAAAAACGTGATCATTTTGTCAGGCTCATATCTTACAAACCGATCGCAATTTTGAATCATTCTCTGAGGGAAAGTTGTAGCTCTTGTCATAGAGAACAAATATTGTGAACATATAAGATCAAAAAAGTTCAAAATAGCAAAAATATTAAAAAAATTCGATATTTTTACCTTTTTCCCTTGTTCAGGTCCATAGGTAGCAAACCGTTCAAGATTCAAGGAAACAATCAACTACAAAAATTTACCTAAGAACTCAGTAAACAACTTTTTAGAACATATGAATTTCCTAGGAATATTTTTGGCCCCAATTGGATAATATGGACTTGGAGGACATGTGGTTCTAACAGGACGGCGCCACAAGCCACACAGCGAATGCCACAATCAATTTATTGGAAACCAAGTTTGGTGAACGTGTTATCTCACGAAATGGCCCAGTCGATTGGCCGCCTCGGTTGTGCGATTTGACGCCGTTAGATTATTTCCTGTGGGGCTACGTCAAGTCTATGGTCTATGCCAACAAGCCAGCGACGATTGATGAACTTCGTACGAATATCGAACGTGAAATTGCAGCAGTATGGGCCGATTTATACTTGAAAACCGTCGAAAATTGGGTTCAGCGTCTGGACTTCTGCAAGCGTGCCCGTGGTGGCCATGCAAAAGAAATCGAGTTCCATACAAAATGGCAACGAACGTACTTTCACAGGGATAAAGAATTTCATTGATATCTAAATCCGGTTTTGTTTTATTTAAAAAAACTTGTGTAGCGCTCTTATTGAAAAGCCCGATATTAATGGTTTCGGCAATATGTTGCTTAGGCCATGTTTTTCAGCATGTGTGAAGTCGTATAAAGTGCAGCTAGTAAAAGGAACTGAATCCCCGGAACCATTCGATGCGTTTACGCTTCGATGAATGGTCTGAAGACCGCTTGGCTGAAGTTGAGATTTTTTGGCGATTTTTTCCGATTCACCTCGGGGGCTACATTAATAAATATAATTGTCGCATTTATGGCTAGGAAAATCCACACGTCGTCGACTAGAAAGGGACGGATGTACATCGAGTCACTGTTTAGTGCGGTTTTTGGCATGTTGGCATCATGCTCCTATTTTGCTCCGAAAATGAGCAAGGAGCCGCAGTTACCGTCAATGACGAGCATTACGGTGCCATGCTCAGCGATTTTTTTGTTTCCATAAGTTCAAGAGGATGACATGGGCAACGTACGGTGTCAGCACGACGGCGTTAAGTGCCACACACTGAACGTTACAATCGACTTTTTGCGAACTGTGTTCGAAAACCGCATATTCGGCCGAAACTCGGAAAGCCATTGGCCTGCTCGCAGCTGAGATTTGGCCCCGCTAGACTATTTTATGTGCGGCGGCGTAAAAGATAAGTGTTACGCAAACAATCCCGTGTTCATTGAGGCCTTTAAACATGACATCGACACTGTCGTTCACGTGATAGAGGCACAAACAATCGAACATTTACTGAAAAATTGGGTAGACCAAATAGGGTACTGTAAAGCAAGTCGTGGACGTCATTTGAACGTTGTTGTGTTTCACTCATAAATGTCAATTAAAATCATAACTTTACCATTAAAATCATAATTTTGAAAAAATGTGTATTTTGATTTTGATAAAGCGAAATTAGATTCGAAATTTTACATTTACATTTTACAGGTTTACATTTACATTTTACAGATTCGAAACTATATTTACATATTACTACATTCTTACTAATATTTCCCACAGCAAACATCGACGATAGTAAAGATCTTTCCTCACTTCATATTTCTTTGTAATGTGCCTTTCAACAAAAACATACCGCTACTCAAGAAAATAATTAACTATATTTCAAAGGCAAACGATTATCATTGAGGGTTTCATCCTTTCCAAGAAACCTTTATGAGGCATCATTCTCTGTACGCAAATCTTTGTCAGAACTTTACCTTATAAAGTACAATTTCCCTTAAACTTCATTCCCATGACAATTTTTTTGCCCAAATCAGGCAATAAATCCGAAATTATTTTCCAAACAAGGAAGAACAATTTGTTTTGTAATTTTTTGTTTTAACTCAAAAATTGTTTGTTCAGTATTTAAAAATATTGTTACAAACTCCTCCCGCAAAAATTTGTTGGTCACTGAGGCTCAAAACGGCCTGCGGCCGCCAGGGTTAAATTTCATTTTGCCATTTATTGCTATCATTTGATCCCATTTAAATTATAATTTCATTTCGAAATTGTTGTTTTTATTATTGTTCGCAGCATTTATGTCGTGTTCCACCCACAACAATTTATGCTGCCGCAATAATATTTTGTGGGGGTTTCGGTTGCGGAAAAAGTAAATAGTGATCGGGCATTTGAAAGTAACAACAGACGAAACAAATGAACGAAATGAATGAATTGGTGCGGGTGAAAGGGATAATAAGCCCAACATGTGTCCATGGTTGGGTCCCCACTAATTGCAGTTGTTGTAAAGCCTTTAAAGCTCTTTCGAGAACAATAGACAGCAATTACGCTTTTGTCTAAATATAATTATAATTAATGGTTAAATTATTAGGGGGTTTTTTTTTTGTCATTTTGTATAAAACTAATATTTTAATAATCAACCGGAAATTAAGGGAAATGTTGTAGGGAAACTTTATTTTAAATATACATAAATGGGGTTGGAGTATTAGAAAACTGAAATTAATTTGTAATAATTCAAAAATGCAGTTGTAGTTAAAAACCAATATAGATAGAAATAAATTTAATTTAGTTAAATTTTTGGTGATTTTTATTTAAGATAAAATAATAATTTTAACTTTGTGTTTTTCTCTCACTGGTAAATGGTTATTTGAAAACCGGAACTAAGATTCGTTTTAATATCCGAATTAATTACAACTGAAGTCTTGCCCCCGAAAAACGTTGTCAGCAAGATTTCAAATGCGTTTCAAAGTGAAAAACTGTTGTATGTAAAATCGTATTATGAACTATTCAGTTTTGCTTCTCATACTTTGTTCCAATACCCTAAGAGATATTCTCCACGATAATAGGGGTGGTTTTTTCGTTTCCTATATAAATTAATTGTGCACGCTCAAGACAAATTTGACTCATAATGGATAGCGGGAGATCCAGGGTCGGGGCAAATGAGTTCTGTAGCAACTGTAATGATGGGGAGAAGAAGAATTCACTGAACATCTTCTTGGCACGTATCCAGGACTAGCCGGCAGTAGCATGCCTACCTATGGGACCCATTAGGGACCTATTTGAGTTATCTCAGATTGAAGAAGACAAGGTCTTGAGCTTCTTGGAGCAAACGAAATGATTTTAGAGTGGGGCTAATGCTTAATCTCGGTAGCTCGTGGTATCACAACGGACTAATAAATACAAGTGAGTAGTTCATCGACTGACACTAACACCTAACCTCACCCGTCTGTGCCTCGTACAGATTTGGAACTTTGCTCTCAAAATTATAGTGTGACTTCTAACTTCTTTACTGGCAAATATACTTATAGTTTGGCTACAGTAAATATATGAATCTGAATCAATGTACGATGATCCAGACCAGGTTACTTTTTTTGATGTGTTAACATCTATAGCGGCGTATAGGGACTAAATCGATCAAAGTCAAAATCTGCTAAAGCCAGATTTTATGCTGCTGCT
This sequence comes from Phaonia tiefii, assembly GCA_963931995.1. Lineage (NCBI taxonomy): Eukaryota > Metazoa > Arthropoda > Insecta > Diptera > Muscidae > Phaonia > Phaonia tiefii. The sequence continues at coordinate 313,502,818 of OZ008367.1, forward strand.
AAAACCATCGCAGTCGACGTTATGGTGACATACTAATACGTCAGCTACTTCGTACAAAGTATGTGTGATGTTGTGTGTTTGGCTGTTGCGTTGCTGTTGATATGGAAAACATGTGGTTATGTGACACACGTATACGTCAGCTACTTCGGACAAGGTATGTGTGATGTTGTGTGTTTGATTGTTTTTATTTTAGGTACCCCCCTCTACACCCACCACCCACACAAACACTCCACGACACAGCAAGCACAAATAAATCACCAACTTATCAGTAGTGGTAGTAGTTGTTGTTGTTGTTGTTGTTGGTGTTGTTGTTTTTTTATTATAGTGAAAGGTAAGTCCAATAAAATGTGGGTGCGGAGCACTCTCAGAGCAAAGAGAGTAATGACTTATTATACGTATATAAAAATGAGATAGCAAGAGAGTAACGACAATTTTGTGAACTTGTGTAGCGCATGTACGAACATAACAATGTATGTATGTATATACAAATGTCTGTTGCTTTGCATTCTTTGACTTTTGTGGGAATAAAACAAAAAGTATTGAGCAAGAAAATAATGACACATGTTCTTGCACTGGGTCTTTAAATAATTTTAAGTATTAATATTATTTAACTGTAACGTCATCATATGATTGAACGGTGATTTTTATTTTCCAATGTAACATTTACGAATGTGTTCATAGAAATCGAACAGGTACCGTGTAGCAAAAAGGTGTTAACACATCGCCCGTGAGTTCGAACACTCATTGGGTCTTTTATAAAATTATAGGCCCACCACGCAATGAAAGGCTTTAATATTTCAAAGATGAAATGCCATACATTTCAGTGGGAAATATTTAGTTTATTGGTTTTTGTTATGGTCGTACAAGTAGAGAATCAGAACAACCATTTCATGATACTAAGACAGAATCAATTGAATAAATCCACGGTATGATATCATCCTTGATTGGATGTTGAGAGAGCGCAAATTTCAAACAGAACGTATGACTGATCACCAGTGTAGTTCCAAAGCAATTAAAATCTTTTCAAAAGTGAACAAAACTGTGACAAATTAGAAATTAAATAAAATAAACTTCTTTCACTTTAGCTTTTCTAGATTTGGTTTTTAATCGGTTCAAAACTACAATATGTAGTAAACAGGCTCCACCTAGAAAATCTCCCATTAAACAAAAAATATCCCCCGATATGTTAGTCTAGACACAAACCAAACCAAAAGTGAAAGTAGTGAGAGTAAGTGTGCTGCCAAATGTAATTCCATGCTCAGGGTTGTATTTTAAGGATTTGCCAGTCTTGCACTTTGGCTTTTCGATATTTACTTTTTATTGGGTTCAAAACTACAATATGTAATAAACAGGCTGCACCTAGAAAGCAAAACTTCCCTCTAAACTAAACCAAACTAAAAGTACCCAATATAGTTGATAATAATGGGTTGTAATAAAGTAGTTGAAAAAAAAGTTGTTTACAATTTTTTCATTTAGCCCCCATTCCGCAACGTGCGACAAGGAACTTCGTTCCAAAAAATATATGTTATAATAATTATTTTACAACACCATTTCCAATAGAAATTGAAAACAATTCAACTGAAATTTAAAAAATTTTATTTGAACATCAATTGCAATTTGTAACACACCAATTGAAACTTAATATGCATCAACTGAATTTTAAAAAATATCAATTGAAATTTTAAACACATCAATTGAAATTTGAAACATATCAATTGAAATTTAAAGGACATTCGATGAAATTTTAAACACATTAATTGAAATTTGAAAGTTCTATTCGACAGTTGAAACACATCAATTTCAATTTAAAACACTTCAATTGAAATTTGAAACACATCAATTGAAATTTAAAAGACATCGATTGAAATTTAAAACACATCAATTGAAATTTGAAAGTTCTATTCGAAATGTGAAACACATCAATTGAAATTTAAAACAAACACATCAATTGAAATTTAAAGGACTTTGATTGAAATTTAAAAGTCATCAATTGCAATTTAATTTAAATTAAAAATCTTATCTAACTTAAATTACAAAATAAGACAAAGTTGAATTTAAATACATCAATTTAATTTCAAAAAAAACATCAATTGAAATTTAAAACACTTCAATTAAAATATGAAGCACATCAATTGAAATTTAAGAGACATCAATTGAAATTTAAAAGACATCAATTGAAATTTAAACACATCAGTTGAAATTTGAAAGTTCTATTTGAAATTCGAAATTCATCAATTGTAATTTAAAAGTTATATTTGAAATTTGAAATACATCAATTGAAATTTAAAACACTTCAATTGAAATTTAAAAGTTCTCAGTTGAAATTTAAAAATTACTAATCGATTTCGTGTATTACACTTTTATGAGATATTTACAATTGATGTTTTTTAGATTTCACTTGATGTCTTTTAAATGTCAATTGGTGATATTAAGTTTCAATAGATGTATTTCAAATTTTATTTATTTAATATTTTAATTTATTTAGTTATTTCGTCTTTGGATATACAATTCGTTACAAACTACTGCTGAATAAGAAACAATTTCCAATGATATTTTCAAAAAATTTTAAATGGCATTTTTAAATTCCAATTGATGTATTTTAAATTTCAAATAGAATTTTCAAATTTCACTTGATATTTTTCAAAATTAAATTGATGTATTTTAAATATCAGCTGGAAATGGTGTAGTTGGACTCAATCATTGATTAATTTTTGAGTATAACATTTTTACTTGTAAAATCGTATAAAAGATGTTTACTACATTAGTTGCCAGTTTGACTACATTTTTCCTGTTCATTAATTAAAATTGTAATTCAAAGCCACTGCATAAATTAGTCAGAAGAGGTATTTGAAAAATATGTTGAATGTTTAATAACAGTTAAGAATTTAATTAAAATGTTTCACAATTAAGAGTTTTTGTTAAATTGTTCACTATGTTTTTTTTCCTTGGTTGATTCATTGCAGGTTCACTCAAATATCATGTGATCAATAAACCGATTTTCAAACGCAAAATACGAGTACATCAAACACTCTTTGTCTTTTATCATAAAGGTAAATTTTTTATGCAAGGATAAAATATTTATATTGCACTTTATTTAAAAATATTTGCTTTTCCAGAAAAAGTGTATTTTTCAAAGCGTCAACTATTTAACACTTACAGCCATTTTTGTTTAGTTTTAAAGGATATACGGTTTAAAAATTGGAAAGTTTAAGAGAAGCGTTGTTAGCTTAATTGTCTTTAGCGTCCGAAACAAGTTTTCCGACTGACAATAATACACGGCACGATTTTCCATTTTTCCTACGAAACGGAAAGCAAACCAAACGATTGAAAATTTTCCTTTAGAAAAATACAAAAAAAAAACAAACGATGAAACGATAAGGCACACAAACATTTGGCCAGAATACACTAAACTTTTGGTAATACCCATACACATGCCTACATACAAACTCATGAACTGCAGATCGCCTATTTGAAAGACATCGAAAAATGACGTCATTTTTGTTTTAATTCTCTAAGATCCCCCCCAAAACAGACATCGAGTGTGGGCATAAAATGATTATGAACTTTTTGGTGGAAAATAAAAAAAAAATGTGAATAAAAACAAAATATAAATTTGTTTTTCTTCTAAAGACGTGTGGATTTTATATAATTTTTTATATTATTATTATTATTGCTAATCCTAAGGAAGTTTTTCATTTCAACATATGAGATGAAATGGCCTCAAAGCGGAAGCATAATTTTCGCCATTAACCGAGTCCATAGAAATTCTTTGGCAAACAAGTATTTAAAAACATTTCAAGTTCACGTCCATTGAAATGAAATTTTCACCTTAATTCACAATTCCACGCTTCCACTCATTAGAGCAAATTGTATTTAAATCATTTACAACCAGTTCAAGATCTCATTGTCTTGGTGTTGAAAATACTGCTGATGATGACGATGTTTTTGCTCATGATGGCGCGTGGGTGACAATTATATCATCATCCATCCAGTGGGTTGTTGCTCTGGTGCGTGGTCCCCTGTCAGCTATGGTTTTGGGGGCCGTTGTGACAGAAATCTTAATGATTTAAAAATTGCCTCCTCATTTTGTTTCTTGAGTCGTGTGAAATTGTTTTTATTTTCTTTCATTAAATATTAACATGTTCATATTTTTACACTTTACGTTGCATAATTGCACGATTCTCTGGCTTTGTTCTACAAATTTTATGTCATATTTAATTTTGGAATTATGAAAAAAAATCTCAGATACAAACAAACAAGAACATATATTTTTTAAAAATGTCCATATATTACGATTTCCCTTCTAAGATCGAGAATACGGACTACCAGCAGCAAACGCGTGTACTCAGTTTTTTTAAATCTGTGATCATTTGTTCTATTTAAGGGATTTTGAAAATTCCATAATGATTCTAAATCATAGTTTTACACACAGGGAAATGATTAGTTGGAAATCAATTGAGGCATTGGAAATGCCATTATAAAATCTATATTTTATTTTGATTTCGTAATTACAATACGTCAGAATTATTTGTCGATGTTTACGAGGGCGATCCCAAAACTAACCGACCTAAGAAAGAAGACACAAAAAGTTGGGAAAAGTTTTTTTATTTTTCAACATAATCTCCTTTTAGCTCAACATAATCTCCTTTTAGCTCAAAGTCGTTAAAGTAGACATCAACCGCAGACTCCACCTATTCATTGTTGGCAAATCTTTTACCACCGAGCCATTTTTTCAAGTTTGGAAATATAAAATAGGACGAGGGAGCTAAAGCTAGCGAATAAGGTGCGTGATGAAGCAATTCGAACTTTAATTCATTTATTTTGGTTAACGCAATAGTAGATATGTGGACTGAAGCATTGCCTTGATGAAATAACAGTTTATTTTTCGCCAAATGCGCCATTTTTCCACAATTTCACAAAAAATTATCCTAAAAAAACAGAAGCCATGACCTTATCTGCAGATGGAACAGCCTTCGCCTTGTTTGGTCACGATTATACCATTCCAGTCCATTGCTTTCGCTGTTCCTTTGTCTCAGGTCGGAGGTGGTGGACCCATGTAAAGGGTTTTTCAACAGAGACGCTACAAAAGTAAATCGATAGGGACAGCAAACGACGCCATAGTTTTCCCGGCTCTTTTGACATTTCTCTTCAGTAAGGTTTGCCATTTCATCATGGAAAGATGTACGAGCCAACAACGAGTCGGAATTATTAAAATTTACTACAGAAATTTGGAGGCGGTGGCCTCAATTTTAAGAGGCCAACTTTAAGAGGCCACAACAATCAGCGATGAGGCTCTTTTCTGGCTGAATGGCTTCAACAATCAGCAAAATATGCGTTATTGATCGGACAGCAATCCACACGTAATCCATGAGTCATCATTGCATCCCGAAAAAATTACGGTTTGGTGCGGTTTATGTGCCGGCGGCGTCATTGGGCCGTACTTCTTCCGTGATGAGCTAGACCGGCACATTACTGTGAATGCGAATCGCTACCGTTCAATGATAACCGAATATTTTTGGCCCCAATTGGATAATATGGACTTGGAGGACATGTGGTTCCAACAGGACGGCGCCACAAGCCACACAGTGAATGCCACAATCAATTTATTGGAAACCAAGTTTGGTGAACGTGTTTTCTCACGAAATGGCCCAGTCGATTGGCCGCCTCGGTCGTGCGATTTGATGCCGTTAGATTACTTCCTGTGGGAGATAAGGCTATGGTCTATGCCAACAAGCCAGCGACGATTGATGAACTTCGTACGAATATCGAACGTGAAATTGCAGCAGTATCGGCCGATTATGCTTGAAAACCGTCGAAAATTGGGTTCAGCGTCTGGACTTCTGCAAGCTTGCCCGTGGTGCTCATGCAAAATAATTCGAGTTCCATACATAATGGCACCGAACGTACTTTCACAGGAATAAAGAATTGCATTGGTATCTAAAACCGGTTTTGTTTTATTTAAAAAAACTTTTGTAGCGCTCTTATTGAAAAACCCGTTATCATCTATGGTTATAAATCGAAGAAAAAATTTGGCATTATTATGGCGAAACATCCCCAAACACTCTACTGAAACATCTGCATGACGCTGATTTAGCCCTATTGAAAGCAAGCGCTGCACCCAACTAGCGCACAGGTTTCTCATCATCAAATCTTCGGTCAATATACGATGTACAGCTCTTTTTGTAATTCGTATCATTTCGTCTAGTTCTCGCACCTTCAGCCCACGATCATCTACTAACATCTCGTGGATTTTCTTAACCGTGTCAGGCGTGGACACCTCAATTGGTCGACCCATATGGAGTTCGTCTTGGCAACCCGTACGGTCTCGGTTAAGGTCTGTAACCCACTATTTTACTGTCGTAAACTTAGGAGCAGACTCCTCCAGAGTAGAATTTAGCACGGCTTTAATATTGCTTGGACTGAGACCTTTTCAAATGATCAATTTTTTACACATTTTCAAATTCACTGAGATCGTTTACTTTTGATGGCGCAAATAAAAATATTATGTTTTATAAGGTTGCCACTTTTCACAAAAGGTTTTTTTCAAACTATTGGCTCCATCAATACGTCAGGTCGGTTATTTTTGGGACCCTCCTCGTATTGATAAATTAAAAATAGGTTTTACTATATAGAAGTTGTTACTACAGAAATAAAGTTGTATTAACCAATGTGAGTATTTCTAAACCTTCATTCATCTGAAAGAGAAGATACAATCCACAAAATGTACAATATTAGAATTCACGTTCAAATTTTAGTCACTGTAATCATAATTTAGTTTCTGTTACAAAAACACTTATAAAAAAGTCATGCATTCGATTTTTCTTAATAGAATTTGATGTAAAAGAGAAAATATATTTGAATGAGGACAATTCGAGGACTTTTCAGAAAAAATAATTTCTGTGAAAAATTCATAAAGAATATAAATATCATCTACCAAAAATACGAAAATCAAAGGAATTTATTTAAAGTCCATGTAAATTTGACTGTTATCGATGAGAATGAGAATGAATATGGCCAGTTGATATTCGATTTATTGATTTGATTCATGATTTATTTTACTACCAAGTAGAACCTGTGTACAACACAAAGCTCGTTTTCTCCTATACACACAGTAGACCCGACTACTACGGTTCTCTATCCTCATATACTTTCCCGACCAAATGGCTGCCTTTTACAGCGCACACATTGTATATAAGGAAAGTATATGAAACCACTTCGTTAGTTATTTTCGTATCTCATATACTCTCTCTAACCACAAGGTTAGTGGGGAAGATAACAGTCTAGTACACTATCCTATGAACAACGTATATAGAAATGTATGCAATTTAATTTACATACACTTTTGTGTAATAAGAAACAACCTTTAATGTTTATATTTAATATTTTTGATATTAATCGATTTGTATTGCACTTTTTTATTTTACATATATTTTTAAAATTCTCATATGGCACATGCGTACAGTTCGAAATTTTTTCGCAACTAAAAAACATACGAATCAATGACGGTAAACAAATTCGGCAATGCTAAAATGGCATTGCAGGTTTGCGAAGAAGTAGGCAGTTGATAACATAGCAAAACGAAATTAAAATAACGATTGATAAAAATGTGCATGCATACTTTTGCATAGAGGAAGTGTATAGATATGAAGGCAGTCAATTTGTTGCCTCATATACAAACACTATAAACAATCCGACGACATCGGAAAAAGATCTGCTGGTTACTCGTTGTATTACCCATAGAGGAATGAATGTTTAATGTGTTGCATGTTGGAAAGTACTGCTTTAATAATACCAGATAGAAGCAATGGCTCAAACCCAACCAACCATTTTGTGTTGAGCCTTAACATTTTTGTCTAAATACACCACAAACATCTAAATACTAACAAAAAATGTACAACAATTCTTAGTTTTTCATCACAACGACATGAAAAATGTTAGTCAACAATTTTCGAAATTCCACCTGGTGTAGGTCAATTTACGTCAAACAACTATCTATCGCACCGACAGCACCACGAAGAGTGTGAAATGAAACGTTAGATGAGAAAGATGGCAGCTCTATATGACATTACTCTATGGTATTACCATAAATTGAGATGAAGTCAGACTTTTAAATTCTATCGTTGAATCTGACGCTACTATTAATGCCTTCACAAACACATGCAAAAAATTGTGGAAACTTGTCTGGAGGAACTATTATTGTGGATGACATAAATTAACTTAAACATACATATGATATTTTTAAATTATAACTGTGTGTAGTATATTGTTACAAACAGTGTTCGTATTTACCCCCATGTGTAACACATACACATCACCATGGGTAAGGAGGATTGAACGTTTACTTATTACGCACAGGGTATGGGGAAAATAAAATAATGAGGAATTACTCTGCACGATTATCCATTAGACATGACCAATGGCTGAGCGTGATTTACCCATTACCCACTGCGATGGGTAAGGGGTTAAGCAGGGTAAACCATTCCCATTGTTGGTCGAAAATGTGAAAAATTTAGAAAACAAATAATTATGTCTCGGAAACGGAGCTTGCACTCGAAAATTTCTAGGATTTCCACTGCTGTTTCATATAGTGTTTCACTTCGTATGGAAGAATTTTTTTCAAAACATCTACAAACTAAGAAAATTGCTAAAATAAAAAAATGTGTACAACTCGGAAATGTTGCGTCCAATAGCAAAAATTATTTATTTTTTTACCTCCATAGAAAACCCCGTTTCCCGTTACATCACATGAAGGGATTAGGGAGAGCTTCTCACAACCTTCTAATTTTTCACTCACTGATTGGGACCTGCAGATTCACACCGGTTCCGAACGGTATTTTGAGAAGCTTTTTCATGGGTAAATGCTCGATAGTATCGCCGTTACTAAGCGAGTTGACCGTCGTCTAAGGAAATGTATAGTGGTCAGAGCAGGGATCGAACCCTCGTTCTCATGCACACGAGCCGCGCATACTAGCCACTGCACCACCGACGCACACTTTTACCTGAACAGAAGGCTTTAACCTATGAATGTCTTGAATACTTTTTTTTATTGACTATATTACAACCTCATGAGGTCAGACGTCTTACACATAATAATTAAACAAACAAATTAAACAAATTTCAACATATTCTTCCAACTGACTCTATCCTTCGCCTTTTCTCGCCAGTTGGTAACACCAAGGATACGGAGGGATTCTTCTGCCTGGTCTTTCCAGCGGAGTCTTGGTCGTCCTCTTTTCCTGCTTCCATCGCGTACGTTATCAAAAATCTTACGCGCTGGCTCATCTTCATCCCTTCTGATAACATGGCCTAGCCAACGCAATGGCACACTTTGATTCGTCTAGCTATGTCCACGTCAGAATAGAGACTATATAAGTAGCTCTGCGTCCCAGCGACGTCGGTACTCGCCGTTTTCCCTAACAGGCCCATATATTTTACGGAGAATTTTTCTCTCGAAAACTCCCAGGTGTTTTTCATCCGCTTGCGATATGACCCAAGTTTCGGAGCCATATGTCAAGACAGGTAAAATGAGAGTCTGATATAGCTGGACTTTGGTCCGTCGAGAGAGGGCTTTGTTCCTAAACTGCTTGCTGAGCCTAAAATAACATCTATTTGCAAGCACAATTCTCCTATCAATCTCCAGGCAGACGTTGTTGTCCTTGTTCACGGCGGATCCAAGGTAGACAAATTCATCTACCACTTCAAAATTAAATCGGTTGTCAACGTTCAAGTGCGGACCAAGTCGAGAGGTTTCTCTAGTCGTGGACACCATCAATTTTGTCTTGCCCTCATTAACAGCAAGACCCACCTTTGCTGATTCCTTTTCGATTCTTGAAAATACTGCAGTAACCTCTCGCAAATTTCGCCCAATGATGTCTATGTCGTCAGCATACGCCAGCAACATATGGCTTTTCGTGTTAATGGTCTTGTTCGTATTTACTGCAGCCTTTCTCATTATTATCTCCATTAAGATGTTGAAGAGATTGCACTAAAGTGTGAAAGTGTCTTGAATATGGGTTCACTTTTTTTTTTTAAAATAAATCGCCAAAACTAAATTTCCACAAATCAAAAATCCCTAAACTGCCCTTATTCTAATATCTCGGAAACTGAGCGTCCAATCGAAAAAATAACTCATTTTTACAGATTTCTAAGGATTTTTCATAAAGTGGTCCAATCGTGTGGAAGACATTTTGTACAAAAAATCGCCAAAATAAAAAGTGGGAAAACGGTTCGTCCAATTGCAAAAATAATGACTTTGTTAACTCCAGAGGAAGCTTTAACCAATGGATGTCTTTAATAAAGCATCACTTGTTTTTAAGAAATCGCTAACACATATCTGCGTTTTAGTAAATTTGTTTTTGAAAAATTTTAGTTTAACGGATTTTTTATGAAAGCCATCAATCCATTGCTTAAAGCCTCGTACGGAGGAAAAAATTAATAATTTTTGTGTTTGGATTCCACGTTTCCGAGTTATATATATTTTTTTACTTTAGCCATTTAAAAAAAAAGTCGACCATTCGAATTGGACCACTTTATGAAAAACCCTTAGAAACATTAGAACCGAGTGGACGCTCCGTTTCCGAAATATAGACATAATGGGGTATTAGCAACTTTTTATTCGAAAAATTTTAGGTTTAGGGATTTATTCAAAAAAGTGATGCCACATTAAAGAAATCCATTGGTTACAGCCTCCCACGGTGTTAACAAATTGGTTATTCGACGCTCCGTTTCCGAGATATACAATTTTTTTCTAATTTTTTAATATTTTCAATCAAAAATGGGAAATACGAATATTAGTTACAAATAGCAATAAGTTTGATTATAACGTAATTTTAAAAACGTATTATTTATTTTAGTTTTTTTTCTAAAAAATTCATAATGGTCTAAAGCATCAACAAATGTCTGTGCCTTTAAATTTAGTAATTAGTTGAGCAGACCAATATATTATTTGGAACAACGGAATTAGTTTTTACGTTTTTCGCTGATCCAACAAATATAATATTCACCTCCACAGGATAATTTAATTGCTATAACTAAAACTCGATTGACGTAACTTCAATGGCGTGGCGGAGCTAAAAATTTTTAAATAATTTCCCTTATTATTTTTCCCTTACCAAGGATCCCAAACTATATGTCTTTTCAAGTGTATATTTTTTTGAATTTCAATCGACCATATTAGCCCACTCAGTACAAAGGTTTGTTGTGTAGGAAACGTGCACAAATTATGACAGTTATCATTGATTTGTTTTTTATTTATTTATTTCATCAGCTAAAAACAGCCGGGATATAAAATAAAGTTAAAAATCTTTTAAACAATTACTTAACAATTAACTTAAAAAAAACAAATTTTTGACTTAAAAAAACAGTTCTAACAAATATAAAAAAAAAAAAAGAAAAACCAATACCAAGAAAATTGGAAAATTGCATAAAACACAAGGCAAAAATATTTAAATTAGTGGAAATGATAATAAATTACATAATTATTAAGTCAAAGATTTCTTAATAATACTAACAAATAGAAGAAAAAAACCAATAACAAGAAAATTAGGGGAAAAAAAAACAGGATCAGCGTGACCACAGGCACCAGTAACATCAGGAACATCAGGAACACAGGAACAACAGGAATGCAGGAACATCAGCTGCAGGAATAAACATGAAAATTTCAAAAGAAACAAGAACAGATGACACAGGAACAGATGAAGCAGGAACAGGTGAAGCAGGAACAGATGAAGCAGGAACAGATGAGGAAGGCCAGAAAAAGCAGGAATTGGTGAAGCAGGAACAATTGGAGTAGGAACAGATGGAGTAGGAATAGATATAGCAGGAACAAATAAAGCAGGAACTGTTGAAGCAGGAACTGTTGACTGTTGAAGCAGGAACTGTTGAAGGAGACTGGAACAGATGAAACATGTGCAGGGAGCGAGCAGGAACTTTGCTAACAGGAGAAAGAAAACAGGAACTTTTAAGAAGTGGAAGAACATGAACAATGAAGACATGAACAGAGAAAACATACCTAATTGATGAACAGGAACTTTAATGACGGGATAACAAAACAGGAACCATTGATAATTTGAAGAAGGCGAAAAAACGGGAACGATGAAGACACTAACAGATGAAACATGTGGAGGAATTAAGCAGGAACTTTAATGTCAGGACGGAAAACAGCAACCATTGAGAAATTGAAGAAGACAGATGAACAGGAACAAAAAAAAAAAACAGGAACGGATAAAACATATGCAGAGGATGAGCAGGAACTTTGATGACTTGATGGGAAAAAAGGAACATTGAGAAGTTGAAGAAATCGAATCGGATCGAGGAAAACAGGAACAGGTTAATATATTAAATATGTACAGGGGAGAGCACAAAATTTTATTTTGCAATTAAAATTTAAAACTCACAAAGATGCTATCGATAATTTGTCATTTTATTCATTCTTTCAAATTCACCAACTATTGTGAATACCCAAATTTCAAATCTCATTCCCGTAAAAAAATGCTATCAATTATATTTGAATATGAATGAAAAATACCATAAATTCAAACATTGATAATGTCATGTTCTATCAGTTTTTTTTTTAAATTTCGACAAATTTCTTCGCAGAAAAAAAACAAGGGCAAAAATATAATACAACCATTTATTTTTGCGTTCTAAATTTTAATGTCAAATCAATGATAACTGCCACAAATTTTTGCAAAATGCACAAATCTCCACACATTTTCATCTATCTGAATATAAATTAGTATGTATGTCATAGATATTTGCTGTGTTTGATATTCACATTGAGTCCACATTTTATGGTCATATTTATTAATTTTTTGTTTATTTATTTTAAATTTAACCTCAACAAAAATAAACAACTACGTAACACATATTTTTTTCGTTTTGGTTAAATATAAACTTGCAATTTCATTCACACCTTCGTGCTCGTTCGACTACTAAATACATATTTGAAAAATTTGTTTTTTTTCTAATCGGTATTTTAATGACTATTTTGAGAGAACGTTAATGAATTGCAGACAGCTGAGAAAATGATTAAATAAACTGTTTAATTCATATTTTAAGTAGTAATAAAAGCCCGGCATGCCTAGCCACGACATCTGTCTTGCTCTTTGTTACTCACCTGATAGAGGCTAACACCATTAAGCAAATAACTGCACGTTACTCCTCAGTTTCAAACGAACCGCATAGAGCAGTGCATTTAAATTTCTTCTAAAGAGTAGTTCGAATACGATTGAAAACTAATATATGCTAGTCTAAAGATATATTGTGTGTGTTGCATCCAGCTAGAGTGTTCGAAAACCCCTCAATTTCGAATTACCGGTTTTCGGGTTATTCGAAAAATCAGTTTTTCCCAAAACCGGTTTTCGATCTCACAGAATGGTGAAACCGATGAAGTCGGTAATTTTCGGTTTCAATTACGGATATTTTTCGGTTTTTTCGTGTCATATGGAAAGCAATATGTTAAAATTTTTGTAAAAAAATTAATACGAAATCAACACAGAATAACATTTGCTTGTGTCTTTTTGTTAACCCATAAACGGAGTCATTATCATTCTGAAAATATAGCAGCATTTGTCAGACATTAATATTTTTAGATTTTCCGTTAAAGAATACATTAGTTAATTCAATTCAATTCAATTCGCTTGAATTTAATCCCATTTAATTCAATTAAATTCAGTTCAATTCAAGCCAATTCAACTGAATTCAATTCAATTCAATTCAATTCAATTCAATTCAATTCAATCCAATTCAATTCAATTCAATTCAATTCAATTCAATTCAATTCAATTCAATTCAATTCAATTCAATTCAATTCAATTCAATTCAATTCAATTCAATTCAATTCAATTCAATTCAATTCAATTCAATTCAATTCAATTCAATTCAATTCAATTCAATTCAATTCAATTCAATTCAATTCAATTCAATTCAATTCAATTCAATTCAATTCAATTCAATTCAATTCAATTCAATTCAATTCAATTCAATTCAATTCAATTCAATTCAATTCAATTCAATTCAATTCAATTCAATTCAATTCAATTCAATTCAATTCAATTCAATTCAATTCAATTCAATTCAATTCAATTCAATTCAATTCAATTCAATTCAATTCAATTCAATTCAATTCAATTCAATTCAATTCAATTCAATTCAATTCAATTCAATTCAATTCAATTCAATTCAATTCAATTCAATTCAATTCAATTCAATTCAATTCAATTCAATTCAATTCAATTCAATTCAATTCAATTCAATTCAATTCAATTCAATTCAATTCAATTCAATTCAATTCAATTCAATTCAATTCAATTCAATTCAATTCAATTCAATTCAATTCAATTCAATTCAATTCAATTCAATTCAATTCAATTCAATTCAATTCAATTCAATTCAATTCAATTCAATTCAATTCAATTCAATTCAATTCAATTCAATTCAATTCAATTCAATTCAATTCAATTCAATTCAATTCAATTCAATTCAATTCAATTCAATTCAATTCAATTCAATTCAATTCAATTCAATTCAATTCAATACAATACAATTCAATTCAATTCAATTCAATTCAATTCAATTCAATTCAATTCAATTCAATTCAATTCAATTCAATTCAATTCAATTCAATTCAATTCAATTCAATTCAATTCAATTCAATTCAATTCAATTCAATTCAATTCAATTCAATTCAATTCAATTCAATTCAATTCAATTCAATTCAATTCAATTCAATTCAATTCAATTCAATTCAATTCAATTCAATTCAATTCAATTCAATTCAATTCAATTCAATTCAATTCAATTCAATTCAATTCAATTCAATTCAATTCAATTCAATTCATTTCAATTCAATTCAATTAAATTTTTTTTTTTTTTTTTTTTTTTTTAAATTTTTATTATAAACATTACTTTAGACAATTTGAAAAATTCAAACCCCACGAAGCTTTTGGCTTGTCTGCGGGTGTAATAACTATAAAAATTGACAAATTTTAATATTTACAGTGTATATTCATTTCTGCATTTATAAGTTATAATATAATATAATATAAGTTATAATATATTTATTTTTGATTAAGTAATAAATAATTTTTAATAAGTTTTTTTCTACTTGTTTTATTTTGAATATCTAAAAGATATGTTGGCATTGCATTCATGATTGATGGCAGTGTTCTGGCTAGCGAGATTTTCCCATAGTCTGTTCGGAATGCTGGAATTACGAAACGTCCTTGTTCTCTTCTTCTGGTGCTGTGTGTGTGGCTAATTCGTTGTAGCAATGTAGGGTTATTATAGAACTCAGTTATTGTTGTTATGTTAAAGATACTTTGTAAATTGAGTATTTTAAGAGTTTTATTTAAATTGTTTGAGCTTTGCGAGTTTATACGAAAATTAGTTTCATTTCTATTTGGATGAGTAATGTATGTGTTGTTTTGAAAGTTATTTATTTCATTCGTTTGATATGTGTTTGGTTGTGTAATGTTCGTATTGTTTTGAATAATTTGATTTTGAGTGTATTTTTTTTGGTCGTGTCTGAGTAGAATTTTTAATAGGCGAGTTTGTGTTTTCTGTAGATTTTTGTATTGTTTTGAACTACCAAATGCAGTTACTCCATGCCGTAGGCTGGATTCAACTAATGAGTAGTACACTTGTCTTGTTATACGAGAAGGAGCACAATTGCTAAGATGGTATAGAGCGTACGATGCTTTATTTAGCTTCTTCTTCAAGAATTCTATATGTGGTTTCCATTTAAAATGTGCATCTAGATGAACTCCTAAATACTTGTACGTTTGGACAAGTTCAATTTTTGTCGAGCATGAATCTGGTACAGTTTTTCTGCTTTGAACTTCATATGATTTATGCAGGCAGTTGTTGTCGTGGAATATTAAAGCTTTATTTGTTTGTGGCAAATGACGGGGTCTAAAATGCATAAGTTTTGTCTTAGATGCGTTGATAATAAGGCCTCTATCGTGGCACCATCGGGTTAACTTATTAAGTTCTGATTGCAATGTTTCAATTGCAGTATCGATGCATTCGTTGGATACAATGATAGCAGTGTCATTTGCATAGGCATATGCAGTGCTGTTTTTGAGAGCTTTCATCATATCATTGGCGTATAATATATACAAGATTGGTCCTAGCTTAGATCCTTGAGGGACACCGTGTGTGGTTGGCATACTTTGGCTCGTTGTGTTTTCAATTTTTATTTTGTAATTTCGGCAATTAAGATAATTTTTGAATCACTCTATGCATTTTCCTCTAATTCCAGTATTTTCAAGCACTTCTATCAGTTTATTATGAGACAGTGTATCAAAAGCTTTGCTGAAATCAATAAACAGGCCTAAACAATGCTGGTTTTTGTCTAGCCGTTCATTCACATGATTGGCGAATAAACCTAACAACTGGTTTATGTTTTTGCCTTTCTGAAACCCGAATTGTTGCTTGTTTATAATATTGTATTTGGAGAGAAAGTCATTTAGCCTCCTCACCACTATTTCCTCTAGAACTTTTTCCACAGCTGAAAGTATAGATATTGGTCGATAATTGTTATAATCCGATTTTTTGCCACTTTGTAAATTGGACGAATTATTGAGGTTTTCAGAGTTTGTGGTATTGTGGATCCTTCAAAGGTACTATTAATTAATTTGGTTATGGTTGGTGTTAGGAGTCTAGCATTTTTTTTGAGATCAATTGATCGGATTCCATCCGCTCCTGCACTTTTTCTGGGATTAAGGTTTGCCAATATATTCAAAATTTCCTGCTCCGTTGCTTGAGTCATAAACATCGAGTTCGGTGTGCTTGTATATGTCTCGGGTAATGTAATTGTTGTACAATTGTGCAGTATGTTTTGTACATTGGAATTGAATTTTAACGCAAAATTAGAAGCTATTTCTTTGCCTGTTTCGTTAGAGAAGTTTTTCTTTATTGTCCTGTCAATGTTCTCTGTTTTATTTCCTATGATTCTGCCAATTATTTGCCATGTAACCCGTATGTTTTTTCTATTTTTGACGAATTCCCGAAAATTATAAGCATTTCTTGCAAAAATAATCTTTTTATTTAAACTATTGCTAAATTTTTTGTATACGTTTTCGTTGTGTTTGTTATTTTTATTTTTTACCCATTTTTTGTAAAGTTTATCACGTATTTCACAGCATTTAAGTAGTTTTCATTCAACCAAGGGTAATCATTTCGCTTTTTTATCCTGATTTGATTTTGTTTTGATTTAGCATAAATTTCTTCAAAAACTTTACATACATTATTAAACAATTCGTTAGCATTTTCTGAACGATTTATTATCTCTTCCCAGTTTGTGTTATTTACTAATTGGCTTACTTTTTTATTATCAATATATCGGTTTCGTCACACTGTGCTGAGTTTTTTGTGTTATTCTTTGTGCTGTCTTTGTTTTGTACACACCCAAAAACAGTGAAGTGATTCAATTCAATTCAATTCAATTCAATTCAATTCAATTCAATTCAATTCAATTCAATTCAATTCTATTCAATTCAATTCAATTCAATTCATTCAATTCAATTCAATTCAATTCAATTCAATTCAATTCAATTCAATTCAATTCAATTCATTCATTCAATTCAATTCAATTCAATTCAATTCAATTCAATTCAATTCAATTCAACTCAATTCAATTCATTTCAATTCAATTCAATTCAATTCAATTCAATTCAATTCAATTCATTATTCATTCAATTCAATTCAATTCAATTCAATTCAATTCAATTCATTTCATTTCAATTCAATTCAGATTCAATTTCAATTCAATTCAATTCAATTCAATTCAATTCATTTCAATTCAATTCATCTCAATTCAATTCAATTCAATTCAATTCAATTCATTCAATTCAATTCAATTCAATTCATTTCATTTCAATTCAATTAAATTCAATTCAATTCAAGTCAATTCAATTCATTTCAATTCAATTCAATTCAATTCAATTTCAATTCAATTTATTTAATTCAATTCAATTCAATTCAATTCAATTCAATTCAATTCAATTCAATTCAATTCATTCAATTCAATTCAATTCAATTCAATTCAATTCAATTCAATTCAATTCAATTCAATTCAATTCAATTCAATTCAATTCAATTCAATTTCAATTCAAATTCAATTCAATTCAATTCAATTCAATTCAATACAATTCAATTCAATTCAATTCAATTCAATTCAATTCAACTCAATTCAGTTCAATTCAATTCAATTCAATTCAATTCAATTCAATTCAATTCAATTCAATTCAATTCAATTCAATTCAATTCAATTCAATTCAATTCAATTCAATTCAATTCAATTCATTCAATTCAATTATTGAATTCAATTCAATTCAATTCAATTCAATTCAATTCAATTCAATTCAATTCAATTCAATTCAATTCAATTCAATTCAATTCAATTCAATTCAATTCATTCAATTCAATTCAATTCAATTCAATTCAATTCAATTCAATTCAATTCAATTCAATTCAATTCAATTCAATTCAATTCAATTCAATTCAATTCAATTCAATTCAATTCAATTCAATTCATTCAATTCAATTCAATTCAATTCAATTCAATTCAATTCAATTCAATTCAATTCAATTCAATTCATTCAATTCAATTCAATCAATTCAATTCAATTCAATTCAATTCAATTCAATTCAATTCAATTCAATTCAATTCAATTCAATTCAATTCAATTCAATTCAATTCAATTCAATTCAATTCAATTCAATTCAATTCAATTCAATTCAATTCAATTCAATTCAATTCAATTCAATTCAATTCAATTCAATTCAATTCAATTCAATTCAATTCAATCAATTCAATTCAATTCAATTCAATTCAATTCAATTCAATTCAATTCAATTCAATTCAATTCAATTCAATTCAATTCAATTCAATTCAATTCAATTCAATTCAATTCAATTCAATTCAATTCAATTCAATTCAATTCAATTCAATTCAATTCAATTCAATTCAATTCAATTCAATTCAATTCAATTCAATTCAATTCAATTCAATTCAATTCAATTCAATTCAATTCAATTCAATTCAATTCAATTCAATTCAATTCAATTCAATTCAATTCAATTCAATTCATTCAATTCAATTCAATTCAATTCAATTCAATTCAATTTCAATTCAATTCAATTCAATTCAATTCAATTCAATTCAATTCAATTCAATTCAATTCAATTCAATTCAATTCAATTCAATTCAATTCAATTCAATTCAATTCAATTCAATTCAATTCAATTCAATTCAATTCAATTCAATTCAATTCAATTCAATTCAATTCAATTCAATTCAATTCAATTCAATTCAATTCATTTCAATTCAATTCAATTCAATTCAATTCAATTCAATTCAATTCAATTCAATTCAATTCAATTCAATTCAATTCAATTCAATTCAATTCAATTCAATTCAATTCAATTCAATTCAATTCAATTCAATTCAATTCAATTCAATTCAATTCAATTCAATTCAATTCAATTCAATTCAATTCAATTCAATTCAATTCAATTCAATTCAATTCAATTCAATTCAATTCAATTCAATTCAATTCAATTCAATTCAATTCAATTCAATTCAATTCAATTCAATTCAATTCAATTCAATTCAATTCATTTCAATTCAATTCAATTCAATTCAATTTCAATTCAATTCAATTCAATTCAATTCAATTCAATTCAATTCAATTCAATTCAATTCAATTCAATTCAATTCATTTCAATTCAATTCAATTCAATTCAATTCAATTCAATTCATTTCAATTCAATTCAATTCAATTCAATTCAATTCAATTCAATTCAATTCAATTCAATTCAATTCAATTCAATTCAATTCAATTCAATTCAATTCAATTCAATTCAATTCAATTCAATTCAATTCAATTCAATTCAATTCAATTCAATTCAATTCAATTCAATTCAATTCAATTCAATTCAATTCAATTCAATTCAATTCAATTCAATTCAATTCAATTCAATTCAGTTCAATTCAATTCAATTCAATTCAATTCAATTCAATTCAATTCAATTCCATTCAATTCAATTCAATTCAATGCATTTCAATTCAATTCAATGGAGTGCAAAATTAAATTGGTTTTTATTGTAATGAATTGAATATGTTTATTGGTGCTGCCATCACAAAATTTCACAGCTGTTTTTGGATTTAACAAAAAAGTTTTATTTTTAAACGTAAAAATTGTAAATCATATTACAATTTGCAATGCCTGTTTAATGTAAAATTGACCAGTTTAATTCATATTAGCATTAAACTTATTTCAATATGAAAATCATGTTCGAATTGGAAAGCAATTTTCATGAATGATAATCTTATAAAGTGTAAAAATCTAATTGATATACAATTTAAATTATTTAATTGTTATTCGAATGATGAAATCATTGCGAAATTAAAATCCGTTTAAAATATTGTTATTGTTATATTTCAAAATAGACGTCATGTTACTTACTTAAAAGACATAATTAATATATGAAAATTATATATTTTTTTGGTTAATTATTAAAAGTTTTTTAAAACTTTTAACACAAATTAAGTATAAACCTTTTAACCGACATCTAATATCCGGT